>JAGWCC010000514.1:0-560871 GCA_022651775.1 Drusus annulatus | reverse complement strand
TTTTTTCCCAAAAAAGAAAAAAAGACTGAAGTTGAATAAATATGGTTCAATAGATGTTTACCGCTACAACACTGTTTCCAAATTAAAATCTAGCTTACTTGAATGTTTTCAACAGAACACAAAGGTTATTGTTATTATATGTATAAACCTACGCTATATTTATATACTTGCGAAAGTTAAATACTAACTCTCTTAATGTTATATTCTACCCATCTATTGTACTCCTTTATTTAAAAAATGTATTTATGTAAAAGCCTTAAAGGCGTTAATAAAATAAAATAAAATAAAAATAAAGATACAAATTTGCTTGTCCCTATAACAGTAATAAATCAAAGTTGTGTGTACAAAAATTTGACACAAATATTTTATTATGAAGACCACTTGTCAACCGACACCTCGTGTTCTAGGATTACTCATGGCAGCAATGTGCGGAATGGTTGCGCGTCATCGCCAGGTCATGCGGCACTGCAGTTACGGAGGCTGCGCCGTACTGGGAGTGCCGTGCCGCTCTGGAGGAGAAGAGGGGTGACTTCCAAAGGGCCGTGGAGTGCTACAACAAGGCCATCATGCAGGGAGCACAGGTAAGACTGTTGTTAGTAGAAACCCGTTTGGTCATCAGCATCATTTGAGTCACTCGTATTTTAAAGATTCACTTCCCAATATGGAAAGTTCCTTTTACTAATTTCTTTGTTTTCAGCCAACTGAAGTAGAGGCGTCTTTAGACCAGTTGCTGCAAAAATTCATGAAGCTGAATTTAAACCCTGAAAACAACAAGGCATCCACAATCATTGATCCCAAGTTTCTGGATGTGAAAAATGTGTTCAAATCAACATTAATAAGATTCGCCATTCAACAGAAGAATTTTTTTGAGTAAGTTTTGGAACCGTACATATTATATATTGTGAATTGCAGCAGAAATATTCTTTATGTTGAAAAATCTATTATTCATGTTTTCAGCTATATGTTTCATATTGTTATTAACAGTCCTCCTTACTAGTAGCAAAATTCATGTAAAAGTTATGTTGACATAGTTATATTTCAGATTTTTTGACAATTTGTAGCTTAAATCTTCAATTCAATGATATATTGCGCAATACCGCTACTACGGAGGGCCTTTAAAATCACTACAGTTTGTGTATGTTGTACTTTAATCCATTTTATGTCCGCAGAACTAATATAATAACTCGTTTTAAGTTCTTTTTTTTTAACTAATTCACATTAAAAAAATAATTAATAAGTTATTGTTTTCTTTCAGGTCCAAAGACAATAGTGGCAATCAAAAGACAAAATACGTGGCTACACCTGTGAGGCGCAGCTCCCGCCTGTCCAAAGTTCCAGAAGTCGTTTCCACTACCAAGACGGAAAAAACCAACGGCCACCACAATGTGAATGGTAGCGGTATCAAGAGGCCGGGATTCAATCTGCCAACTCCCAAAGCCCCCCTGTCAGAAAAGGTCAAATCCCCAGCCAAAACTCCCCTCAAAGCCGCCACTCCCTTGAATAAATATGCCAAGAAATCCATTGGAAGGCAAACGCTCGTTCAACTCTGCAGCACACTTCACAACGTTGATGATGAAATCAGAAACAGTATGGTCTTTGTCCCGAATAAGGCTCTTAATTTTAACGATTGTTGATTCAATTCCTTGCTTGAAACGGTTTTAAACTAAGCTATGTTAATTGAAAGCGATAAACGAATGAATGTATCGCCGAATATGTATATAATTTCAAATATTGACAAGCTAAATCAAAATATTTTGAAACCTGCTTGTTCGAAAATGATAAATCACTAGTGTCCCTGTAAAGTTATTTGATTCATCTTTGAATAATAATGCTTTTACCGTATAATTATGTACCTAATTATTACTATTTTATTCTGGTCGCCGAGAGTCTGCTTTTGGTTAAAGTACAAAGTACTCATTAAGGAACTTAGAAATACATAAATCAATCTAAGTGCCATGTCTTGACATCCTATTCCTGATTTCAACGCCAGCAAAATCTGGATAGTTGGAGTTTACTGTATTTTATAATCTATTTATTTTTGATTTCCGCACCCTTTTTTTTAATAAAAAATTATTGCCATGTAACTTTGAACGATAATGCATTCCTTTTCGTCACCAGTAAATGTGCTCCTTTTCCTATTATAATATTGAAACTTTAAAAGACTCAGTTTGTTTTGCACTTTTTTGAGTATTTTTTTATTTAACACTTCCACCTCAAAAATATACCACATTTTTTAATACTGCTATTTATGTTTTTTGTGTTTATTTTATGAAACTCAATATTTTTTACAATCTAATATTAAGTTAAATTTAAATGTGTTAATTAAATTTCAAGTTTTGTACAGTGGAACCTGTATATTCATCATCAATCCATTCCTGAGGGCCTAACGAAAACGAAATCTGACGAATATGAAAACAGTTTTTCCCATAAGAAATAACTAAAATTCAATTAATCTGTACCCAGCCCCAAAAAACGTTTAACTGATAATAAATAAAATATCAAAACTCTAATCTTTATTACACTGAGTAGAGATAGTGGTAGAAGGGGAATAGGAGGAAAGTTATTATTGTGTAGGATTATCACCATCAATTAAAACTCAGGTAACTTCAATTCTGGTGATGGGGCTTCTTTTGCCGATGATTCAGTAGCATATTGGATTTAACAATTAACTTGTGGAATGTTGCCTGATTCTGTCTGTTTTTTAAAACCTTCCTAAAGTAGTCAATCACATTATCGTTGAATACATTTATGTTTTCTTTGACTATGGCAACATTTGGGTCACTTGTATTGGCTGTCAAGCGGGAAAATAGTATAACCCAAATGAAACTCAACATTATTATAAGATTTTTATTTTATTTATTGAAAAAACAAACTAACATTTACTTCCGTTGAATAGGATTATTCAATAATTTTTTTATTATTTCGTTCACCAAACACATCAATATATAATTGTGTCCCATTAGTTTTATAATTTTTTTTGATAAAAATTAATTATTTTTTACTATAATTTAGGGTTTTTATTCTATTGATTGATGTATTAAACATCTTTTTTGTTTTGTTAATTATTGTAAAATTATAGTTATTATTCTATATTACTGTATAAAAAGCTTTGCACATTAAATATAATTTTCTTGATAAAAAGGTAATGTTCAAAATTATTTTTCACATTGCACTGTATGGGATGTCTGCCTCACACATCAACTGGGCACTCATAGATGTGAGCCAATCAGTTGTGAAGTAGCCGCTACCTCTTTTGTGTGGTGCGCGTTGTCCAGGAGCTGTTAGGTCAGGTATCAAAAGACAGGAAAAGGCGATGGTCGAGGATGTAGCAGAGTCAAACAAGGTAGATCAAGCGGCAGTTAAGCAAAACGAAGAGTCGACAAGGAGGCAACGATTGTGGCGAGAGTGAGTTGTGAAAGTTGGTTTTTTTATTAAAGACAGGAAAAAATATAGTACGAAAATAAGGGGTCCGAAGCCCGACAATAATAAGAGAAACTGAAATATCTTTCTTAAATCTAAACTTATGCTACATCCTTTTAACTAATTAGGCTAAGGAAAGTCCGGCCGAGTTAACCATATAATTTATTTTGGGATTTAAAGGCCTAATTCTAACAATCTTAGTAGAAACCTGTAAGTTTTGATAAAAATCTGATACTTTTCTGTTGAGTTTGCTCTGATGTGCTTGATTGGTCCTTGGGCCGGTTATCCCGGGGGCGGACTGCGTAGTACGCAGCCAAGTGCAGGGAGTGGGGTCCTGGTTTGCACTCTATCGTAAATATAAGGTTCCCTGCGCTGTTCATTCTACTAGGGTCGCTCTATGAGATCAAGCAGCGTACAAGTTCCCATGTGTGGGTAAATAGAGAACGAAAACTGTTGTGGTTCAGACGTCCTCTTTGATTTCGCCCACGACCATTTACAGTATACACACCCTAATAAAAATAACTGCTAATACATATTTCGGTAATAATGCTTGATTAATTCTGACGTGACCATTTTATTAATATATCTTCTCAAGGGCTTTTTACAAATCTAAACAAAAAACATGAAGCTATATTTAAACTATCTATTTAATTTATTACTGTTTACTAATCACAGGGTGATATAGTCAGCATTCCTTAAAAAAAATGGAATCTCTTATATATTATCCTATTCATTGCATGGGAAAATATATTCTCTGTTTAGGTCTAAAAAAACAAATTGGTTCCTAAATATCATGCGGCATGCCTGTATATTGCTAAATCTCGTTTTATATTATATTTACTACCAAATCATTGTATTAAAACTACAAAGCGATTGAACATTGAACAATCCAGCATTAAAATGGCTTAAATTTGATAAATAAAAATCTACTAAAATGCCACTGTTCAAATCATTCTTGATATTATTCAAAAACTTCTCCGTGATCATTTTTATAACGCTTTTAAAAAATTATACCGGTCGCAGAAAGATTTTGGGGATTCAGAAGAATTTAAATATTTTTGCATGTCAAGGAAATGGGTAGGAACCACACAAAATAGTACGAGTATTAAGACCAGTCCAGCTAGATTTCACGAGAACAGCCATAAACATAGAATCCTTAGATTATTTGCAATACATTCTTATCTTCGTTAAACCATCACTTCTATGCCATTTGTATTGTCAAAATGGCGGAAGCTGCAGGTGCTGCGAGCGCGAATCCCAATGCCGAAATTGTGCGTGGTCAAGTTTTTGAAGTGGGACCGAGGTACACAAGTTTACAGTACATCGGGGAAGGTGCCTATGGCATGGTCGTGTAAGTATTTTCGAATTTTCATTGATCATATTTCATTTATGTCTCCTTCTGTCAGTGACCCTATACGCTAATTTAATTATAGATTAAATCATATTATGACTTGTTCTGAGGTTTAAATTTATTTTAGGTGATAACTTCAACAAACTACATAATAAACATAAAATAATGACAGAAATTGGTTACGTATTGACAGAAGTTCTTTTTGTATTTGCATGTGCATTTTTACGTTCAACTGACGAACAATATGAATCAGGAAGCTACTTAAAAATGTTCATATGGCTCCATTTGATAAATTCCTTAAATAAGATTTGAAATGCCTATTGTATGAAATCATTTTGACATTTTGACGTCAGTCGAAATTTCGGCTCTTGCCAAATAATGCCAACCATTTTTTTTAAGCAGGTTCATCCAACTATTGATGCATCTAAATGTTGATAGCAAAATTTTCTAATGATTGTTTACATCTATGAATGATTGACGAATTAATTAAATAAGTTTTCGGTATTACCTATTTCGGGTATCATGTTGCCTTTTTTTCTGTCAAATGAATGCGTCTCTGATGAGAAAGTTTATTCTACTTCCCACTCATGTTTAACTGAACACTTCATCAATTATTCAAAAACTCTTTATTGTAATACGATGCAACTCCCTTTTTATTATTAAACAACATAGACGTTTTCTATCTACGTACATGTTAACTCTAACTGCTGTTATTTTATGCTGAATATTGAGTTTTTTTAGCAATCAATATCACTAAACGACGTTGATTAAAAATTGCTCGGGTACAATTTTTTGTTTGTTTATTAAATGCATCATTCTTAAATATTAAATGCTTCCATTCAATGCACAATCCTACCCGTATTATTTACTCTTAAATGTTATTGTATTTGTAGCTTGTAAATTAAATTTATTGAAACTAGATACAAAAAAGTTTCCTATCCTAAATATTAAACATATATATCGTAAACCGGACTTACTGGCTGGCTTTATTCTGTTACAACCTAAATCCTAGCACATGCAATTTTCAAAAGTAATAATTGACTGACTTTCATAGGGCCGTTTTCGTGAAAGAAAATCAGCTCAATCTAGTTGCAGAAAAATTATCAACCCCTTATTGATAATATACTCGTATATGTATTTTTTTAATATGTAGGCACATTCCTTTATAGAAGATTGTCCCGTACAAAATAAATATTTTCCTTGAACTCGTCAAACAACTTTATCTTATGGAATGTGAATAATAAAACAGTATTAACATATAATGAATACCCTTTATTGCATTAAGGAGATACTATGTCTCAGTACAATATTTGCTCTGAAAAAGGGTACACAGACTCTAAAAAACATTGCGAATTCAGCAATTTTTTTTTTGCAATAGTGACTAACCACAAACATACGATTTTAATTCATTCAATATGTTTCTGTGGTCTTCGAAGACTTCAATAAATATGTATTTCTTAAATTTCTAGCAAATAAAAATGATAAATATTTCAAATTCCTCTTTAAAGGTCCTGAGCGCCTCAAATCAATAAAACTGATCATTTACACCTGCTTAATAAGCTCGATTGCCTTATCAATATTGAAAATGAATCAATCTGTGTTGGATTTCGAATGTCGTAATATTTGTATTGGCTTGTAATTTTGTAAATTATAAAAGGTGTAACCTTGCCCTTCACTAGCGTAGACCTTACACCCTTGACCTTACCGTTGCCTCCCCTCACTCGCTGTGATCACTTAGATTTTAACACCACTATAAATTCAGTTTTCACCCGTGCATTTTAATGCTGCCACCCTTTTACCGTGTTATAAAAAAATAAGCTGCAGCGTATTTCACTGCAGATTCTGTTCTTAAATACCTGATGGTCCACAGGTTGAAACCCTCCATAAAGCATCCCCATATATGACATGCGTCCTGAGCGAAATCTTGGGGTCTCCTGTGTGGACTCAATAGTAAAAAGCTTTTTTATGCTAGTTTTCCCAGAAGGTTCTGTTATTAAATACCCTCGGCTATGTCAACTGCCGGTTTCCCTTAATCTCTCCTTTCATAATACAGTGAGTTTTCTCTTCTTAGTTGTGAAAAGGAATTCATTTTCGTGTTGCATACAAATTTTCAAACAAAGAAAAAATGTCCCCTTTTCTAATAGAATCATTTCCTAATAAATTTTATTATACTTAATATATTTTAAGAATCTGTGTGCTGAAGCAGCAAAAACACTCGAATGTTGAGGTTTAGCGCTAAGCCTCTGTCTAGAATTTCTTGGTGAATGCAACTGCTTTCACTACGAACTACAAAACTTTGAATTATCCATTAATCTCTAAATAAAAATGAAAAAGACAAGACCCCCAAGTTTTTGTTCTATGTATTTTAACAATTTAGTAGTAGTAACAATTAATATCCATAAGAAGCTATGGTGCGGGTCATATCGATAAAGAGAGATGTTTTTTCAGCATCGGAAGGATTTTTCCTTTTCAATCTCTCTCACCGCTTTGAAATCTGGCGGAAACCGAAGTGATAGATTTTGTTTAGTTAAAGTTTTATTCATTTTATATTAGTTACATGTACATCTAAGTTTACAAGGTATCTAATTATATGTATATATACATATTCTTTTTGACTTAATAGTAATTGTTCGATAGTAATATAGCCCTCTCCACAGAAAAAAAAACCACTTGAAGGTTTTTTTTTTATTAATTACAAATATTATGTACTTTTCTCTGTGAGTACGTAGACCGTACGAGTGTGAATTTTTCAAATCTGAAACTGATGTTAGTTGAAATTATCAAATTCAATAAATCATACTCGTATTTTCAAATCCCTACATACCTAATAATGCACCTACCTATATTGTATTTTAGCAGACATTATTCTATGTTAGAAATGGGTGCATTAAAGTAACTAATATTTTTTCGTTGCAAGTCAAGTTATATCCTGTGATTTTTCACGGGTAACAAATTTACTGGCATAATTATAGTTTTATACCTACGAGTATTCTTTGTCAAAAAATGAACTAGAAAACGCAATGAAAATTAATACATCGTCTATAATATTATTTTATTTATAATGAAATGTCGTAGGTATCAACAATCAAAGCGTAATTGTGTAATATGATTTACCTTTCACCATCAATATAATATAAGGTAATTTATCTTTTTTTTTAAGTAAGAACCGAAGTGTATTACTTCCTTCGGCTACGTACTCGAACCCGGATATTGTGGTGTCGGTTACTGATTAACGCTCAAAGATTCTATTACTTTTGGGTAGATCACAGGTAAAAAATATTGAAGCACAAAGGCCTACCGCTAATAGCGCCGTCGTAGTCGTATCAGTCAAATGTGTCCTTTATGAGAAAGAGGGAACAACGTATCTACCAGAGGTACGGCCTATATGTATAGTCCATCAAATTAATGTGGTAGGTATTTCCCACTGCAGAGATAAACAGATGGAAGTGTGTTTGTTTATTCTATTCCCATTATTTTGCAAGAGTAATGCAGTGTAAAAAGGGACTCAAAAGAAGCGCACGTAGCGATTGGCTTGTTGGATTGCCGGTGGCGCCGCGGGATAATCGACGTTATTTGTCCAAGTTGCCGCGAAGATCTGCGATGTGGTCACGGCTGCGCTGAACTCCGCTGACACAGATCCTTCCACTCCTGACTCCTACTTCGTCCCGCTCCTCGGGCACGACCCATCAACGCGGCAATTGAATCTGCGCCCGTTATCGCGGGAGTCGCGTTTTGATTTGTTCCTCGTCACCGCGGTGTTCTCAGATGGAACTAATAATTATTTATAAATTATTTGACTACTCTTATCGCCTTGTTGAATTATGGCTTGTTTTTTCATACTTCTGTGTTAGCGATAAACACTGACTGTATTCAAGGTATTTGACGTTTGTTCAGTGAATCATCCACGTTCACGTGACTTGTGCGATGATCCTGTCTGCAAAAAGAGAGTTTTCCGCAGTGTTAAACTTTCGCAACTCGGTCGGTAATAAATTAATATTTCTATTCGAAACACCCCCCGCGCAATAGAAACGCAGGAAAACTTTCCAGTTCATTTGCGATCGACGTACAAGGTCTGCGGAATAACCTCATGTCGAATTTCCTCCAAGTTTTTAATAAACCTCCTCGCTGCTAAAAATAATCCCTCGTGTGCCCTCCCTTTTCCACTTTCCCGGTAAACGGTTCCCTCCGAATTAGCGTTGAGACGTCGAGATTTTATCGAATCGTTTACATTTCATCGACCCGACAAATATTACCAGGCGGGGCGAGCTTCTTGAATCTAGTCGAGATTATCGCAAACTTCGATTGCTTTTCGAAATAAGCATAACTTTCGACTCTCGTATGTTGCTTTCGAAATGTTCTGATAATGGCACCCGCCTATTTTCATTTTACGCACGGAAAGCAAACATTACCGAAGTGCCGAGAAATATCTGTTCAATTTCCTATTCATCATGGCTCACTTTATGTATTGATTTGATTTAATGTAATCAGCCATAATTCTCGGCAATTTCCTACGTTTGGTGGAAACCCTGACACGGCGCGGCGTGGGAACTCCGCCACCTGGTGTACGCGGGCCTGGGCGTCTAGCGACGATCATTGCTCGAGTACCCTTGACAAGCCTGACGGGAAATATTGAATCGTACGGCACGTCTCGCGGGAGAATGGCTGTCATTAGCGAGCATTATTGGCTGATGAAGTAGGCGCTTCTCCGTCCATCCATCCATCCATCGTGACTATCCCCCTCTATAAACGCCCGGTATGAACTTGTACTCGACCACATTCATTGCAATCTTGGCATCTTACAATTCTGCACAGTTTTCATTTGTTAAATGGTTTGAATGATTGTAATTTTTTCTTTATGATAATACTTCAGTTAGTTTTCCTCTAAGGATGTAGTCATAATTTCTTCAGTGGGTTTACGTTTCTTATCAGCAGTCTGAAGGGACGCGCGTGATTGGCTAAGAGCTTATCTATCATTCTGAAATTTTTATCAAAACGATGAATTCCCGTCCCAAATCCGTTTTATTACGCATTTTTTAGCAAACGTTCAAATATATTTATTTTCCGGATTTATCGTTTCATTTTCTCTTCTAACGTCGTTATAATACGCTTCTGAGGAAGCGCCGATATAGACCTAAGTATATAGTCAGGAAGTAAAAGCGAATATTAAATTCTATCTCATTTTCGGGGAAGCGTTACCAACCAGGTTAATAATAATAATATGTAGGCTCTAGAAGTATTAATATAATATTATACATTGTATCATTCTATTATATTTCAGCACATGCCAAACAACAAAAAAACTATTAACAGAGGATGTCGTTTAAGAGTGAAAATGTTCATTCCGTTGTCGTAGTTTGCATACGTTTATGACTCGGGTACGCATAGAGCTCGCTGAATTGTTTATTACAAATGACATTAAACATCAGGCTGGACCGAGAAAAAATATTCTCTTACGCTGTAGCGGAATTAATTGTCTGAGACTTATTGACTACGAATATCGGAATATAATATGAATAATAATATGATACTTGTATTTATTGGTATTGGAAGGACTATGTCCTAAAAGTGAAAATTGTGTAGTACATCTAAGACGATTGTACGACTCGCCCGACGAATAAACGCTTTGAGCACGTATGAGTATATCTAACAGCTTATCAAGAAACATGTGCAAAAGTGTAAAACGTTGCAGTGTCTCTAAACTGTGTGTTATTTTTAACCACTGAGCAAACAGCACACAGTTTAAAAAAAACATTAATTGAACGTTTTATTTAAAAGTATGGCGTACTTTCCTCCAATACCCCACGTGTATTGTGTTATTGCGTGAACATGGTAGGCAAATAGTCAAGATAACAATATTAATATTTACTATAAATACCTATGTAGGTACTCTATTACATCTTAAAAAATAAAATGTTCAAAACCAACTTAATAATTAGTTATTACACCCGAAAAATCACAAGATATAACTTGACATGCAAAAAAATAAAAATTTAATTTCAAATATAGAATAATATCCGCTAAAATACGTTATAGGTAGGTACTTTATTAGGTAAGGGTTTGAAAAGATAATGTTTTTAATTTGATGATTTCTATAATAGTTACCAGACGATTTATTTAAATTTACTAACTCCGCACCTTTATTTTATAAAAAAAACAAAAAAAAATAAACAAAAAAAAACAAGATCGGTCCATCCTACTATTTATACAACAAAACATTCCGTCAAACGTCACATGCAAATTAAGTCAAGTACAGCGACCAAGGACACTTCACCACAGCACATACGACGCTACATACGCTAGTGACTAGTGACTGCACAGTACACACTGTGTTGACTGTCGGCTGCCCGCTGTAGCCTGCGGTATGTGCCACTCCGCTGACTATTACGTATAGGTACTGTTATGCGCGATTTCCGGCTAAGGACATCAGTGAGACGATTGGAATACCTACCGATACACTCGGTACAGTGAGACCGAGTGCAGTCAGTGCATCCTTGTTTCCTCGAGATCTATGGAAATGTATGCATTTTCAAACGTTTTTATTTCTGGTCAAAATTTTTGCACAGATACATAAAAGTTAGAGAGGTAAAAACCTGTCTCGGGATTTGACAAACAAATGTATAAATTTAAATTTATAAACATCAAACAAATATATTCATCAGAATTAATTCAAATGAACACCCCGGGCAGAAGAACACCCTTCAATGCCTGCTACAGCAAACTCAACCCTATGCCACTAAAGTAAAAATG
Organism: Drusus annulatus; assembly: GCA_022651775.1. Lineage (NCBI taxonomy): Eukaryota > Metazoa > Arthropoda > Insecta > Trichoptera > Limnephilidae > Drusus > Drusus annulatus. The sequence goes on along the minus strand of JAGWCC010000514.1, from coordinate 549,353 downwards.
TATTAAATTATGCTAACATTCGTTTTTTCGTCTCGTCTTTTTGCAATTTTTTGTTTTCTCTAAAGGGAAGAGGTAAGTTTTTTCAGACTTTCTAGAGGTGTCTAGTGTTCAGTATTTCTTAGGAGATTGTGTTGTTCCTTCCTTCCTTTCATGGGGAAAAACATGACGCTGTTGCATCTACAGCGCTTTGAACCAGCCACCAGCCCAGCAGGTAACAAATGGTCGTGGTAGTAATTCCCACTTATCAGCTTCGCCTTTTTTTAGCTATGCATTACATCACACGGCCGCTCACTGGAAAACTGCATATTGTCGTGTCCCATCCTTTGTCGCCATCCCCTCCGCCACCTCACTGAACCCCCCACACCTCCTGGCTCCCAACTGCATCGGGTTTCTTTTGCTAAAAAAGTCTCGCACGCTTAAATTACTTTGCAATCACGTTGATATTGCTTCTTCGTGCGGTTGGTTCATCTCACCACTGTATATTATTATTATTATCGCAACGCTAAGCATTTTTTATAATATTAAATTACTGAATATAAGCCAATTTACAGATACTAAGTTTTTATTTCTAATTGCTGGATCAAATCAATTACTCGATAATCAACTGTAAATAATTACTTTTGTGAGTAGGTACGTCCGTACGAGTGTAATCTTTTCAAATTTAGAACAGATGTGAACTGAAATAAAATTATCGAATTTAAAACATTATCTTTTTAAATCCCTACCTATCTGATAAAATATAATACCTACCTACAATGTATTTTAGCAGACATAATTCTATATTTAAGATGGGTGGATAAAAGCAACTAATATTTTTTCTTGGCAAATCAAGTTACATCCCGTGATTTTTAACGGGTAATATGTAAAACGCGTTGTATAGTTTATCCTTATAATATCCAATGCCTTAAATTATGTGAAATTCTATTGAAAAACGAACACTTGTTAAAACAAAACACCGATGAACAAAGTAACGTTTAACAACTTCCCAGGTAATGTTGTTAATGAATTAATTAGCTTATTTAAACAACTTTTCTAACAACGCTTTCAGTTATTTTATTGAATTAAAATAGCTAATTAATATGAAAGGTTGATTTATTATACATTCTAAGAACGACATTTAAAATTGAAAGTACACACGTGATTCGGTTATTAAACGAGTACTTATCAAAGGCAATGTACTTATACATAAAGTCTCCGTTGTGTGCATTGTAATAAAGTTGTAAAGAATGATACAAAAAATCAATTAAATATCATTTTTACATAACAATAGTCGTATCCTTTACAATATTCTAGACTCGGTGCAGAGTATGCTTTATTTTGTACATCGAGTGATTAAGGAGGTATTCCACAACCTCTGAGTAAACTCTCGATTAACGCTAGATTAACTTGTTGATTGGCGTTTATTATCTATTTCACCACCGCTGAGTAACGAACGCGACCCTTAAAGTGAATGTCTGTTTTACAGCCATGTTAATCCTGTAATTAATCAAACTAGTAGAGTTACTCAACAGTTTATTCTGAGGTGGCGAAATAGACCTTAATTACGTCAATGTTCCCTTAATGATTCCCTAAATTATGCACCTGATTAATTTGTATATTAGTGTGGTGTATGATTGTATAACTGTTGCTGAAAAAAGTTATATTTTGTCAGTATATGATTTTTTTTTGTAAGAATTGCAGTTTTAACGTAGTTTATGAGATGACCAGGTCAGAAATAAGTATCCCTTCGAGCGCGATATAAAATAAATTGGTTCAATTTGTTTTTAATAGAAATATTAAGAGGACTCACCATCCTAGAAATAACTCGGTCATGGGCGATTTTTCATTATGGGCGGACAGAGACTTCGAAATAGATCAAAATTCATTTCATTCGTTCATGTTGTACTAAATCGCGGAAAAATACAATACACATTCCTTTATTTAGATGTAGGTGAAGTCAAAATATAAAAAATAAAAATAATGAATTCTCTAAGAATTCGTCAAAATAAATATTTTTTAATTCACCGAAAGACACAGTTCCCACGTCTCTATTCACCGACTCTCGGGGCGTGTGTGAAAAACGAATGTTCGCCGCAAGGCGTATAGAAGCGGCATAGTGTTAAGTTTTCTGTAGCAGGTCTGGGAGGGTGTTCTGCCCGAGGTGTTCATTTGAATTAATTCTAGTAAACATATTATCATAATCTTAAATGTTTTCCGTTGAATATTTTGGAAAGTAACTAACTTATCGCATAGATAAATTAAATCTGATCCTTACCGCATATGTTATTGTTGAAGACGATTTGAAAATTTTAGAAATCGTTTTATTGTAAGAATATGAATGGTAAGGGTCAGTTTTTATGAATCTAAAAAATAAATTATTGTTATCATCGGAAAAAAAATTGTTACAAATTCATCAGAATTAATTCAAATGTGAATTTCGGGCTAACCCCTCGTCTTTGAAGTGCTATATTTAAGCTTATTTTTGATAATATAATTTATCTTCCCTATTATGCGTTGTCTAAGAACTGGCTTAAAAAGCTCCCGCCATTTTCCATATTTTTCAGACGACATTTTTTTTAAACTGCTATTAGTTAGAAAAATCCTCGATTTTTTCGATATCTTAAAAGTTCTTTCATTTGATCTCTCGAAATATCTCTTTAATTTTTCATTAAAAAATCGTTTAAAATTCCACTTACAACCACGCCTTGCAATGTTAATAGCATCCATCAACACGTGCGAACCAGGCTCTATGTATTACTCTCAATATAAATATATAGTTTTTTTTTTTTTAATACATAAATATATCCATTGACTATGAATGATTTTGCCGAAAAAGTATTTTCTTTCGAAATGACTTGTCTAGCCAAACATAACAGGATTTAAATTCCCAATAAGCCTCCGGGATGTCCCGCTTTCCCCGCAGATCCCGCCGCACCGCAATCCGTCACGAAAGCTCTAATAACCAATTTTTCAATATAGAGCTTTCATTTACGTCGTCGGCTAGTTGATCTTCCAGGAGGCAGGACACAGGATTAGTTTCGTCGTTAGAACCTAAGCTCCTCTTTAATATTCTGCCTCGATTTTCCCGAGAGTGCGATAAATTTAATCTGGCGTATGAAGAAAGTGTTTCGCGCTCAAACCGCAAAACTTTTGAATGAGATTATTCATGAAAATCTATTAAAATAAAGTTTGTCAACATTGTCGAAAAAACTACAAACTCTTCTACAAAACATTGAGGGAAAATGTAGAGTGAGGTTAAATTAATTATTTTTACTTAGGTTACCTTCGTGAATCTTGAATATTATAAAATTCCCGAATGAGATCAGAGAAACGAAGGTAGATAACCTTGTGTCCTGGCGTCCTAGCCTTCCCGACCAGTGACAAAAATAATACGTTTATTCAAATTCATTTTCAACCGGATACAAACAAAACTTTTTACATCTTTTATTTATTTGGCCCTTAATTACATTTTTATCACTATAAACTATGAATAATTTCAATAAAAAAATGTTTTAGTTTTAAGCCACTTTATATAGATATAACATTCGACCGGTCGAATGTTAAATCTATATAAATAAAGTGGCTTAAAACTAAAACATTTTTTTATTTAAATTATAATGTCAAGCCACAAAGTGATTGCTTAATTCGATAAATGAATAATTTCCTTTGTGCGTACTTACCTACGTCTGTACGAGTGTGAAGTAATAAAATTTGGAACTTATGTTAGTTAAAATTTAAAAAAATATCTTTTCATATCCCTACCTACCCAATAAAGTACCCATTGTTTATAATGTAGCAGACATTATTCTATATTTGAAATGGAACTAATATTTTTTCTTTGCGAGTCATATTACATTCCGTGATTTTTCACGAGTAACAACTAATATTACATATTTTCCGTTTGATTTTCATGAACAACTACTGAAAATTCGCGGTATGGGCGTCAAACTTGTCATGTACTTTATGTGGCACTTTTATAAATACTTGCTAATGATTATAATTTCAGGGTATTGGATAAATTGAGAGACCTAGCTTTCCTATAGAGTTACGGGTCTATGTAATATTATGTAATTCTTCAGGTCAAGTGATCTGTATGATTAATAACCTTGAAGGAACAATATATGGAGGGATAGCTAATTTGTTTTACCCAACCCATCCGAAATTGTAATAAATCACTGTTTCCGTGTTCTTACATCGTACACCATGAGAGAGAAAGAGACAACAAATTTCTTGGACGGCTTCTATATACTGTCGTAATGTTCTTAAGCTGGTTATTTTCGCTGGTTAACGGCAAGACTCCGCCCACATTTTATATTTTGCCACTAAACTTGACACAACTAAACGGTTTTTTAGGTTAGATGCTATATTTTTGTTGATAAAAATACTGTGAAAAAGTGGCTATACGAATACACAATAACATTGTGTCGATATGTGATATGAATGGATGTATAAATACCGTAGCCTTGGTCTTAGCCACGCCTATTTGCGCCGAGTCATGTTAAAATCATCAAAAACAAGTCCAAAACTGACTTCACTGGCTTTGGCTTGGGCTACCTCTTGTATACTCTAAGTTAATAACCGTCTAACTCTATTAATTTATACATTATGCATTAATTATTCCATTTACAGGGATTCTGGGTTCGTAAGGCTTTCAATTGAAATGTTTGATTAGGACTAAGGGTATAAGTTAATATTTAATTTTATAAGTCAACCGAATTATCCTGTGAAATTATTTATTTTTAACTCTTACTTACTCTGCACCTCTAATAATTATGTAATTATTGATTAATAAAGATTTATTAATAATTACAAAATTATTAGAGGTGCAGAGTAAGTAAGAGTTAAAAATAAATAATTTCACAGGATAATTCGGTTGACTTATAAAATTAAATATTAACTTATACCCTTAGTCCTAATCAAACATTTCAATTTAAAGCCTTACGAACCCTTGATTTGTTCAATTTGTTTGGTTACCCAAAAAAGTTTACAAAAAGGTACATATTTATTAATAATGAACATTCACAAAGATGTAATATTGAACAGTCTTATAATTGTTATCCTTTTTTTCCTAGGGATAGCACTATTTAAATTATCGATAATTCTGTATAATTTGCAAATACATACCGGCCCAAGGGCAATTTTCTCGTAATATTTGTTGCTTAAAATGTTTTTATCCGACGTACTAAAAAATACAAATCTAATTTTTTTAGAACTCCTTTAGAATTCAGTATTGGTTTTGTTTACCTATTACACGAATCATTTGCTGTTTTTCTGAACTTTCGATAGGTATATTAATGTTTATTCGTGTCAGCTGTTTCGCCTTCCGAATGAAACTGACATTTTGATGGACAAACTATTTCCGATTTGTTGTGGTCCTTCGTACCCACCCTTCAAGCGTTTATTTATTAAATTTATTTCAAATCTTTTAATAATATCAATAATCAAAATCACAAATATGAAACAGAAAAAACAGAAAATAAAAAGACAACGGTCACAACCGAGACGGTCGTTTTAAGTTATTGATATTATTTAAATATTAAAAAAAAAGCAAAAGCATTAATGCTTCAAAGTTATTTCTAATTTCAATTATTTATTTCAATTCCATTGCATCGATTTCAGAAGCTATTCAACCAGACTTTTTTACTTGACGAGACTTGTCTTAGAGAACTTGAAAACTTAGCTCTAGTCAGCTTTACCAAGTATGATGCATTGCGGCGAATTAAATTGAGCCTATGCTACGTGTTTCCAAAGTTTGCCTCCCACTACGTAATATAAAAAAAACTCCTGCAATTAGCGATACTATTAAACAGCCTGCACTCGCACTTCATACTAGAGAGCAGAGAGCGTCGGCCATTACCGAGTAGAGTACCTCGTTTGAATATAGGGGTACCCCAGGTTATGACCGCGATGCGTTCCGCCAAAATGTTGTATCGCAAATCACCAACTCTCGTGCTAATTCGTACCTAGGTCTTATATTGAGTTTTTTTGTTTACCACAATGACTAACCACAGTTTTATAGTGGCCTTAAACGCTGAAACAGCTCCTACTAAAAATAGCAGGACTAAATAGTATTAAGTTTGTATTCATTGAATTTAAAAAAATATTAAATGGAGTTCTACAAAGTAAACCATAAACATCTTTTATTGATCTATAAATTAGTAACAATGTCGATAAAAAATAAAATCGGACTTAATGCTAGATCGACTTGGATATATTTTTGTGTCATTGTGTGTCTTTATCAGTCACCCGTAGAATATTATCTACATGCTTTTCCATCAATTATTACATCATTACATCAATTAGCTCTTTAATACCTGCCGCATCATTTTCTAAATAAGCCCGTCAAATTCTACAACTTTATTTACCCACATTTTTTTTCTCTTATTTTTATGGGGTTTTTCTTCGGAAACTCTCCAAAGTCGAGGATTGCCAAAAATAGCAAAAAACAGTCAGTTCTTAGTAAAACAGAAATAATTTATAAATACAAACAAAAATAAAATGGTTCCGTCCTAAATTCTAGATCTGCGAAACGGGGATAGCTTCGGCCGTATCGGAGTGTATAACTGGTCGGATCATAAATACAGTACTAAAATGTGACAGTCGTATCTGCTAATTGTTTTTTTTGCGAGGTGGTCGTAACTTGCGATACGCCTGCACTATCATTGTGCAGTTGGAATATCAAACTTCTGTTAAGTAATCCAGCGCACAGTGGGGCGATTAATTGGGGATCAAAGAGATCTAATTTAGCTTCGAACATCGAAACATACGACCATTAATTTATCGTGCACATCAATATGCAGTTGATTGTTATTTCCTTTGCGTACTCGGATCAGTGCTTTTGCAGCGGAATGTACCCAATATATTACTATCGTCGATTATGTAATTTACTTCCTTGTTTGTTCTGATTTTAATCATTGTCTCCAAACGTAAGCCTTATGTACGAACATTAAAATTGAAACAACCAACTCAGATAAGGACCTAACTGCATGGCAACTTAAGTATATATAACACCCTACTATAAAATACCAAAAACAGGATTCGATACTATTTAAATCTAATCATCATTAACAACATTCCTCCTAAACAAATACCACTGCACTATTTAAATAATATTTGTCTTATTTCGATATATAGAAATACAATAGTAACCCGTGGAAAATCACGGGATGTAACTTGACTAAAATAAAAATATTAGTTTCATTTCAAATATAGAATTATTTCTAAAATGCATTATGGGTAAGTATTGTATTAGGTGGGTAGGGATTTGAAAAGATTTTTTTTTAAATTTGATCATTTTAATTAACATCAGTTTTAAATGAAAAGTTCATACACGTACTTACATACGTACTACTCACAAAGAAAACTGTACGTACTCGCAAAATAACTTATCTATATTAATAATAATTTAAGAATAAAGTACTTACATTAAATATGAAAGTTTGTTTTTATACTAAGAAATATCAATAGAATATATTAATTTATTACTATGAATGGTAGGTTATTAAGGTGACATAGCATTCCAAAAAAATATTAATATTAACTCTGATTATACTGTAACAAAAATACCAAATGTTTTCCGAGGATGCACTTAGGATGAAAGCAAATAATATTTTAGATTAATAAAAACTGTTCCTTACTATTCACATTCTTCCCGTTAAACGTTTTCCGAAATTTCCGAATCGTTTTTCAGCAATAACATAAAGGTAAAGACCAGATTTTATTTTTCTATGCGATGAATCAGTTACTTCCCAAGATATTCCTTGGAAAGCATTTTAAATTATGGTAATATGTTCATCAGAAATAATTTAAATGAAAACCTCGGGCAGAACACCCTTCAACGCCTGCTACAGCAATCTCAACCCTATGCCCCTACTAAATGTATTAAATTATGCTAACATTCGTTTTTTCATCTCGTCTTTTTGCCGTGGCTGTTTTTGGTTCAGCCGCTGCTCAAGAGTCGGAAGATAGAGCCGTCGGATATGTGCCAAACCTCAGCGTGAATTCTTAATTTATTTTAACGAATGCGACAAATCTTTTTATTTTATTATTATTTTACATGTTGGCTACCTGTAAATAAAGGTTTATTGTAGTTTTTCGCAATTTAATAGAACATGGACGAATGCAAATTAATGTAATCTATTTTAAAGTTTCCTACATTTTTTTGGGAACGCTCTTCATCTTCTCGAGTGGCGGGGGGAATTTAGCGTCATAATATGTACCTAACCAATCGGTTGTCAATCTCTATGTCCGATGACGTCCCGGACGGTACGTATGACGTAAGAACTCGTCCGGAGCATTTATATATGTTGGTTATTTTTTCAATTTTTCAAGATCGATTTTTTGATTGTATGTAATAACTACGTACTAGATTGTTATACTGTTAATACCTGTAACTTGCCTTTTGATCCAGTCGTAATATTACTCATTGGGATTATTTATTCTTGCACTTTCCTGCTAGATTTAATTATGATTCAAAATATAAAATTTCCTATCGACGAGAGAAAAATTGACTTTCAAACCAGATACGAATGTGATTCAATGTCAATTGAATGTCATCTAATAATATTGTTTTATAGCTTACCTTATCAAAAGTGAAATGCCATGTATTTTTACATCGCTGTCAATGTTGAAGCGGACTAGCCCCAGTGACCGCAATATCCTGTCGAGTCCTTGCTTTGAGCATGTGTGCCTATTATCTATACATACTGCATACATTGTAACTGGAACATATACATGAACACTATACAATACGTGTATCGTTCCCATTGTTTTAGAATCCTCTAGGTGAGCTCTCATCCACTTGGTAATATATGTACCTAGATTAATTGGTCCATACAGGTACATATTTACAAACGGAAAAATAATACCAAGTTGTGATTCTTGATTGATCTGCAGACAGTCATATGGTGCTGATAATACGTTTTTTTAAAGCACAGCCTCAAAGTGTCGCCGATGATGATCACCTTTGTTCCAATTGTAAAAACTTGAAAAATATGTACGTAGGTACTCATATAAATCACCGCTGGAGGACGTTGAAATCAAAATCAGAGTTCACGACTTCGAAGAAGATTTGAAGTTTTTTTTTTGAAACTCGTATTGGTAATCGGCAATTAAAACTTTTATTTTTATATTCGATACCTATGTACATTTAATTTGTAATTCGGCCTTGAGTCGAATACAATGATAAAACCTACCCCCAGCCCATAAATTAATATGGTTCAGGAAATTATGAAATTAATATTAATTTCAATTTGTACATTTTTTTCTCAGAATCTAACGGAAACCGTATATTTTTTAGTAAAAGTCATTATTTTCTTTCTATCGGCCTAAGGGGGGAGTCTTAGAAAATAATGAGACCTATCTCGAAACAAAGGATTCAAATGGTACAAAAATAATCAAATTATTATTTTCTCTTTTCTTTTTATCGGAATATTTTCTAGAAACCGTATATTTTTTATGTTCCGTCTACCCTCATTTGTTGGGATGTCGATTAATGGCAGATCTCAATAATTAAAAAGAATATAAGTCAAAATACTTTCTTTGCAAATGATTTCGAGGTAGGTATGTTTTCGGTCAGGGCTTTCTAGCGAAGTCCGGAGCGAGAGCACAAACAAATAGATATCCCAGATTTTTACAAGAATTCATATAAAAGTAGATTTTTTTACACTTTGCAACACTATTGGTGGCTTCCCCATATCGCAATTCGGTTATCTCTCTGCATATTCTGGGGTTGCATTTTTTCAATGTTGAAATTTTTAATTCAAATAAATTTTAAAAATTGAGTCATGCCATGCCGCATCGAGCATATTTTGATTGTTTTTTTTTTTACTGTGCATTCCGAATTCCTGTATTTGATAAGGTTAAAGCCACTCTGGCGAATTCTATTGCAATGGATAGGCGTACGCTATAGTTTCATGTTGCGTATGGAACATTGTGTACTGTTGCTGGCCGCGAATCCCGCGATTTATCTTCCCATAAGACCCGAGACCGACATCAGAATTGTAAAATAAATTGGGACTCGAGCGTGTAAGGACGTCCAGGGCTTGCACGAATAAAATTCATATCTGGTTTATGTAACAGGTATGAGGACAGTGGACAGTTGAGTTATAGTCTTTGTTCGGCCATTATGTACTAGTGTGTAGACCGCAGATGTGCCAGCAGGATTCATAGACTGATTCATTCCTGGCATTTGTCTTCTCGAGTCATTAGTTATATTGTTACCAAACAAATCATAATTAATATGAGATAATCGCCAAGGTGGGACGGTTTTTGTGAAACGCGAAGAAACCAGTTATTATCTTTTATTTTTAACTTTTTTATGATTAACATGATGACGCTATCGCCATATTTTCACTGTGGACATTATTTAAGTTAAAATCATGGAATCACATGGAAGGTTTGCCGTTTATGTTTGTTTTTATTATCGCACTGCATCACTTTACTTATCACTTAGGCCTTATGGAGGACCAAGCATTATCTGTGGAGATAACATTGTTTATTGATTCTTTGAATGATAAACAAAAGACCCTCATTGCGTCGAATTGACGACCACCGTGGCAGAGAGGTAAACTTTCTGGCTCTGTAACCAGACTTCGCGTGTCCGAAGGCCGGTGCGACAAAAAATAATTTGATCAATTATCTATCAGTGATCGAGTGGTTCAAAGTGTCAGGTACCCGGCGTGGCGGGTTCATTCCTCCGCTAGCTTAGTCCTCTATAATTGCACATGCAACATTTTCCGCTTTTAATGACGGTAGTAGGCGGAATTATATATATCACATACCTTTATAAAAAACTCTCTGATAAAATTTCACCCACAGTATAATGTTTGGTAAACAGCGGAACCTCTATATTCGCCATTAATCCCTTCCTAGGGGCCTAACGAATATGAAATCTGAGGAATATACAAACAGTTTTGTTACCATAAGAAATAACTGAAATTCAATTAATCTGTTCCCAGCCCCCAAAAATGTTAAACTAAGGAATTAAAAAATTGACAAAACTTAAGCTTTGTTGTACCGAGTAGATATGGTAGTAGAAGTGAAATAATAAGTTATTATTGTTTTGGTAGATTGTCGCCATCAATTAAAACATCTGGTGATTCCAACTCGGTTCGTTTTGCCGATGCTTCGGTAGCACTCGATTTAACAAACAACTTGTCCAATGTTGCCTGTTTCTGTCCGTTTCTCAAAACCTTTCCGTAGTAATATTGGCTAGCTGATCAGTGTGCTAATATGGAAAATACTAACGAATGGAAACTTTCTTTTGTCATCGAAACGTGACGAATATCGAGGTTCCACTGTATTAGCATCTCATTCTAAAGTGAAAAATACTCTCAGTATCCCTGTTGAGAGACCACCATTCAGAATCGAAACGTGGCTTGATATGGCTTTAGCTGTGTTTATTGGGCGGACCTGAATAGACAGACACATTACAGCCTTCTTCTCTTCCTTCTCTCCACTTCTTTCTACTTTGTAATATTCCTCAGATGGGAACCGTGGTTAAACTGACTCCAGGCAGTTAATAATAATATTTGAATAATTTGTATAGCGCCGGTTTTGTGAAAAATCACCTCAAGGGCGCTGTACAAATCTTAATTTCTAGTTAATATTAATTTCTAGATTATATAAATATACAGCAACAAACTTACCTGGCAGGACACAATCACTATATCATAATAATTTAAAAGTTAGCTGATTTTTACATATATTTTTATTAAAAAAAAATTTTTTTAGGGCATGAGAGCAAATTTAAATATAGTATATCAAAGGTATTTTTAAATTTTTCGTAGTGAGGAACAGATAATGATGAAAATCTTCTAATGAATTTAAGAAATGAGAGTCTGAAAAGTTTTCCTTGGTTTGAAGAGAAATTCGATTGGGCTTATTACACATTTTGATGATGGATATGATTTTCTGAAAATTTTATAAAGCGGACACGACAATCGAGTGCCGACTGTGTAATCTGTAACGTTCGAGAGTGCTGCTCGACTGTTGAATATCTCCATCAAACTTAGGTGTATTACGCGGTGTGTTGTTTTGTCGAGTCGCGATAAATCATACTTGATGCGGTTCGACCTTGTGTCACTACCGCTACGGGCCCAGCCTAGCGAACTACGGCTAGGCCGGCTCACTCACCATCTCTGCACCGCGGTCGGATCGTCGATCGCCGAGTTCATTTCCAGTACACGTAGCGAATCGGTGGTTGGACCGGCGTGCAGCGGTCATCATCGCTAATTCGTTCCGTTTCATTGGCGATCCTTTGCGACCAAGCTGTGAGAGAAACTGTCATTCAATGCCGGCGGCTAGTCGTGATTTTTTTATGCAATACTTCGATAGTTTTAAAAACCACACCTCGAGAATTTTCACTAGAAGCTTTTGTCTCTAATAACTACAATATTATACATTCTGATTTCATCATAAACTTTGAGATTTCATTTAAATTTTAATGGTCCATAGATTTTCAGGAAATTTCAGCAATTCTGTCAATTATGGCTTTAACAATATCAATTAGTAATTTAGTGTTTTTCAATATTTGCACGTCAACACACTCATTAATCACGAACTGCTACTGATGGACATAAGGTTTCTTAATGAATACTTTTTTTTTCTTACTTGTTATTTTGTTATTGCGCGAGTGTATACCCACCTTGGAGATGCTACGCAAGCACGTGCTAATATTGTTGGCACAATTGGGATAGTAACCTTAGTATTTAGAAAGTAATGCTGGACCCACATTGCATTTAACAATTCAAATATATATCGACTGTGTTTAGGTGAAAGGCGTTATTCCACATTTTTGCAGGGAACTTAAGGCCTTACTGATAACACCACGATCATGCTGTTACGCTTGACACTTGATCAAAATTTGATCTAATGTTGAAACGGGCGAGAATCCGTGGCAAACGGGGCGATTTTTTGAATCGGTAGCGGTAAAAAAACCATAATGATGCTAATCATCGATTTGCGACAGTGTAAAATGTGACAGGCCTAAGTTTGCTTGCAAAAAATGTATAATAACGACTTTGACCTAAACCTCGCAGCAAGAATATATATGGAGAGAGAGCTACATATTCTTACCCAAGCTATACAAATTTACGGTAAATCACTTCCTCTGGGCTCTTACGTCGTAAACCGCGAGAGAGAAAGAGACAAGACAAGTTCTCACATAATATAGAACCACCATTCGGTATGTAAGCATATGTTCCGTCTCCCGCGTCTCCGGCGACTCTGCCCACTACGTTTTACATACATATTGGACATAACTCAACGATTTTTTAGGTTCATATCCTATATTATTGTTTATTACAATAGTGTGAAAAAGTGGTTATACAAATAAACAAAAATATTATGTCGACATGTGCTATGAATGGATGTTTAAATACCCTAGCCCTACCCACGCCCCAGTCAGGCAAAAAGCATCAATACTGACTATAGAAGCGCTCCCTCCTGTATATTATTTCTCTGAGACCTAAACACAGTCGATATATATATATATATATATATATATATATTTATACCTACATGTTTGAAAAACATTATTAGGATAGTTAGATTTTCATGAATAATGATAACCCTCTGTAGTCTCGCGGTAAGTGCGTGAAACATGCCATATGAATCAAGTCCATTTGGGTGTAAATACGCAAATAAAAATAAACCTTAATGATTAATTATTAGTAGTTCAATGTGGCGAGAGATAGCTACATAGTTTTACCCAACCTATACAAATTCACGATAATTCACTTTCTCCGGGTTTTTACGCCGTAAACCGTGGGATAGAAAGAGACAAGACAAGTTCTCGCATAATATAGCACCACATTCGGTATGTAAGCATGTTCTCCATCTCCCGCGTCTCCGGCGACTCCGCCCACCACGTTTTGATATGCGACATAACTCAACGGTTTTTTAGATTATATTCCATATTTTTGTTTACAACAATATTGTGAAAAAGTGGTTTTACAAATAAACAAAAACATTATGTCGACATGTGCTATGAATGGATGTATAAATACCCTAACCCTAGTCCTTGCCACGCCCAGATCTAGCCGAGTCAGGCAAAAATTATCGATACTGACTACAGCAGCGCTCCCTCCTGTATATTATTGCTCTGAGGGTGAGACATTATAGGTACATTGAAAAAGAAACACACAAAATAGCAATTACTTCGACCCGAACTTGATTAATTTGCTTTCTAGATAGGTCTTCATTCTTTATTACATTGTCCGACGCAAATCTTAATTAATTGCCATTTTCTTTCTTGTTGGTAATGTTTTTTTTCCCACCTATTTGGGTTAAATTTAATTTGAGAACTGAATGTTATTCTATTACTTTTCTACGCATCTTATGGCCCACCCAAAGCTGTTTGGTCCTTTCACTCAATTGCGCAAAGGTGACCGTTTATTTATACATTATATTGTCTAATATAATTAAATAAACGAACCACTATATTTATACGAACTATATATCCCAGTTGGCACTATTAGTAACATGAAATGTTAAAATAAAAATCCCCACTGGTGATTGTTTTGTGCTGACTGATGAAATAAAATATGCCTGCGTTTTCTGTATCTGCGCTGCATTATACAGAAAAAAATGTAAAAGTAAACCAAAAAAACGGTTCTTTTTTAAATAAATAATTAAAATATTTTCAAAACCTCTTTTTTCAACTTCACTTCACTAGCAACCAGTACTATGCATTCCGCTGATAGGAACGTTGTAACCTCTATTATTTATCTCATAACGAAGCGTGAAACGGACTGGGGGTTTACAACGGAGCTCTCACCGGAAGAACCATAGTAATATCTGAGACCTAAGTCGCCGATAGTGAAAATATTTCCAAGTCCCGCCTTAATTATACGTAGTTATGCAGAAAGCATCCAACCCCAAAACGATGGAACTGAGGAAAAAGTGTTTGAAAATATGACAGTAAAAAAGCAACAATATGCGTAATCGGCATTTTTAAAGTGAATATCATTTTTTTTTTCATTATGAGCATTATTATAAATAGGTCATTTGTAATCTATCAAATGTTTTTTAATTTTTTTTTTAAATGTATTTCTTATGTTATCCTACATTTTATAATGTTTTTAAACTTCAATTTAAGTAAAATATCAACAGATAGCAACACATTGCAGATATTTGACTTAAATTGGCTAAGTCCATTGACTACAGTTTTCGAGGAAGAACAAAAAACGTTTAATTTAAAAATTACTTGTGATACTGTCACTAAAATAAATTCGACAAATAGTACTTACTAAAAACATTAATTTTCTTCTTGATACATTAGTTTAACTGGTGCAAAACAAAAAATATATTAAAATTATTAGTGGACTTTGCCGTGTTTGTTGTTCACATTTCACAACTGCCGCTTTTGTTTTCAACACAACTGGACTTTGCCAGTTTTGAAATGGACACGTTTTTTCACAAGGTTGCAGTCAAAGTCAGTAACAAAATAGTTTTACATTTAAAAAAGTATTTATTTTGATAGAAATACAAAACAATAATATCTTACAAAATATTTTGAAAAAGTTTGTAAGTTATGATGACCTAATTAATTATTTAAAAAAAAAAAACAAAAAATCGAGAAAAAATCAGAAAAGAATAATAACTATTATTCTGGTATTTTTTTTTATATAAATTTGTTTTAAAGGTTTAATAAGATATGAATGCGGAATAATATTCAAGAGCAGGAAGATTTCTCCAGTTATCACCGAAATGCTTGGTCAAAAGATAGTTGACATCTGTTACTTTTAACGATTTCAAAACAACTTTTCCGGGTTATATGTTGCTTGGAATTATCATTGATACATTTTTTATACAGCAATGATTTCTACAATATTAATGACATAACAATAACTACTAATAAAGTAATCACATTATTCAATAAAACTCTAAATCGTAAGTAAAAACTCATTTATTTTACCACTATGCTGTTTAGTAAGTAAAAAAAATATGTCCATAAAAAATAACAAGAAACAAAAGTTCATTATGCACGTCAGCGGACATTTTCGGTAATTTGCGAAATTGTCAATATCTCAACTTTTACAAGAACAATGTAGTAATAACCTCTGTTTTTTAGCAATGTTCACCTTCCAATTTTGGGGCTGTTTTATGCGTTTCCTCGCCGATTCTTGTACTACTTCGTTGGGGGCACATTCCATTTTTATAAACTATACTTTAAAAAAAATTAAATTACGAAAATATAGTAAAAAACACGTAGAAACTAAGCAGCTGAGGAGACAATCCGGTTGTAATGTTGTATGAAACATAAAGACCCGCCATCTTGAAAACAGCTATTTACAACGCTCCTATTGGTCCGTTTGAAAACTGCCGTCTTTGATATGGAAAGAAGTGGACTTTGCCGAGTTTGTTATGGAACTCAATTTTAATCCGTAAAAATAAATGGTTTAGAGCCGTGTTTGTTAGGAAAGCAACATTGCATCATGAAGCATTTTTTTTACTCTTTCGAACCTCATATTTAACTCATTTTCCATTATTGGTGGACTTTGCCGTGTTTGTTTCTACAAGCCTCACATGTAAAACTCGATTTTGGCAAATCGTGGGTTGGACGCTTTCTGCATAACTACGTCCAATTTGACTAAAAAATTCAATGAGATTGTCACTTATGTATTGTGTCTTAAATTTTCTTCTAAAAATATTCTTTACAAAAACAGCGATACCAGCCCACTAAAAATATTCTTTACAAAAAACAGCGATACCAGCCCACTAAAAATATTCTTTAAAAAAAACAGCGATACCAGCCCACTAAAAATATTCTTTACAAAAACAGCGATACCAGCCCACTAAAAATATTCTTTACAAAAAACAGCGATACCAGCCCACTAAAAATATTCTTTACAAAAAACAGCGATACCAGCCCACTAAAAATATTCTTTACAAAAAACAGCGATACCAGCCCACTAAAAATATTCTTTAAAAAAAACAGCGATACCAGCCCACTAAAAATATTCTTTACAAAAAACAGCGATACCAGCCCACTAAAAATATTCTTTACAAAAAACAGCGATACCAGCCCACTAAAAATATTCTTTAAAAAAACAGCGATACCAGCCCACTAAAAATATTCTTTACAAAAACAGCGATACTAGCCCAGCACCCCAGTTCGATAGGTTTCCTTCGGAGGCCTATAATAATTGACACAGAAACTCAAATATTGGATTTGTGATTCCGATTGGTTTCAGTGAAATCTTACTTCATGAGGCTGATATTGCGAACTCAAACATCGACGCAAAGTATTGTAAACGTCTCCCGACTTAAGCTAAAACGAGAACAAGAGTACCTTTAACTTTTTTAATAATATTCAATTTATTGGCTCTTGGCCCGATCGATGAATATTTATTATTACTCTACAAACCACGCGCGTGTTATTTTTTAAATCTTTTTTTATATAAATTTACGTTATATATTATTAATTTTATTTCGTTTCAACTTTTACATTAAAATGTAACCTTAGGTTTTACTTTAAAAAAACACGTACAAATTAAGTATACAATTATTTTTAATATATATGTTTTGTTTAAACTAAACTCAGTTTTGTGTCTTATGCAGACGAAAAAAAAACATTTGTAAATTAATTTCTCTTTGAAATGCTAAATTGGTTCCTTTTGGTTCTGAAGATATTATATATATATATTTAGTAGTATAAGATAAATTTGTTTACGAAACCTTTAATCAAAGTATTAGCTAAATAGTCAGCGAATACCTTTGAAACCGTGAAAAAATGAATAAATGTTGTTATTTAAAGCCCTGTGGTGTAAAAAAGCTTCACTTCTACACGAAAACCTAAAAACAAATTGCCTAGAAATAACAAAATTATGTTTTCTTCAAATAGCAGCAATTCGGGGTATTTTTCAATCAATATCGGTCTTAGAGTATACAAGAGGTAGCCCAAGCCAAGGCAGTGAAGTCAGTTTTGGACTTGTTTTTGATGATTTTGACATGACTCGGCGCAAATGGGCGTGGCTAAGACTAAGGCTACGGTATTTATACATCCATTCATATCACATATCGACATAATGTTTTTGTGTATTCGTATAGCCACTTTTTCACAGTATTTTTATCAACAAAAATATAGCATCTAACCTAAAAAACCGTTTAGTTGTGTCAAGTTTAGTGGCAAAATAAAAAATGTGGGCGGAGTCCCGCCGTTAACCAGCGAAAATAGCCAGTTTAAGATCATTACGACAGTATATAGAAGCGGTCCAAGAAATTTGTTGTCTCTTTCTCTCTCATGGTGTACGATGTAAAAACTCGGAAACAGTGATTTGTTACAATTTCGGATGGGTTGGGTAAAACAAATTAGCTATCCCTCCATATATTGTTACTTCAAGATATCGGTTCACCTATAATTTATTGGCTTTTTTGTTTGATAAAATATAAAATTACCTAGTGAATAAATAAATCCTAGATTTTTTTTCGTACGGTTACACATAACCCAGCTGTGTGATTTAATAATTCCTCGTAGAATAATATTATGTTTCATGGAATCTACGAAAAATATCAGTATGATGCAGATATACAAAAGGTGTATATGCAGTCGGAGGCTACAGTAAATATTTTCAATACAGTTTTTAAAATCTTTGATATTCTTTGGGTTCAACCTCGGAGAAATAATATACCTGGAGGGATAGCTTTGCGAAACATTTGCTACAACAAGAATTGTCGATTTTTTCCTGACTCGGATGTGGCTAGGGTTTTCATGGACACACCATTTTACACCCATTTATAGCACATGTCGACACAGTGTTTTATTTATTTGTATAACCAGTTTTTCACAGTATTGATATCAACAAAAATATAGGATATAACCTCGAAAACCGTTTTGTCATGTCTCATAACAAAATGTAATGGGCGGAGACGCGGCAGACGGAAAACATGCTAACATACCTAAAAGTGGTGCGTTATTATGTGACAACTTGTCTTGTCTCTTTCTCTCACGGTTTACGACGTAAAAACCCGAAGAAAGTGATTTATCGTAAATTTGTATAGGTTGGGTAAAAATATTTATTTATCCAAATGATCAACAATAATACAATAAAATTCCATTCTAAAATCATCTACCCAAATTTAATCTTAATAAGTTTGTACGATAATGACTATTATAATAATAATAATACTTGGCTAATTTATATAGCGGCATTTTTGTGAAATATCATCTCAATATCAGTTGCATTAGCTATTAACAAAGTAATGTGTCTTGGTTGATAATAATCGTTTGGTGTTTGGGGATTTGGCATGACATTTTGTTACATTACAATGAAGTTATACAAGTGTTGTAAATACGTAAAAAGTAAACGGTGGCATTCTAATCTTTCGATTTCGCATTAATCGGTGTGTCCGTGCAAAGATACATTAAAAACAGGAATACTTCCATGTTAGACACAAATAATGATACAAATTATTTAAATATAATTATTATTACCGGAATTTCAATTCCTGGTATTGCCCAGCCCCACCTCCGAATGTACTCGCTATTTTCTTAATAATTATTATTTTATCGCCGGGAATACACAGCTATTTAACAGGGTTATCGGTATTTGAATCCCCGGTACTACCCACCTCTGACATACTTGTAATATTGTCTCCGTGTTCACATACAGATAACATTTTTTATCGCCGTTCGAAAGCCTTACAAAATCCTGCCTTAATACCGAGGAGAGCGCCATCCGCGGCGGGTTATTGAGTTGCTCCAGGCTGGATGCGGAGGATTTATGGACGGTTCGTCCGATCTTGACCTAGCAACAGTTGGCAGTCGGGATTTTTTTTACCCTACACAAAGCACAGCCTACCCTTGCTCTAAATGGTGGACATCCTATTCCGTTCCTTTGTTAATCATGCGGCTTAATCATTAGTACAATATCTTTTTAAAACCTCCGACATCTTTATATTGTCTGGTTGGACAGATATCCTGAAGTAACGATTTAACTGAAGAATAACACGAAGAAAGATTATCATAATATGGTATATTTATATCTCTTCCGCTAATCTTACTAGTTGTTTGTTTTGATAATTTATCTTATCACAAAGTGCGACACCGAGATTGAGAGAATGTCGAATTACTCTACCAATGTCGATCCATCATCAAATACTTCGAATAGTTCTTAACGAATATTTCATTTAAATAGCTGTGTACTCTTAGTTAAAATAAAACGTGAAAAGAATCTTCACCTTGTACAATACCTCCTTGCATACAAATTATTAAATATACAATAATCAACCTAATAGCTTAACTCTATAATATAAATAAATATATATATATATAGCGCCCTTGAAGTGATTTCTCACAAAAACGGGGCTATAAAAATTATCCAATTATCATTATTATAAATACAATTATTATTTTTTACTAAAATAAACTTAAACTTTGGGAAAAGTTAAAGATCCTCCTATAATAATAATGGTTAACACCATCCATTACGCCATCTTTGTTTGCAATTGTGTACGGATAGAAATTTGCTCACTATTTTTTAAAGATAAATGTCACTATCTGAAAAACGAAAACTGAAAAAAATGGATATCAATAGTTTTCAAGAAGTTTGTGATTATAAAAAAATACGGTGAATAAATTGGTTGAGGAAGTTCAGTCAGAACGATATTCCTGGATAGAGTAGAAGTCCCGAGTTCGAGTCTCGGTCATAACCTAGCGTCTTTCTATTTTCTTATTATTTGAAGATTGTCAATATTCTTTCAATGATTTCTATAAAATGTTTCAGAAATAGATATCGCATATATTATGTTAATATAATGAACGTTATGTAAATTTGTTTATTTAGATATTTTAAGTCATCAGTCATCATTTAAATTTTCACCGTCGATTTCTAGCAGACTCTGAATTGTTGTCAAGTAGTGATAAGTATAATAGAAATGTTTATTTCGAAATGATCGATGGTTTCATTATTGAGAGAGAATAATTTATATTTAATAACAATAACAGTAAAGAATCAAAAAAAAAAATGAATGGATGGATTAACGTTTAGCATATTATTTAGATTTTTCATATTTATAAACATCGATAAATCATAATGCCTAACACAAAACAGAATTTCACCAGTCTTCTAAAAAGTCTACTTGCAAACCGTTATCTTTTTATGACCATCCACACACACCCACACGTGGTTAATATATACAACACGTAATTATATACTCGTATAGAAACGCACACCTCTTCTTATCAACTTTGCCTGTCTTATCACGGCCAGATAGTAGCCCCTTGGCGATATCATCAACCGCTTACTCGGGAGGAGCTCCTTTCCAATCACTACCACTCTCTCAAGGTGAGAACAGAAATTGCAATTTCCACTTCCACTCGGGCTTCCTTCTTCTTTAATAGTACTTGTATGCTATTTTGGATTGCGCGCTTGACTATTAAACTGTTTTGTAGTATTTCGCCTGCCATCAAATACTTATTTTTCTAAATGTTTAAAAAATAACGTACCAGATCAAATTTATCTGCCAAATACAAACGCAAAACCATATTACAAAATGTTTTTTATGTGATACACAAGTATCTACACGGAGCTACTGGAACTATGGCATCCTTAATATGGGGGATTTCGTGTGGTTGAAGAATGCGGGTGAGGAGAAGAGGAAGGTCGCGAAGTATCATGTCGGTAATTGAATCGTTTAAAGATATGGTCCACCGCTATTCCAAGAGGATAACTCTTTCAGAAATTATTAATTATGTTAGAAATATCTTCTGAACCCTTTCTGACGATGTGTTTAATTTATTGTGGTTTCTACAATGTGTTTACACGAATTATACACCTCTACTCGTGTTATTTACGCTGCTATCTAGCAGTGGGAAACAAACTTTTCAAAAAATTACATTATTTTTCTCTTATTATTATTATTCAGATCAATGACTTTACATATATATATATAGACACCTTGTAGCCCTCTCAAAGTGGCAAGCAATAATCACGCTAGTTGGTGTGATCGGTGTTTAATCCGATTTAGTAATAAACGGTCACGCGTCGCTTGAGGTCGTTTCAAGCAAGTATGGAACGAAGTCCGAACTTCGGATCTGTTTCGTTCATACACATATATTCTATGAATGCGTATCTTTGTCGTTCATGATCGATATTTGAATGATGAATTTACTGGTAACGTGTGTGTTTTGCTTGCCACATTTTGTGTTAATATTCTAAGGCTATAACGTGTCTATATATGTAACGTCATTGATTCAGATACAATTTTTATTTTTGAAAATCAAAGATTTAAATTGCGTGTCTGAAAGGGTTAAAGTACAAAACTTGGGATCAAAGGTCACATTTATACCAGCGATGGCTAGGCGTCTGCTCTCCATCCCTATTACCTCAGATATTCAATATGTTGCCGACGATGAAGAAATTATTAAAATATGAATCATTAAATTATGGATCAAAAAATTTTCACATATTGGGTAGGGGTGATCCATTGATCGACGATTGTCAGTTTCCAAACATGCTAAGAGCTTGCGCCAGATAGACTTAAAACTGAAGTGGTCGTAGAGAATATGAATTTGATAGGCGTTGATATAAGCAAAGCGTCCAACGAGGTCATCGTGACAGGGAATTTTCTAAGATTCCGCCTTAATCCTGTGTTCACACCCTTACCAAAAAAAAAATAGCACGTAAATGTTGACATTCTAGTAGTTCGAGACAGATCGACTGAAGAATCTGAAATATGTCGAGATGCCAGGCAAGGATGCGTGCTCTCTCGCTACTATTTAACAAAGGAAGTCCTAGATGGTTGTGGTTATTTGAGAGGAGTGGTCAATGAAGCTAGGGGATTGAACGGCTAACTTCTTGGTACTGTAGCTCTGGGTTGCAGATCCTTAATCCCGTCTCTTCCACAAAGCTTATAAACGGTAGAATTACATACATAGTGTCAATACGTCAAAAACGTAAATACTTATGTTTGTTATTAAGTTTAAACGTGAGAATTAAAAGCCTTAATATAGGTATCGCAGCCAGAGTTGACACAGTACTCACAGAGGTGCATTTCTTACATACAGCTTTTTTCGAACTTGTTATTCGACTTCAGAAAAGAAAATTCCAGTGAACTTAAAAAGTATGATTTTTTTATAAAATAAATAGAATAGGTACTTACACCAACCTTTTCAAATATTCAAATTGGATGATCGCATACACTTGTTGTACCTTTTTCGCCGAAATCAATAAGTAAGCGCAAACAAGACAAAAGGTCATTTCTTAGTGTATTTAAAATCCTCTAATGTTTTTAAAATCCTGTTTCCAAACTACTTAATTGTAGTTTAACGGGATAGAACGGAAAGAACAACAACAACAAAAATAGTGACATTTCGCTTATTTAATAGGACATCATTGTTGGAAGTGAATACATATGCAACAATTCACACAATCCTAAATGTGTGTTGTGTGGACCAACTCTAATTGCGCCACTTGTACCATTAGCAGGAGGTTCTATTATGTTAGTTGCTTTAATGAACTTGAGGTTTCGTTAAAACAGGTCATAACCTTTTAACCTCTGGATGAGAATTAGAGGTGAGAGTTTTTCGCAGGTGTTAAGCCGAAAACGATGTGATTACAGCTACAGCTTTCATTGAAGCTGCCACTCTTATATGACTAGCTGTACAATGGTGCCCTGTACAGTGCGTACCGGCTACAAGTAGGCACTTAAATAATTCACAACCCCGATGGATGGAACAACCATCAGAAATGTCAAACAAACTTTCATTTTCTCTACAATCTAACGTTATAATCTTATTTTGCTTAATTATAATTAACTTTACTCTGAGAGTACCCGAAATTGTTTCAGAGTTCTCTAGAGGCTACAGAATGATAAATTATGAAGGGATTCGTCAAGCTCAACGCAGACGAACAAAAAACCCCTCATCTGATCCGTAAACTCTGCGAAATTAGCCAAGAAGTTTCATTTCATGCAAAAGTATTTTTTTTGTTCGTTGTTCCACTGTCATGCTAGTGATATATTTATCTTTCAATAATGTAGCAAAGATTATTAAGGAGCCATTACATAAATGTATAATTCAAAACTATATGCTTTTATCGTCTTCACTTTATTTCTTTCGTGTATATATTTGCTTTTCTTTGTACGTGCTCTTACTATATGTTAATTTAATATATAAAAGTCCATCAGAGCGTTAATAAATAATTAATTAATTAAATTGACGTCTTAAGTTGTACGTATTATTGTTTGAAGTGATGAAAAACAAATAGAAATAGTTTTACATCGTCATTAAAAACGTGAAAAAAAGTGCTCAAAATTAATTGGTTATCTTGCTATCGAGTTTTTCTTTTACAAAAACCACAATTTGAATACGACCATGTTGATCATAACCGAATTAAACATAATTAATCGTCAAATTAACTTTCTATTGCGAATTCAAAGAAAATACCTAACATTTTTGTAGAAGGCTTTGTGGATTAGCATTATATTTGAAATAAAAAAAAACATTATTTTGTATTGATCACATAAATTTACTAAAATATTTTCGCTAACCAGGTCAGTATAGTGCCAATAATAGTTTAATAAATATGTGGTTTATCCAACAATAAAAAAAAAAACAATAATATTTTCCAAACTTCTAAGCTGGTGAACTCATTATCGTCGCTTTCATTAATTCTATGATAGTATATTTGTTCCAATAAGAGATCAAATTAATACTTCAATGTAGAAATTGAGTTGAGGTCCTAGAAATAATATTTTGATTCAGAAAAACAAAAAGAAAATAATTTTTTGAACTTTGCTTGAAATTCCAATTATTTCCTTTTTTTGGAACTGCTTTCACTTATCGGGCCTTTCAAATCATGTTATTGTAAAATACCTGTTCCGGAAAAGGTCACTGAAATCAATTCGAATTTACACGAAAAAAGGTGTCGCCCAAAACGAAGAGGAGGGAAAATCGTGTGACATATTCAATGTGAAATTAAATCTTCCCTATGGAAATAAATACGAAAAGGGTTTGAAATTATTTCTCTTTTGCCGTAATGTTTTATTCAAACAACTTTACTTTTTCATTATATACAACCCCCCACCCCTACCGGGCGGCTCATTTAGGAACTTAAAACCTGTGAACTACGGCCTCTACTTTTAAATCGTTAGGGAAATCGAGGCGTATCGAATTTTATTATTATTTTTCAGTGTTTTACCCTAACGTTGACCACTAAAACTCTAAAATGGCTATACAAATCGGGCTCATTTGATGCTTTTACAAAATCCTTGTCGCTACTTTTCGAATTGAATACCAGCTCTTGTAACGCCGTTGGGTCAGTGTTGGGTTAAGCAAAAGTTAGAAGTGATGCGGTATTCTCCAATGTACAAGAGTGGCTCTTTGCCGCCGTGTACAAAACTAAACTCTTTGCGTTGTCCGTTCTATGGCAGGAGCCGGGTTAAATCAGACCCCGCAGTGGTCTACCCGTGCACTTCTATTACATAATTTTTCTACTTTGAGTCGCCAGCTTGTATGTACGCTCAGAGCAATAATACACAAGAGAGAGCGAGCTGTAGAGAGAGCTGTAGTCAGTTTTTACGAGGTTTGCCGGACTCGGCTAGACTTGGGCGTGGCTAGGACTAGGGCTAGGGTATTTATACATCCATTCATAGCACATGTCGACATAATGTTTTTGTTTATTCGTATAACCACTTTTTCACAGTATTGTTAAATTAAATATATATATATATATATATATATATATATATATATATATATACATATAAATATAAATAACATGTAACCTAATAAACCGTTGAGTTTTGTCAATTTATTTCGCGTATCATAACGTGTGGGCGGAGTCAACGGAGACGCGGGACACGAAGAACATTATATGAATACTTTAAAGCGGTGTGATAATTCGGGAAAATTTGTTGTCTCTTTCTTTCTCCTGGTGTACGACGTAAAAACCCGGAGAAAGTGATTTATCCCAAATCTGTATAGGTTGGGTAAAAAGAATTACCTCTCTCTCCATATATTGTTACTTGAAGTATGTACGTTTTACTGCATAGTAACATAATGGTGGCCATATTGCCAGGTGGAAATTTATTCTAATCAACCTAGATTCTTAGGAGGATAAAAAGTATATTTTTGCGCTTTACGTATAGTGAATGTAATCGAAATAAATTAGTTTTAGTAAAAAAAGTGATCTAAAACTTATCTCATTATGTGGGGAAGAAAAATTCAAGGAATCATGGTGGTTCGGTTCCCGCGTAGACTGTTCCGCGTAATTTAATTTAAGGGCACCGCTAGGACAAATCTTAAAAAAATGGCTCTACTGCTTTCGTGGAAACGAAATTTACAAATGTTTAAATATATATTTTTTTAAATTAACGAAACATGTCATTCTATTCATCAATTTGTACGTTTTAAATGGCGCTAACGGGTACCTATACATGTAACTGTTACTTATTATCTTATCGAATGTTTTAATCTTCCTTACTCACCTGTACACTTAGTCAAACTGACAACACCTATTTATGAAATTATATAAATAACATCGGTATATTATTGCGACCTATCATCCACTGCACCGAAAGAAGGGGGTTTTTAACATTTAGATTGGTTTTTTTTAACGTTCCTATAAAGATATGAAAATGAGAGCTAGAGAAAATAGAGCACACTGAGGTACTACACATGTAGCTGTTCAGAGTGGTATAAGTGTCGGACTGGTGAAAGACTACCATTCAGAATCGAAACGTTGGTTGAAATGGATTTAACCATGTTTGGCGACCAGATCTGAATAGCCAGGTACTTTCCAACCTTCCTCTTTCCCATCATATTCCCCTCCCTACTACCTTCGGCCTCACAACACACCCCAATTGGAGATGCCATAGTTCCACTGGCTCTAGACTGTTGGGAGTAGTCGGGATTCTTGTGCGGTATTAACTATTAAAAAACTCGTCTAACCCGATCTCAAAATGATGATAGATTTAAAAAATATATTACAATTAAAAGCGTGTTCACTTTATAGGTATCGAAACCATAGTTGACATGAACGTAGTACTCACACAGATGCATTGCTTGTATACAGCATGTATCAAACTTTTTATTCGACTACCTAAATGAAAATTCGAGGGAAATAAAAGATAAAAAAATTAATCAAAAGAACGCACTGGAAAACTTTTCGAATATCATATTTTCGAAGGCATACATGGCCTGTTCAAAAGAAAAGGTGAATTTTCGCGGGCTGTGTACATTCGCATATGTTTATCCTTCTCTGTTGCAACTTATCCAGTTCAACATTCCTTGCCGTAGACTCAGAAACAATGAATTGCTGTTCCTCAATCATCACAATACTAATTACGGGTATAATTCTCCAATGTCCAGAATGTCAAGACTTGTTAACTCAAGCCATGGTCTTGAAATTTTTGGTAGCAGTCTAAATGATTTTCGTCATGCTTTACGACTCTACCAAAACTTTGACTAAGACCATGGCTTGAATGTTCTCTCTTATGTTTATTTTGCCTTATTTTTGTCATCGCTTCATTTATTTCAATTTATATGCTATTCCTTCTCTGTTACTCTTTTTTATATTTCGTGTTTTATATGTATTTTTGTAATTGGACTTTAGTCCGTTAATTTATAAATAAATAAATAAATGTTAGCATTATCAGCCATTTTGGATTAGTGGTTTGTTTTTGTGTGTTCTTCGATTTTTTACTTTTGAAAAAAATGGATCAAAGAATAAAATCCATGATTTGTTTTTCCACAACTCCAGGACGCTCATCGTCATTAACATCTTCTCGGCCTTCTGAAAAGTGTTTATAAGTGGTACAAGCGCTTTACACTTGTCGCTTATTCGTTTAAAACAACAAGCATGCGTAAACAAGACAGAACGCTGTTTCTTAGTGACTTTTGTTAGGATATCGCTGTCGGAAGTGAATACTTATGCACCAACACACACAATCTTAAGTTTCAGTCGACTCTGATGTTGTGGGAGAGCCGATAGAATTATCAGAACTGCATTCGGTTCCACCAATTAAGAAAATAATCTGTTTCAGACAAATGACCTATCCTAGGAAACGACCGCCAACCGATCCCACAATTCCACCGATTCACGACGAAGGAGGAGTTGTGTGTGATGTTTGAATAAATTGATTATCTCGTGATTCTCGAACCCCTTGTCGGGAAACTTTCAAATTCATGACTTGCACATTTGAGCGGCGAAGAGGTGATTTTTCCCGGCTTTAAATTTACGGCTACGAAGGCACTCTTTGCACAAAACTCGGTACAGAATTTTCTCGTTTTGTTTTTTTACAATCTGTTGTGTTTTAGCAGTAGAATGTTGCTCAATATTTGAATTTTAAATTCGGCAGTCGTTTAGGACAGCCATTGGGAAAATCCACGTTTCGGAGTTACGATTTATTGAGGGTAGAGACAATTAAATTATTTTAAACTACTGGTAAAATGTAAAACTTTCCCTCGTAAAAACGTCACCTTAAATGAATATTGCAGAGAAATCCGGACAATTATATCCAACGGGTAGTCTAACTAAGGATACGCGGTGGAACTTTGTCCATTTCGAATTCCATCTCTCGAACAGCGGGAACATGGGAAGTGCTAAAATCCCAATTAATATTACATTCCTCCTATAAAAGTTCCACCGCATACAATTCTTTATTTAATGTAAAATTATTTTTTTCAAATCGGGAGTAAAAAAAAAATCCCCACATATTCTTCAAGTAAAAGTGTCGCAATTTTTGCTACGGCTATTTTTATTTACTGCGAAAAGATTCCTGGAAGATTTGAACTTCCAATATAAACAGGGAATTAATCGTTTTCATATTAATTTATCTTCGTTACCCTTTTCAATACATCTAATATCTTTGTCTGATGACTTTGCCATCTAAGAACCGTAGCCGATTACGAACATAAGCAGATTAAGGGATGACTGGCAACCAGCCTACCCGGTAGTCCTCTAGGGCCTCTAGGCGGTACCTAGCAGATCCTGGGGTAAAACAATGCGGAGTTTCGAGGAGCCTTTGTATTTCCTCAACCTGTATAATCCTTAGATTTCCCCTTATTTCGGCTTTGACAGGTTAATCACTTACCGCAGGGGCTCGGCTGGGTATACAGTGCGGTCAGCACCGCGCAAAATGGAAATGATCTTTTGATGTTCTATTCAGGGTGATCAAAGACCAAGAAAATCTGGAAATACGAGTATCGGGAAATTTAATATTTTAACAAATATACTTTCGTTACAGAATTTCCCTCTTATGGGAATTGTTTTATTCCTTACAAGCCCGTTAATTAGAACAACGAATCAAGCTCTATATATAGATTTATTTTAAAACCCCGTATACCTAATAGTAAAAAAAATAATATATATATATATAGATATTTTATAGTGAATACCGCACAAGAGTCCCAACCGTCTAGAGCCAGTGAGACTACGACATCCCCAATCGGGGTATGTTGTGAGGTTAAAGGTAGAAAGGAGGGGAAGGAGATATGGAAGAAGAATGTTGGGAAGTGCCTGGCTATTCAGATCTGGTCACCAAACACGGCTTAAGCTACTTCAAGCAACGTTTCGGTTCTGAATGGTGGTCTTTCACCAGGGCGATACTTAGAGTATCTACAACTCTGGAACGTGTCGCAAATATACAATATATTTATATGAATTAAATGTGCTTTGACACATATTAATTACATTTTATTTGTGCACACCGGGTTAGAACCGGCGACCTGTGGATTCGTAGTCGAGCGTCTTACTACTCGACCACGGAGACCGTCTTAAAGAATAATATGAACGTGAAAAAAGCAACTACATACCTATAGCATCTAAAGTGATGGGAATAATTCTTGTGTCCAATTCCTCAAAAGGGGCGATGACCACGTTGAATCGACTGCCTTTGCGATCTTGCTGTTGTTTTCGTCGAGTGTCGAGTCTTGAATCCCTTCTGATGCGTTCATAAACGTCGGGGAATTTTCAAATCCTTTTTCTGTGACCACATAAATTCGTCTAAAACGGATCCGCAGTGTAGGGCCGCCATTCTCACCCATCCTTCCCCCGGACGTGAAGTGGGTGCGCTCTCCAAGCCAACTTTCGTCCCGAATTCCAAGGGAACTGGAAAGGTTGAACACTTCCGCTACTCGCTCCCCGAGGGGTTGGAACGAGTTTGTTCATTTCACGAAAATATGAACTGTAATAGGGAGTGCATCTTTAATTCAGAAGGTTGTACCAATATGATATATCGTCCCGGGGGTCGGGGTTAGGTGTAGTCGGGAAATAATGTCTCAATCCCTTTATTTACATTTTCGTGGATTATTAATAATGATTAATTATATATAAATATATTTAAAAAAAACTTTTTAGAAGACCGCGGATATTATTTCATGACCATGACCAAGCATCATCGGGGTACAAAATTAAACTAAACAAAAAATACAAAGTGTGCGGTTATATGTACATACAGAGTGAGAACAAAATATAAGAGTGAGTTTGTATAACTCATCGTGATTGCTATACATGTTAGCAATATTTTAATAAATACATATATTAATAAATAATAAAATAACAGAACAATGAGAAAACAATAGAATAACATTTAAATTATAACAAATGAACAGAGAAAAGGGGACAGATAATATGAATTGAAAGAGACAAAACGTGAACTATGAAGGCGATTAAAGAATAATGATAAATTGAAAATGTCAAACCACAAGTGATTTCTTTCTATGAAAATATATTTTAGATGACAAGCGTTACAAGTCTTCAGTCTTCGAAATCAAACAAGAGTCATAACATTCGATGCAGAAAAAAAACCTGATCAAAACTCCATATGTTCAACTCATTGACCAAAGTGTCGCTTAAGCCAGTTTGCCTGTCCAGCGACGACATGGTATGCTTTGAAAAGTTTTATTTATTATTTTTGATCGTACTAAATTGAAATATTCCTTAATAGTCTGTTTAATCTGTGTGTTCGCTAAAGCATAAGTCTTACACATAACTCTTGCGACTTTAAACACTTGTCGAAGGACGCTAGGTCGATCTTACGTCAAAAAAAATAATATTATGTAAACGAGTGTCGTTTCTTAGTCATTATATTATTTACATTTTTAGAAGTTTTTTTTTCCATTGTCACGCTCCATAAAACTCGATACCATATTACGAAATACCGTTAAATTTTCACGTATCTGTGTTGTTTCCTCGCGGCCGGTTTTTCTACCGATTTCTTTATTTAGAACCCTTTCTATTGGGAAATTCATCCTAATTTCTTAAAGGCGGTCAACGCGACAAATTTACGTAACGAATAAAAATAAGACTTCAAATTTACCCAATTTACAGTGCAAACATTTTCAATTATTTTTCAGTGTCCTGTGCTTTATGTGTACCTACCTACCGACTGCGAAATGATGATAGATTCGCTCAAAACATTGATTGTTTATTTTGTTGAAAGGCGAAGTTTCAAATTTCAATTAGAATTATTAAATTTAGATTTTCATTTAAAACAATACTCCCCGTAACGATGTTTTCTTATACCCACCCGGCTATAGTGAATGTAAGCACTTACATTTTTTGTCAATTCTCGGAAAACATCGTAAAAATAAATACCGTTTTTGGAGTTATGGACAATAACGTATTTATATTATTTGTTCAATATTAGACATTATCCATCTTATTTTATTTTTTGAATAAATCCAAAACTTTATCATATCAGCTGTGTTTAGGTCAAAGGTTTTATTCCACATTTTTGCAATGAAATGTAGGCCTTTGTGATAACATAAAGGTCTAGCTGTTATGATTGACACCTGATCATAATTTGATCAAATGCTGAAAGGCTGAGAATCGGCGGTTAACAGGGACGATTATTTGAAGTGGTTATGGTGAATAATTCATAGTGCGCTAATTACTAATTTGCAACAATGTAAAATGTGACAGTGATTCAAACCACAAGACCTAAGTTTGCTTGCAAAAAAAATAACGGTATCATACATACTATTATCGATTAAACTAAACTCAACATTAGACTAAACTCAATGTGTTTGCTCTTGTGTATAATAATTCTCATCCAAGATAACTTACAAAGCAACATATTTGGATGCAGGACGTGATGGGGCGAGGGAAGGGAAAGAAGCACAAAATGAATCCAATCAAACGATGAGCTGCATACTGTGTGCGTCTTTTATTTTGAGGCTGTGGTAATTTAAAGAGGTTAACCTGACATTGATGAATGTTAAAATTAGTTTTCTTTAAAAAATGTGTTGCATCGAGAAAGGGTCTAGGGTTATTTTAACCTTATGCCTGTTAGGTACTCGCAATTGAACGCGTCGAAGAGTTCCAGACTAACTATAATAAATACACATTACAATTTCAATCTTAATTTGTTTAGGTATTCGTGTTAAATTTCCACCGTAATATTATGCCTTTAAAACCTTTTAAAATTGTGCACCTTGTTTATTTGCGACCGAACCAGTTTCACCCTTCTACGGGCATCTTCAGGTCGGTCCGAAGTAGACCAACTTCGTTGGTAAGATTGCTAAGAATATGCTTCTATGTTAGGTGAAAGAAATAAGCTAAGCGAGTTCGTCAAAGTTTTCCGAGACATTATTCGTAATGTCCAATAAAAACACAAGTCTTCCCCCGTTTCTTGTAAGAGCAAACACCACTCATATTCCTCCCGACATATTTATATGCACTCGTATCCGTCCCGGGCTCCCGCGCTGTATTCGTTCGAAAATCGCAGCAGTCGGCACATGATAAATAATGCATTCACGTGTATTCTGTTCCGGCGAGTGGAGAACAAATTTGCAGGCGGAAGCACGATGTCCCAGGTGTGCTACAGTCGCAATTTCCGCCGCTGAGTGGTAGAGGAAAAATTGACTCATTTTCCTGAGTAAGGCGATGTGTTCGACATATCGGAGGGCCAATACTGCTGCCAATTTTTTTCCAGAGGAGTGTACCACGCACACTAGTGTTTGGATGCCGGTACATCCGCGTTATGTTATACAGTGTTGTGAAGTTTTCTGTATTTTTTCACCGAGTTGTAAATTATTTGTTTCCCCTGGGAAATTAATCATAACATTGATCATACCTTCTGTTTATATGTTCATGTGTTTCCACCAATCGCCGCCTGTCATCGGAAGCCTGTTATTACTTTATAACCCTCACAATGGATTGTTATTGTGTTCCGTTGGCAAATAAAATGTATCTATCTGCTAAACAATGGCCATTCTCGCGAACGGTTTTGTGTCAAAATTAAAAGGAGTTCATTAATTAAATAACTTATCGTGGCCCAGGGGCGGATTCCAAGCAACCGACCCCAAGTGGTCCCCACCGCGTTGATGGCATCGGACACAGGAATTATCTCTTCATCATTTATTTAGAATTTAATTGTTTCGTCATAGTAAAAAAAAAGTTTTTTCAAAATGTGGGAGAGGAAATTCTCTACTACAGATCATATATATTTTTTTATTTTATTACTATACACTGTTTACACCTTGTGTAAAAGCATACGATTAAATGCTTATTGATGTTTGGCCACTTTCTCTGCCCAAATAACAGTATTACTTCCATACTATCGCGGAATTTTATTTCAGAACGATGAAATAGTTCAGCAGACTGCGTGGGAAAATCTTAATCGGATTTAATTTCCCTGTGACATTTTCCGATGGGAAAACATAAGTTTTCAAGCACAAACTACATATCATTCGCAAAAACTGCCCACGATGCTCACACTCCTATCTGTAATTTACAACTTGTTTTCAAATCAGCTCTCTAATAATCTCGCTAAGTGCTCATTAAAAAAACCTTCGATAGAAAACGCTAAGAAATATTTTACGATGATAAATTGCTGGATAAAAAACGCAAACACAATTAGTTTTCAGAAGCGAAATAAGGTTTTTAAATCACCGTTTATTTAGAGGCTATAAAATAAAAAAGTCAACATAATTGGTCCACGAATATTTTATGACATTAATTTAGTTTTATTTTTGTTTCGCCTCACAAAATATAAAGTTTTCCTCGGCTCCATCTAAAATATGCTTCACGAAAGTCGTTTCGAATTTTAAAACAAACATCGGGTGCCATCTATTTATTGTGGTTTGCACCAACTTTAAGTATAATGCGGACACAATAAACAATGACGGATTCGTGTTTTCAAGATGGACGCTGAATTGGACGTAGCTAAGCAGAAAACGTGCAACCCACAATTTGCCAAAATCGAGTTTAACATGTTTTCCTATAGATAAATACGAGGTTTATATCTGCTGAAAACCTCCAAGCTCAAATGCAATAGATTTTTGGTAATATTTTTTTTACTAATGCACATTGCAGATATTTGACTTAATTGAAGTTTAAAAACATTATAAAATGTAGGATAACATAAGAAATATATTTTATTTAATAAACACATTAATAGATTATAGATAACCTATTTATATTCATGCTCATAAAGAAAAAAAACACTGGCTTTACAAATGCTAATTACGCATGTAAATGCTTTTATCTTTATCTCCTTTTTATCGTCATATTTTCAAACGCTTTTCTCTCAGTTTCATCATTTTGGGGTTGAACGCTTTCTGCATAACTACGACCAATTTATAATATGTAAATCGAATCCATTGTTGACCCGGGAAACCAAAGTTTTTGGATTATTTTGATGATATTCTTAGCAGACCGAGCGCGCCGCCACCGGTAGGATTATGTTCTTTGTTCTACAAAATCGCTGCTTTGTCGGGTGGTGTTCAATTAAAGCAGGGGTGGGAAACCTCCTGCCCGCGGGCCATATGCGGCCCGTGAGACTTTGGTCTGGCCCGCGAAAACATTCGGTCTGGCCTGCCGTATCAACCGCGGAAACCAAAAAACAAACTAAACTCAGTACTATTATATCAGGAAATTAATTTGCACATTGAACAATACGATTTTAGTTTAGATTTCGGTGGCGTGGGGTTTCTTAGGACCAGCGTTTGGGTTTTCGTAGGCTAGTGTCACCAACATTGACAATGCACCACCAATTATGGTGGAGATTGAAATTGAAAATTGATATCTCTTCAGGGTGATTTTTTTAATATTAGTTTTATTTTAACTCCACACAGTGGAGTATATTTATTTTTTTTTTCAACTCCTCTGTCATCTTTGGGGATGCTGTATGGAGGGTCTTTTTGAGAAAAGGAAGGAGTAAACCTTCGTTTTAAAGAGACTCATGTTATAGGAGGGGGAAACACAGAGGCCGGTAAATCACTCAACAGTCGAGCTGTTGAACGCAAGAACAAGTCGTAGAAGCGACCCATTCTCATGTGGAAAATGTCGACGGTGAACAAATGATGGGCGCGCGTTTGACGTGTTTTCAAGCCGTGCACTGATGACGAAGGGATTTCTCGGAGTATCTTCCATTGAAATACCGGTGGATCAGGGACAGCATTCCCACCTGACGTGTGTGTTCCAAAGACTAATGTGTGCCTGTTTCTGCGCAGAGTCAATTGTTTTTCGGGTATTTTAGGGCTCCAGATTAACTCGTTACTGACACTCGTACTTATAGTTTATATGCATCACTTGATTCGAGTTTTATTCATGGCATATACGCACAAGACAATTCAAAAAATATAAAATTCGTATCTTACACCACCACACAGATGTGTTTACATGCACCCGTTTACGTTTTATGGATAAAATAGGTGATAAAACTTTTCGCTAGCTATAAATGATCGGAAATAAAATTGTAAGATCGCGCAGAGCCGTAAAATTTCCTTAGAATAACACCCAGTGATCCAATAACACACGCTCGGCAGTACGGGAACAGCTTCCGGGATATCATTGCTTCGAACCACTAAATAGATAATCCGAAAAGTTATTTCTAATATAATACCGATTTGATGGAAAACTTTTTCTATCAAATCGCCACGGAACACACTTCTAAAGATTATCTGTTCTGTGTTTCAAACACTCAAAATATACAATAAAAGAGTTTAATAACAAGTGCCAAATGGCCAATTAGATGTTGTCGAAACCCCAGTTCCATCGCTACCTTCCATTGCTTAGGAATTTATTAAAATAAGGGGTATGGATTAACAACAACAAAAATCTTCAGTAATGTCATCGGGTCAGAAATATTGAAAATTGTTATTTACAAGTGTCGCGGGCTATGCAAAGATTTAATTTTTTTATTAGAAAGATTGTCAACTAGAAGACAAATTACAAAGATAAAGAATATCTATTTTCTGTAACAGTACCTGTACACAGAAATTATGATATTATATATAGCAGATAATCATTTGGTCCTATATCACATTGCTACGCCCACGACCAGCAAGTTTACTTTTACTGCTCACCGAGAGAAATAGACAGTAAAAATTCGCATGACTGAGTGTCTAGAAGCGATCACTCTCTGGATGACCTCAAATAGACTGAAATTGAACCCTTCAAAGACAGATTCTCTATACTGCCACAAGCAGACGTCAGCATAACATCGATAACTCCCCAATAGCTGTCTCAGGAATATCCCAAAAACATATATCAAACTTATGGGTGTTAATCTGGACGCTGATTTTCCCCTTAAATCTCAAATGAACAGGACTGTGAGCACAGGGTTCTTTCAATTAAGACAAATAAAGTCAGTGCGAAGAAACCTGCTAACAGAGGCAACCAAATCACTTGTTAACTCGCACGTCGTTTCGCGTTTACATTACTGCAACGGAATATACGCTAGCCTTCTTAAATATCAAATTAACAAACTGCAACTAGTCTTCAACGCCGCGGCAAGACTTATCACCGGCGTATCAAAATATTCCCATATCTCAGAGCACCTCAAAAATCTTCACTGGCTTAAATGTCCCGAAAGAACCCAGTTTAAGCTTTGCTGGATGGTATTCAAAAATCAACTAACGGAATGGCTCCGGCTTATTTATCGGAATTATGTATTCCTGAAGATTCCAATTTGCGACAGTCAACCCTTAGATCGGCAATGTCATCGGCTTTCGGAAGGTTGAAGGAACCAAAGTGCAGACCAGACGAAGTTCGGAGAGCGCGTCTTGGGAGTGTCAGGTCCTAAAGCCTGGAATGGACTACCACATGATCTGAGAGTAATAAAAGACTCGACAGAGTTCAGAGCCAAA
The DNA here is from genome assembly GCA_022651775.1 of Drusus annulatus. Classification (NCBI taxonomy): domain Eukaryota; kingdom Metazoa; phylum Arthropoda; class Insecta; order Trichoptera; family Limnephilidae; genus Drusus; species Drusus annulatus. The sequence goes on along the minus strand of JAGWCC010000514.1, from coordinate 512,332 downwards.
CTCAAAACCCATTTTTTCAGAAAATCAAATCCATAATCAAGATGTAACAAGACCAATAGAATTTCTGTTCAAACCAAGAAAACTATTCAGACTCTCATTCCTTAAATTCACTAGAAGATTTTCATCATTATCTGTTTCTCACTACGAAAAATTTTAAAATACCCCTGATATATTATATTTTAAATTTGCTCTCATGCCATAAAAATAAAAATAAATATATGTAAAAATCAGCTAAATTATTATTAAATCAGATAAAGTTATTATGATATAGTGACTGTCCTGCCAGAAGTGATCTGCCAGGTAAGTTGTTGCTGTATATTTATATAAACTAGGAATTAAGATTTGTGTAGCGCCCTTGCGGTGATTTTTCACAAAAACAGCCCAATATAAATTATCCAAATATTATTATTAGATAAAACATGAAGGTAGGCAGATTTCTGGAATAAAAATATTATTGTGTTATGAAGTAGATTCGTGGAATACACAAATAAATTTGATATTCGAGTAGATTATATTAATATGGCTAGAAATAAACCTTAATATGAAATTAATGTATATTTAGTAGATTATATTAATATGGCTAGAAATAAACCTTAATATGAAATTAATGTATATTTACCATAAAAAATGGGATTATGAGAGAATAATATTATGTGCAAAGAACTTTATTGTTTTGATAAAAAGATTGTTGTTGGAACAATTTTGTTATTAAAAATGTCGTATAAAATCATGATTTAATCTTTATTACATATTATTCTTCTTTATGTATCTTTTGTTTTATGTAATATTTTATATCGCTTTATGTTGTATGTCTATTATTTGTGTTAAAATTATTTCTAAATACATATGTTAATAATATGTACTAAATAAATACACATTATTTTTTCAAAATTTCCATAGAAATGTGATATAAATCACTAAAATGTAGCGGCAATTTGCCTACTGTGAAGAGTAGAGATACAATCAAAGGCGGCTCATTGAGTACCTACTGGAGTTTTTTCGAAAGCCATATTGCTGTGGGGTAGAATATTTTGGCAGATATATATTTTCTTAGTCTATCTTTGATAATTGTCTCAAATATCTTTGAAAATACCGATAGCACAGATATTCGACGATAGTTGGAAACACATTTTTTAGTCTTCTTTTATAATTCGGTAACATTTTCGCAAGCTTCAATTGGTTTGGAAATATTCCAGAGGCTTCAAGAGCTCACCCATTAATTTTAACCCGCCCATTAATTTTAAATAACAATAAGTAAATAATTATAATTTAGTCAAGTTTAGTAGGTAAAAGTAAAACTTAATCGAATGATAATATTTACATTAATAGATATTTACTTCAGCGTTCCAATTGTGTTATCCAAATATGATTCTAAATTAACGATTTTCTTGGAAAAACATTTAAATAATTTTTCATAAATCAGCATTAATTGATTATAGGCGCTCATGGGCATTTTAGATATGTTGGATACTCAAAGCAAGAATATAATATATGGAGAGATAGCTAAATATTTTTTACCTAACCTATACAAATTTACGATAAATCACTTTCTCCTGGTTTTTACTTCGTAAACCGTGAGAGAGAAAGAGACAAGACAAGTTCTCGCATAATATAGCACCACCATTCGCGTTTCCCGGGACTCCGCCCATAACTGGACGTAACTCAACGGTTTTTTATGTTTTACTCTATATTTTTTTTTAAAAGTATACTGTGAAAAAGTGGTTTTATAAATAAACAAAAACTCGTCGACATGTGCTATGAATGGGTGTATAAATACCCTAGCCCGAGTCCTAGCCACGCCCAGGTCTAGCCAGTCAGGCAAAAATCATCAATACTGACCATAGAAGCATATTATATCCTTCCTGCATATTATTGCTCTGAGGTTGGGTATGATTTTAATTTTCTACTATCTAAAATTTACTGATTTTGCAAGGTATGATTTTAGCTTTTGTTATTTTACCATAAATAATTGCTTTGTTACCAACCCAATTCATTGAACTTTTTATTTTTAAAACTACAATTTTAAAGTGTTTTTTTAGAGCACAACAAGGTCGTTATTCTAACAGTTTACAAATAAAAAATATTATCTCATTTTCAACGATAAGAAATAATATACTAATTTAAATCCCACCAATTCGAGTACGTCGTTTTCCAATCTGATCTGGTTCCGGATACGATCAGTAGTTTCCAATGAGTTTACATTAACTCTAACACCAAATTCCTTTCTATTTGCGAAAATATTGGGATAATTTATGTTTGATAATGATGAGCGTTGAATGAAGTAAAATGCCTTTTCGATGATTTTCGAGAAATATTTTCTTTTTGAGAAATTCAGGACGCTCAATTCTTATTGGTTTATGTTGTTCAACATAACTAAGGCATTCATCTCGTGAATTATCTGAAACTTTGTATGTAAGCGGAATTAAGTGTTTCTTTTCAATTTATTTTGTTCCTTTTTTAGGTAGGAAAGTTCGACTAGCTTTCAACTTTGAATTTTTGAGAATGTGAAATGTCTTTAAATGTTGGAAATCTTGGAAATTTAAACTTTACTCAAGAGCAATAAAATACAGGAGGGATAGCTTTGCGAAACAGTGAAGTCAGCATTTTTGATTTTTTTCCCGTCTCGGGCGTGGCTAGGATTTTCTAGGACACACCTTTTTAAAAACAATTCATAGCACATATCGACATAATGTTTTGTTTTTTTTGTATAACCACTTTCACAGTATTTTTATCAACAAAAATATACGATATAACCTCAAAAACCGTTGAGTAGTGGGCGGAGTCGCCGGAGACGCGGAAGACGGAAAACATGATGACATACCTAAAAGTGAAGCGATATTATAAGGCAATTAGTCTTATCTCTTCTCTATCACGGTTTACGACGTAAAAACTCGGAGAAAGTGATTTATCGTAAATTTGTATAGGCTGGGTAAAAATATTTAACTCTCCATATATATTCTTACTCCAAGGAATTTTTGCACTTGGGCCATTTGTCATTTCCCACCCATCTGTTTACGAGATAGACCTAACACAGTTAGAATAACGTATTTCAGTTTAATTTATTTTTCACCCAATTTTCGGTAAGATAGGCAAGCTTTGTTTTTTTTTAAACATTGTTTTTTTAAGAATGCAAAGTGCCGCTCTAAATTCCGTTCGAATTCGAAACCCTGCCTTACAAAATAGCGTCGGTTAGTACACCTGGGGCCGATTCAGACCAGAGCGGCAATATCTCCCGCTCCACTATGCAGAAAGGACCTGTCGATCGGGTTTCATCGCGCTGAAAGCTTTTCTCGGTAAATGCGCCGTGCTATTGCCGCTCGGGGGGCGAAAAGAGGCGGCCTTGTTAGCTGATCAACGGATGCGGAGTCATAAATAACATATTCTACACCCTGCGCAATTTGCATCTATGGTGGCACTATAAATATAGCTGACCCTGTAATGAGGGTGCATCCTGGAATGATTGTAGGTACCAGAGAAGCGTCTACTGTTGTCTAACGGTTGGGAGAAGTAAAATCAATTTATCTCTTGCTACCAGTGGCGGCTCGTGACTCTTTAGTGTGCTAAGATATAAAAATACGACGCTGTTAATTTTGTTGAAGCCGAAAATGTTTTTTTTTTGTACAAAGATTTTCAGGATTTTTCAGTTTTGGTGGTTCACTGGAAAGCTTGTTAAAAATCTTCATACAAAAATCGAAATTAATTATGACGTTTTTGTTTTCAATCTTAGCCCACTAAAAAGTCACGAGCGGCCACTGCTTGCACCTACTAAATGGTGAGCAAGTGTAGTTCTAAATAGTATATGTTATATATTCAACACACGCAGGTAGGTATTACGTGTTTCAAAAATTATTATCTTTTTATGTTCGGCATCTTTCTTGTACGGTATATTTCTTTGTTGTAAATATGTTATTTTTCACCCCGGGCGAAAATAATCCTGGATAATGGACTAACTACAAGTTCATTAAGGGAAGATGTAAAGTCAACGGCAATATAATATTACTTTGAGAAGACGCGGATGTGAAATACTGAAATTTACAATGAGTTTTACATTAATCAAAAAGTTTACTATACACTCCACAAGTTTCCTGAGCGAGGGGCTTTTAATTCTAGTGCCTTGTTGACTGTGTCTTCTGTCACCCTTTTAAGGCTCATAAATTCTCCTTTTTTATTTGCTGGCAGGTCTAATGAGATCCCCCAACTTCCTCTAGCATTACTGACAACCCGACCCGTTCATACCTTCATCGGGCGATTCTAGATTTGACGCCAGCGTTGTCACGAACTTTGCCTTTGTCGCCAAAGCTCAGGGAAAAGTTGCAACCATGCATAATGGCGCGCAAGTTGATAGGAATGATAAAGTTTTTTGATCCGTGGCACGCCGAGCGAATAATCCCGATAAGCGCGCTCGATGATTTGTGTTTGTCTCGCGGCGACAGGCGAACGCGTGTGTGTCCATTGTAATATTGTATTTATCTAAAATTCAATGAAACTGTAAAGAATTTTAATGCCACACGATGTTGATAGTTAAAAAAAAAGGAAAAATAACATTAATAGTTTTCAATGAAAGAATGAGATCTAGCGTTGGGAAAAACTTCAATGTTTTGTGAATGCTTCACGAATTGTTAGTTCTTTAAAACGAACCCTTCGAAGTGAACACTTCAATTGAAATCGAACTCGCAAAAAAGAGATTTGAATTTATGTGGTTATTTGTTCAGTTCTTATTTGTTTAGTCGGTAGAGATTTGAAAACGAAAAACTGGAACTGGTTCCTCGCCAACAAAATCACGTACTGGTCGGTAGCGCTTTAAAAGTGGAAAGAACTGGAACTGGAATTGAAGTATTTGTTCAATGAATGAAGTAGGAACTGTTGCCAAAAGAAGTAGTTCTTTCGAAGCGGTCACAACGCTAATGAGATCGATTAAAAATGTCGGTTTCTTATAAGGTCCCAATTGATTGAAGCGTTACTCCCGGATAGAGTAGAGGATCGGAGTTCGAGTCTCGGTTGTGTCCATTGTCTTGTTATTTTCTGGCTTTTTCGATTATTGATATTGTTTAAATAGATTTTAAAAAAAACGTTTACCTTTCATTTGGCCCGGTTTGCACTTTGAAAATGTTTTCTACCACGGCCACATTCTTCACGTACACATATTTAAATAATTTCTAACCTTACTTCAGTTAATTAAACGCTAACGCCTAGACTAATTTGTTGATTTATTTACTAACCGACAGAACATTTCTGTCTAATAATTAACTAAGCCTTAAAAAACCAAGATTATATATAATAAAACATTTTAGGTATTACTAATAAGCCAGGCAGGAAAGGTACGGGGTTGACGTTAACGTAAATAATAATGATAATATTGATTTTTTAACTAATTTTATAGTGACGTTCTCGTGAAAAAAACAACATCAAAGGGCTTAGACTATTTAGCTCGAAATGACGCGCTTCTCGTGTTCATGAATTAATAAAATCCGCTCTCCACTTCTCATTATAAAATATAATTCCTTCGATCAAAAAAAAATTTCTTATAATATACTTTTTATCTAATTTAAGACGTGGGAGGGGTTCGATCCAGTAAGCCATTATTTGAGAAAGAGGGTTTTAAAAAAAAGCATGACGTAATGAGGCAGGGGGTGAATTTTATAAACGACCCCTAAAATTAAATGGTTTTCAATTAGGGAGTTTGTATATTTAAAAAAAATTGCTCTAATCCTAGAAAGATTAGATTCTTTAAGTACGTTCAAGATAATCACACTTTCGAGCGACGTACAATATTAAAACCGCATTATTTACTATTTTACATTTATATATTTATTTGTAAATAAAAGACATAGGTTTATTATAATTATGTATATTAATTAAATGTGCAGAACATAATTTAACTTCTGTAAAAAAAAAAAAAACATTTTTTTATAGAAACTTAGTTTTTATTTAGTACATATAATGATGCTTTATTCCCAATGTTTAGTTACCTATGCCCGAGTTGGCTGAGGACTCATGCTGCGTGCTTTATTTAGAAATAGAGTTATATTCTTGCGCCGCGTACGTCTCAGTGACGTAGATTATTTTTCTAGGGCTTATAAAAATATAATATATAATAACAGTAATTGAGTGTTCAATGAGGTACGATGACTAGTAACGAGTAAGTGAGGCGGCTGCTGGTTAGGTCCTCGGGGGCTCTCGTGTCCCACACTCCCCCCTCCGCCCCCGTCCTGCAACACGGTGGAAGGTCCAGCGGAAACATTCAAATCCGAACCCGAAATAAAATCGCATACTATTAGTAATCTATGGATATATGAGTAACTGTGGAAACTCTAGAGAAGTTTTTATTATTCTTAACCTTCAGTCAAAATTTTTATTTTATTCTTTCACTATACCATTTCCATATCAAAATTCTAGTAAACCATCAACAATTTGAGTGAAAATTTACCCCTATGGAAATGATTAGGTGCTAAAAACTGACAGGTAAATGTCACTCAATTATTTTCGTAAAATTTATAAAAGGTTATTTATTACCTATAATACAATCGCTTGTCCGGATTTGAAAATGTCGTTTTTTTCATCCGCAGCTCCAATTTTGAAAACTCGTCCGTGCGTACTCGGAAAGGAAACTATGTAAATAATTTAATAATACCAATTTTTTTTTAAACTTTATATTACTCTTTTGAACCTAAAAATAGTGGAATAAAGTTAAAAAAATGCTATTATTAAATCATTAAAATGGAGTTCCACCACGAATTAACAGTAACACCAAAAATTAGAAATTATTTTTGATTTTTGGACAATTATGCGAACGTCACTTCTTGAGTTCAACGCTTGGCGGATTTTAATCCATGAAGTTGATGGCAACACCTCTTAGAAAAAATTACGCTCATTGGCGTTGGTCACACCGTACTGTGCGTTGGGCGAAAAATTAGCCGCTTAGTTTGATTGGTGTAAGCAATTCGTCAGATTTAATCCCTACTATGGGCATTAATCCCTTGTTCCAACATCAAATCATTTAAATGTAGGTGCTGTTAACGTGTTATATTTCTAAATGGTACCCGCTGATCTGCATGTGAAATAATTCCATTTTACTAAAACGTCATTAGTGGTGATTAGAGGCTAGTGTAAATCCCACGTTTTCCGGGACCACATAAAGAGAAAGAGGCTCATTCAAAACCTCCCGCATCCGTGCATAATCAACTCGGGTCGCAGTAAGTGGCGGGTTGTGCGAGCGTGGCGTACCGAATGCCGCGTTATCGGGTTACAGCCCTGCGCGCTAATGAGACCAGACGGGAGTGCTGGCAAATCTCGCTATATTGAAAAGGGTTTGAAGACTAGTTCATGCAGGGAGATTTCGCCTTCTCGCTGATTATGTTCGCCTGGACGGTGTCAGTATTTTTTTCCATGTCTAATGAATGCGTTCAACAGCGTGCAATGGGTTAGATGCGTGATATATATATATATTCAATTTTCCATATGTAGATTTTTCAGAAATCCGTGCAGTGCACTCACCAAAACTGAAAAATCCTGAAAATCTCCATACAAAAAAAAATCTTGAAAAAAAAAACATTTTCTGCTACAACAATACTAACAATGTCGTATTTTTCAATCTTAGCACTCTAGCACACTATATTCACGAGCCGCCACTGCGAGTGGTAATTCTAATCTGACTTAAATTGAAATGGCTTTTCCCTTTGGGGATTAGGGTTCTTTGTGTTTTGTACAACTCAAAGCTTAAACAATATTAAATTGACCGGTTGGTAGATGAGTGGACAAACGCGTTGGATTCCCATCCGAGCGTCGTGGATTCAATTCCTCTGCTGGCTAAGTACTCCATCATTGCACAAGCAGCATCTTCCGCTTATTATGATAGTAGTCAAATATTGTTAAGTTATTCGTAACCCGGGAAAGTTTGTCTTTCTTTAAAAAAATAATAATATCACGAATCTTACCCAGATTTTATCATTATAAGCTGTTGAACGCATTCATTAGACTTGGAAAAAAATACTGACACCGTCCATCAAATTATCTTAACTATTAATCAAAAATCTGTTTGTGTAAAACAGGAAACACTCTTGAACATTGAGCCTTGGAGTCATGAAATCTGCAAAGAGTTTATTTAGGTGGAATTTCCAGGTGAAATCCACTAGTGTGTTATAATTGGACGTAGTTATGCAGAAAGCATCCAACCCCATAAAGATGAAACTGAGAAAAAGGCTTTTGAAAATATGACGGTAAAAAGCATGAATATGCGTAATCGGCATTTGTAAAGTGAATATCAGTGTTTTTTTTATCTTTATGATCATTATAAATAGGTAATTTATAATCTATCAATGTGTTTATTAAAAAAATGTATTTTTTATGTTATCTTACATTTTATAATGTTTTTTAAATTCAATTTATGTCAAATATCTGCAATGTGCGTTAGTAAAAAAAAAATTACCAAAAATCTATTGCATTTAGAGCTTGGATGTTTTCAGCAAATACAAATCCTGTATTTATCTATAGGAAAACATGTAAAACTCGATTTTGGCAAATTGTGGGTTGTACGTCCAATTTTCCTTTTACTATTATTTATATAAATACTATCCTGAACATGTGGGGTTACACCACCCTCCTACATCCTGGAATAAACTATTATTATTAGGTGCAAGTAACCTTAAATTCACAGACGGCCAAATAAATATGGGAAACTAACATTACGCAAAACTATTAATACTCGTTCATACTCCTGCAAAGATTAGTTTACTTTAAGTACGTTTTATATTTTTATCCCTTTCTCATTATAACCATTATTATTTCTGCTGTTTTATCAACATCTTCCCCTTAATAATTGTGCTTGAACTTTGTTATTTTCTTCTCGATAAGTAAAGCGCCCCGGGTCGACGTTAATTTGATAGCTAATTGTGATTTTTGTCCCACGATCCATTAGCCGCGAGCGTAATGACCCCCAAGTAAAAGCGGTCGGTGATAATTTAGCAGAAGAAAGGGGGTATCCCTCGTTGGGTGGTGTTTAACGACGCTTTTAGAATCAATCAATGTCTTAAGAAATGGATCAATTGTACGGACAAATAACTGTTTGTCTTCCAAGAAGAATGTTACAAGAAAACAAACATCTGTTCGAATAGTTCTTTTGCAATCCACCCTGAAAATTGACTACGGCTTGGAATGATTTTTACCTTATTTTCTCCACCGTATTTATTTTTCCTGTGAATTCTTGGTAATTTTTTGTAACAAAAAAATTTCCCCATGTTTTTTTTTAATAAACGAGCCACTAACAGATAATTATTTATGTGTTCCGTGTTGCTTCTAAATTATAAATGATGTTCTTCACTAAATAACATAGTTGCGTTCATTTTTTAATATTTTTTATTTCATTAAAAAATAAATTGTTGCCAATTAGTTTCGGCACTTGTTCTTGACTACATCTTCTGGGCAAGTAAAGGAAGTACAAAATTAACCTTAATATTAATATGATTAAAACTAGTAATTTTTTGTTTGTTATTTTTTTTAAACTAGTTGACACCGTAAAAAATTATATCACCGTATAAAATAAAAATGCATTTTTAAGAGTGAACGAAACTAAGTTATTTAGTTATAAATCAAAATGAACTTCCGCAAAGAGAATATATTAAACAATCTAAATGACGTAATACAATTATCATAATTATTGTTAATTCCTACGAAGAAGTTATTTTCTGTGACCTATTATTTATGTTTATCCTTTGTGTGTGATATAATATGTTATATGGGTTAGTTTACTAACAGGACCTTTATATAGAAGCTTTCCTTTATCGATGTATCATGATGGAAAAGGTTCAGGTAGGCAAAGGTGCTTTCGTTTGAGGCGTTTTCTAAGCTGAGCCTAAAAACTTAAGTAGGCCTCCAAGAAGGTATTTTATATAAATCCAACGTCACGGTCTCTGTTTATTTTATATTAATTCCATAACGCTGCCTGTCCCGCACAGATCACAAATTTAAAATTTGATATGAAAATCAATGGGCTACATCAAGCTTTTGAAGTTCAGAAACAAATTTTATATCGAATAAGGATAAACTGGTTATTTTTTCTTTTTTTTTCAATTTTTATCTGAAGATAATATTTTGCCGTGGATTAATTTAACGGGAACAAACAGGTGAAAATATGTTTGTTTTACTATAGCTTAAATTCCCCATTAGTCGTAAAATAAATGAAGTAAAGCGCCGCTATAAGGAATTTGCATGAGATTTATAACACTCGCTTGTTAATGTGCGACGGCTAATTGCCGAAATTTTCAACAATTATATCGTTTGCTGCCGACAAGAAACCGCAACTTTATAAATTGAATCCAATTTCACATTTTTGTACTTTCAGCTTGTATTTTGTCGCGAAACTTCAATAAATTAAAATCCTTTTATTTTTTATAGCTACCAGCTTTAATTATAAAAGCTCAATTACTTTTAGTTGGGCGAACGATAAGCCGAGGGGAGGTGTTTCACGTGGATGCAAATATTTAATCCTCGCTTGCCACGGAGCTTCTGCGGCTTCCGACTCTGCTCCCTCGCGGTGCAAACGGAATGTGCATATTATTCGACACTGCCTTTTACAAGTTGGGTGCAAATAGTTTTACACCAGCGCAAGAACCGCAGGTTCAAAAGCCTCATTTAAATTTTATCACGAAACTTCAAAGCGATGTCAACTTATTCTTGTCCTAAGCTTTTTTTGCGAAATGAAAACTTGCAGGTAGGCAGAGATAAAACTTTATAATGTACCTAATAATTCAAATTTATTATACCCCATATTAATATTATTAATGCCCCAATCACTGTACCGCAATATCTATGTATCTTTTTGAAATTTACTGTTCTTGAATAAATCGTCCAATTTATTTTAAACTATCTTTCGTCCGATGTGTAAATAAAGAGTTAAGTTAAATGATACGAATGATTGCTTACCTATCCCAGGTGGTACTTATTTAGGGATCGTGCAAATCAATACCTTTAGTAAATACGAGATGTGCAAATAATAAAATAAAGAAGTTTGTTTAATACATAAGTGATTTTCAGTTCATTACGCTGAATTAGTGGAATAGGATATTTGGTGGTATTCTGTCTCAATTCAATTTATTTATATGTATTATTTGTTTTTAGCATAACGTAATTGGTATTTTGATGGTCAGCATTCAAGAATGACTCTAAACATTACTGTGTAGCATTATAATACAAGCAATACTACAAATGATTTATCTGCAAATTTTCTACGGGTAGTTAGAAAAATGTCTAAGGTTTCCAGTGAATACAATTTTCTAACTGTTATCCTGTCGAAATTTCTGCCAGTAAAAGATACAGTTTGAAAACCAGCAAAGGCATTTTGAAAGTTTTACCTAAAATTCCAGTATGCATCTCATGAAGAATTTAAAAGATTACTGTTTAAGAATTGTATTAACTAAAAACATAGAATTAACAGATAAATAATTTGGAGTTTTTCTTGTACTCGAAAGCCAAAAAGTGTGTATTTTGGGTAAATAAAAATAAAAAATAAGAGTATAAAAATGTGCACAAAAGTTATAAATAAGAAAAAGAAAACAACTCCTAGAAATATGAATTAGAATCAACATAATGTAAATACAGTAACAAAACAAATTGCAATAAATGTTTCATATGAATGGTGTATACAAAATTAAGGTGTGATTATATAAATAACCACCATGTTTCCCGTTTGGACGCAGCCTCGTGGATGCAAAATATGAACATTCGAAGCGATTCGGTTCAACAACGCGATTGCCCTCCCCACCGGCATGACCATTAACAAGTTAGTCCAACATGCCGGGGGATAAAATAGTCAAATAGAAACAAATACTCTCCATGATAGCTTAGTTTTCGGACCATCCGCAAATCAAAATAAATATATGTGTACCAATATTCACATCCCTTCTGAGTCTTAGATGGTACGTTTCGAACATACCCAAGAGAAAGTCGGTAGGATGGAGCTACAGGTAGTAACTATATTCCCTCAAGTAGAGAAAGCTCAGGACATTTTTCTGAACCCTTTAGAGAGGGAGGAAAGAGTACTTCACCTCGTGGGTTCCAAATAATCAGCCAACTCTAAATGATCAACCGTCTCCAGAGGGTCATCAAGAGGTACTCCTTCCAGGCAGCCGCGGCTGTGATAACAGTGTTGGTGCATTCTCGCTGTCTAAGCCGTAGGCTTCCCATCCGGTTGCGAATAAGTAGATAGTTTCCTCCAGCTTATAGTATTGGAATTCTGTAAAGTGTCACAGTCATAAGGTTTAAAGAAAGATAGATATGTAAGCTGCAAAAGTAAAAACGTCTTGAGGGCACGAATACTTGCTCTTACATACCTGTCTACGAAAGTTTCCGGGCTTCATGGCTTAGGGTGGAGGGGTGACCTCCCTTCACTCCCATCTCCAAAGTGCTCCTCCACTTAGCGGAACCCCGTGGTGGAAAAAAGAACCACGCGATCGCCAACCGCAACAGATTTTTTTATCTCTATCGGGTCAAGATATTATAGATTCTGAATAAATTATGCAACGTGCCTTGTTATGCGACTTTTTCGTGGTGCAGGAGAGCTGACTACTTCGTTTAATTTGTTAAGTGCATAGCCAGCTAAAATATTTTTTTATCACAGGATTCGACTCATTCGGTTTATAATCCGTATTCCATGCTGTAGCATTCCATTGCTGAGTTCCTTAAAGCGTCGCTTTTTGCGTGACGTTCGCCCTTCGAAGGCAATATCAAACTTTTGTTTCAGAACATCCTCTAATCCTAATCAATGTTTGGGTTAACTTAGTGAACTGAATCATCACTACGAGTTCATTTTGTATACATTTCACGAATCGAGTTTAATAAAAATGTTATTATAACTATAGAGGTTAATCTAAAATGGTTTCTATTAAGTTTTGGTTCAACCGGGACAATTATCTTCCCGCAAACTTTTTTTGTGCCAGCAATTTCAAACTCGGTGAGGAATCCGCTTGATAAAGTCAAGTTCGCTGAACAAATCTCACGACACGGCTTTCCCAGCTGCGGGCATGCCGGAGATAACAAAGCTGACTATCGCAGCTTACCATCTGCTTTATACATCCGGACAACATCCGGGTAGTTGGAGATGTCTTTATCCGAAGACTGATTATTTCCAATATCCAAGATTTGGTTGACAATCACTATCAGAAGACACAATTCAGTATTGAAACATGAATAATCATCGTGGCATTGTGTAGTACATACGATGAATAATGTTCCTCCGCGACTGGGATTCGATCTTCGTACACCTAGCGTCGATCTAATGATGAAACCACCTCGCTTGCAATAAATTAAGGTTAAAGATCCTCCGGCGGATGTTGGTGCTATAGCTCAGCGGCAAGAGCAGATTCTGGATAGAGGAAGATCCCGAGTTCAAATCCCATCTTAATTAATCTTTATTCCGATAACCTTTTTCCTAGCACATGATACAATGATCAACAAAATTGTTTCAATATTTAACATCATAATCTAGTACCTACTTAAAATGAATAAAAAAAATAACATATAACTTGGAATGTTCCCTTGAGTTTGCTTTGTTTTTCAAAACCCCTGAGAGTTTCTCGCAGATATTTTTCTCACTTTCTTTGTAAAGAACTGCAAACCGGCTAGATGTTTGGTAGTTAATTCTTACGGCTGAAGTAGATTTTCTTTCCCAAGTTTTGAAATTCAGCCCTATTAAGTTCGTGCGGTGCTGGGCGGTCCGAAGCTGTTTGAGGCTCTTCGGGTTTACTACAGCATTACTTTTCCAAAAGCATATTCTTTTGTACCCCTAACAGAAGGTTATCCCGAAGTCCCGCCCGGCCGCTGGGCTCTGTTAAAAGGATTAATTGTGGGAAAAAGTAAATTACCACAAAAATGTGTTCCAAGTGAGCGCTAAACGAATTAAGACGTCGGATTTTGTATTAAACGCTTTTTTGTGAATGTAAACAGGGCAATTTAAGACTTCTTGGCGAAAGAAATTCATACCCAGTTCACAAACAGACAACCTGGCATTTTTACGCGGTAATTTTTTTGGGCAATTGTATCGTCATTGTTAAACCTCTAACAAAGCACAGACACAGAATGCCAGCTCACGTTTCCTTGTTTTGGTGTAAACACCAGGTTTTCCTTTATTTTACGATGAGTTTAATCGGTAATTAAGTATACCGGTAGAGTTAACATTTTTCAAATCTGCAATTTTAAATGTATTTTTTGAATTCACATTTAATGCCACAAAAATGCCACCTTTATTTTCAAATGCCTTATTTAATCTCTTGGTCGGTATACATGTATATTATAATAAAATTACAACCATGTTATATTATAACTAACATATTTAGTATTGTTTCTGTGATGTTTCACAAACTTCAGGAATTAGCTTTATTAATTATTCTTGCCAATACCCGTGCTCTTTTATTTTATGCCGTTTTGTTTATATAATATGTAAGTATTTATGGTTTTTGTGTTTAATTAATAGAACTCCATTTTAATTTTTATATGATTCAATTGAATTAAATTTAATATTATTATTGAGTTCTGCTATTTTAAGTTTATTTTAGTTTTTAGTGACAGCTGTTTCGGCGTTTAAGGCCATTGTCAAACTGTCAGTTTGACAATGGCCTTAAACGCCGAAACAGCTGTCACTAAAAACTAAAATAAAAAACTTAAAATAGCAGAACTCAATAATAATAATATTAAATTTAATTTTATTGAATTATAAAAAATAATATGTAAGCGTCGGTGTAGTTTAATAACTATAGTTAGGTAATATTCGGTGATAATTAACAAACATGCCGCTATAGGAATGATGTAAGTGTTATCAGAGCTTCTTCAACCATCGCCAATTATTATGTCACCGAAGGCCACCAAAACTTTATATCGTCGTGATGATATTATAATTAATTTATCAGAGAGGCCCGTTTTCTGGTCTTTGTTAGCTATAGCCCTCATTAAAACTAAGTTTACGGCACCCGTCAAATTGACGAATTTCCGATTTGCTTTGCAAATTTTACTAAACAGACAGTATTTTTTTTTGTTTTTTTTTATGACTTTTTATAATTGAACAGTGTAAATATATTTACTGTATTTTTATTTTTGGAAACTTCTTATTTTTTTTAATCTAGTCGTTTTATACCTATCTCTACGGACACCCGTCAAATTAAAATAACGCCTTTGAATTTATCCCATTTGTGAAATTGTTACTTCTAAAACAAAATAATCATAGTTTAACAATTTGTGTGAAGCAATGAAAAAAGAATCAATTCAAACCCAAATAACACATTCGGCGCATTATGATTTATGGGGCAGTAAAAAAGGTCTCTTCGAGGGTGGAAGTCTGGCGAAGTTGATCATACGGCCGCATTAGTGTAAGTAAATAAATCTATCTTCAGGTATAGAGTTGTAGTCCGTGTGTGGAGACGTGGAGTCTAATTTAAGTTTAATAAAACATTTATTTAAACGGTATTTGTGTTTATCCGTCAATTTGACGGGTGCCCGTAGAAATAGATTTATAAAAAATGCCCGTAAACCTAGTGTTAAGTCTATCGCAGAGTTTAAAAAGGTGTGCCACAATTTATTTTTTTAAATGTCATAAATCAAACCTCTATAACATTTCGCGGCACTTGAATTCCACGTATAACTCAAAGTGACGAATCACTCTTTTTGCCCTTTCGACTGGCCGCGGTTGCCCTTTGAGGGTGTATAGATTCGAGGGCGCGACAGTCCGGATGCCAAGTCATTTCTCAAAAGCTCTGAGAAGACTTGTAAAAAGTAACATTTTTGTTTTGGCTTAGCCTGAAATGGTTAACTTTTGAAACTGGCAATTAATGAAATAACACGGGGTTCCCTTGTGCCAAGAACCAACTTAATCAATGTTTTCTAAAGTTTTTGTTTACCTTCATTATTTATTTAAATCCTCGTCATTTATTTTCTTTAATAAACGTTAAGAAGCTCAATTAAGTAATTAATCGTGTTATAACTTCTTCCCGTTTTCTCTGCCAATCTTTGTCTCCGTCAAGGTGGTTTGAGAAAATGAAAAAGTAACTTTTCATAATGAATTCTATAAATTCCCTGTCAAAATTAAATTGTTTTGTTAAAATTTTACAAAAGTATTGTATATTTCCATCGCGAATTTTTATCTATTTATTTGACGAGAAATTTTCTGGAGAATTTCCGGACGCCACCCGGTCGATTACAACAGTATGCAATTTAGATTAATTGTACGAACTCATTTAAAATAAACCGTCTGAATTGTGATTATAAGTAGTTTTAATATAAACTGAATACATTTTCTACGTTACTCGTAACATTTTACGGAGCTGAGCAAAATATTTAAAGTTTTGTGGTTTTTCGCCACACCATTAAAAAATCTGACCTTTAACCCTTTGATATCCGAAGTATTTCATGTGGTATTTTTTTTCAATTTAAAATACCTTACTTTACTAAAATTAATTAAAATTTAATTAACATAAGTATTGATAATGGATTTAAATATATTCTCGATCGTGACACTATTTTAAAACAACTTTAAGTCTGAAAGGGTTAAAACCACAATCGTCTCACTTTTATGTTTAGACATTTATTTCTGAACTTTTCAAGAATTTCAATTAATTACCGCTTATGTAGATAACAGTATTTCGTTTTACAATGTGAGTTAGAAGTAAGGACTGGAAATGTGTTTTTTTTTGGTAACCATGCGCTAAGAACACATACGTGTATATCGCGATGGTTAGTTAGATTAGTTTCGCGGCAGAATATTTTATCAACACAATTTGAGTTGTTAAATAATCTGCAGTGTACTTCAACTTTTCTTGTTAAACGAATATGTGATGTAACACTTTGATGCAATAAATATACGTTAATTTCCTAGTTCTAGCTATGTTATACGCCGCCAAAGTCGGTTAAAATGCTGTTATTTGAGAGCTTTACAATAAATGCCATGTTTGTGAAATATCACCTCAAGGGCGCTGTACGCTAGAAATGTCTTAAATTACTTGCCATTGCCGTAGATCAAACTAACTAGAACAGGTATTTACGGATTTCGCGGACTGTGAAATGTTTCAGATCGGTAGGATAAACTGTAAATAATGGAAAGTTCTGATGAATGATATTGTTATGTACCTCACCTTGTAAAAGGTTTCTAATCATCAAAATGTATTCGTTTTTCATCGTTCGTTCTTGCGAAATCGACACGACTCAATTTCCTTCTTATATTAAACTGTAATTTAGTCAAATCTTTAAAACGGTAATACTCTAACCTCAGTATTGATGAATTCTCTCTTACCCTTTTTAATTTAAGGCAGACGTTTCATAATATCCACCTCGAGTCGCTCAAAAACAATGGGCCCATTTGATTATGCCAGAATTCTCCTTTGTGCGATAAAATTACCATTTCGATTAGTTTCAAAATTCATCATGCGCTTTTTTTTAAATTCCCTTCATGCAAAATGTAGTTACCGCCCATTATTCCGGCCAATATTCAAATTTTCCCGCATTAAAAACAGGCAGTAAATTCTCAATTTTCTTTTTATTTAGCACGTTGGTAAATTCGGAGTTTTTAATTCCCCGCTTTGTATTGTTGGCGGCGTCATTAGGCGAAACCCAAATCGTGTTTCCGTGTATTCTATATCAGTTTCTTGTAAACACTGGGCGAGCACGTTCATTTGACATTATTGACACTGGAGAGTACCCTCTGACCTTTTTTTTCAATTCGAGCATATGTTTTTGGTTTCCGCATTCACAGGCAATCTTCCTAGGTATAAGGTTCAAGGTTCGTTCCTCGCGGGGGATGTGATTGTTTCATTTCTTCGTAGACACATTTCAATCTGTGAAGTTTGGCCCCCGGCGAAGATGGGGAGATTGCGTATTTCGTCGGGACAGGTCGGGTTTGTTTATTTTGTTATCTAAAAGACGGTGGGGAGGCGTAGTGCTATCGCTGTTTTTGCGATGTTTTGAAACACTCTCAAGACTAAAAATTTGATGGACAGATTTAGGTCCCCGCTTTGTCCTTTTTCATAAAACAATTTGTTCCCCTCATTCTCATTTTTTTTTTGTTCACTCGGTTAGTATTCTATTTTGTATTATTTTTGTGTTTATGCTGTCAAACTCTAAGTATCGTCCTGGTGAAAGACCACTATTTAGAATCGAAACGTTGCTTGAAATGGCTTTAGCCGTCTTTTGTGACCGGATATATGTAATAGCCAGGTACTTTCCAGCTTTCCTCTTTACTATACTTTCAACCTCACTGGCTCCAGAAGATTGGGGGCAATTAATGCTTTTTAACAATGAAATAATATTATAAAACAGTCTTGTCTTACTTCGGACAGCTCAGATCACAATAGGTTTTTACTTAATCTGAGATATAAATTCAATAAATCAAATACATTCAATTTTTAAGATATTCAAGGTTTAGTTATTTATGCGTATTGAAGCTGTTTCAAAATCTAATATGTTACTATTTCTAAGAAGGAGAGAAAGAAAAACTTGTCGATAATCTCCACTGTACTGGCTTTCTGGGATTGACATCGTATAAACGTCTCGTTCTTCTATGAAAAATTTTAAGCTCCATTTACAAATGAGAAATACAAGTGCTCTTAACGTGATTAATCCGTATAGGGAAGCCATAAGCCTGTGTGTACGAGTATAATATTATTCTTCGGAGAATTTTACACCCCGCGGTGGTCTGCCCTCAGCTTTTCCAATTCTGAGGCGCGCATCTCTAACGGTAATTTATCTCCCGGCGGTAGGTGCTTTCATTTTCATTTTTCACGGTACTCTTTCCAATTCCCAGGAGTTCACGACTCCGAAGTTCACTTCACCTCTCCACATACCTTAGAAACTATGGACAAGAATACCTACTTTGTTTATTTTCTAGTATTCCCAAGACCTACAATATTTTTTCCGATAATGTTGAATATCAATTTTAAGGCCATGGCGTTTTCATTCGCCGTGAAATCGAACAGTTTCTAAAATTATATTGAAATACTTTTTTTTAAAATAAAGTACAACGTTCGCGTGACATTCAACCGTAGTGTACAGTGAGGTGGAGTGAAATTAACTAACTTCTTACTAAGGCAGTGGGGTATATTTCAAAAGTTGTCTGTTTCTTTCACTAACAACTGTGTAAAATTACAACGTTATGAAATTATTTCTGAAGTCTGCGCAAAAGCCTTAAAGTTTTGCTATTTCTGTAGTAGGTATTTGCTTATATTATCCATACAGACTTTGGGTGAAGCTTAAATTATAAAAACCGATATCACAACACACAATATTTCTTGTTTGTCTCCCAAATAAAAACATTCCCGGTGTCTAGGAGCAGTTCAATTGGCTGGCTAACATTCCGTTCGTCAATTATTTATGCATCGGCTAATTTTCGACTATTTTTCTTATGTATTTTGTGATCCCATTGCAGAATTACATTGATTATAATTTTTTGAGCATTATATTTTTGTTTAGTAGTCTAGTGCTAGTCTACAATGTGTTTTACGCCTTTTGCAAAAAATGCTCATTCAAAGTAATGTTTTTGGTTGAGTGATAAATAAAATGTGATACTTATGCTCTAAATATCATCAACTAGCGGACAATATATCTGCAACATTCAGCCTCACAACACACTTCAATTGGGAGTGCCATAGTCCCACTGGCTCTAGACGGTTGGGAGTAGTTGGGACTCTTGTGCGGTATTCACTATAAAAATAACAATATTTTTAGATAATTCTTCTCTGATGCAATAACTAATCAGTAATGAGTTTTAAATAAATCCCGCGGGTCAGGGATACTCATTGACGCTCACATGTATAAAAATAAAACATTTCGTCTTTTTTTTTGGGGATCATAACATCAGCGTCGCGTCGTTGTTATGTTGCTTTTTTTAGGGGGAAAATGTTTTCTAATCACTACTTAGACATGAAGTTTGACGCATAGGTACAAGGTCTATGAATTGTCTATAAAGAGGCCTAAAAATAAAATATTTCTTCTTAATGTATGTCGGTATACGTTGCGGTATTGAACGGGCGTTGTTTATTTTATTAGTCTTAAAACCAAGCGGTTTTTTTTAATCTATTTTAATTATTTACTGAAAAGTTGTTTACTTTTTTATTTTTAAAGTGTATTAAATAATCATCGCAACATAACTCGTCGAAAACTACCCGTGAATCTATCAAATAAATAGAATTATTCATTTATATATTTTGTCTCCGTCGTAGTAAAAATATATCCTTTCAATGGGGTTAAGCTAAATCTCCGTTCTATTAATTATATTTGATGTTAGTGGTTAAGTTTATTTTTATTCTTGCCTTGAAGGGAGGTGTTCGAATAATCCCCAGTCATCGAGAATTTGTAGGTATCTCAAAAACAACTGTATCGCTCCGAGGCTTTCAATAATGATTTGCCCATTTTAACGCTTTTGAAAAGTAATTAACTTTATCAAGTTTGTGATCTCGTTTAGTGTCAAAGTTTGGCCCGAGGAATTATTTTTTTAATAAAATGAATTATGATTGTATAAAAGGAATCGAACATTTGCTTATATTTTTTTTAGTTAATGTTATTTCCCGATTCATTATTTTTCATTCTTCCTTCTCGCTTGATAACTTATGTAAATTAAACGTTTTGTAATAAATAAAATGTTGAATGCCATCTTTAATTTTATCGTTTTACGCACCCTTAATTGACTAACAGCCGCTGTGAAGTTTTTATGTAAATTTAGGACATGAATCATCTACTTTAAACACGCAATATGCGAATTGCCTAGTGACTCGATAAATTGATTATGTAGGACGGATATTTTATCTAAAAAAATCACATGGTCTCTTGGTTTTAATGGTCGAATGGGAGTATGGATTGGGTTACCAAATGGAAATATAGGAACGAAAGGCATGTTGGTAGATTTATACATATAAATTAAAACACAATTAACGAAATCAATTTTTTTTTTTTTTACGTGAATACCGCACAAGAGTCTCAACTGCTCCCAAACCGTCTAGAGCCAGTGAGACTATAGCATTCCCAAATAGGATATGTTGTGAGGCTGAAGGTAGTGGGGAGGGGAAGGAGATTTGGAAGGGGAAGGTTGGGAAGTACCTGGCTATTCAGATCTGGTCACCAAACACGGCTAAAGCCATTTCAAGCAACGTTTCGATTCTGAATGGTGGTCTTTCACCAGGGCGATACTTAGAGTATCTACCACTCTAATACTTCAGTAATTAATTATTGAAAGAAAGATTTTGTTGTCCTTTGAGATTTATTTTAAAATTAATACCGCACAAGAGTCCCAACTGTCCGGAGTCAGTGGGACTTTGGCATCCCCATTTGGGGTATGTTGTGAGGCTGAAGGGAATGGGGAGGGAAGGCAGATGGGAGAGAGAAAGGTAGGGAAGTACCTGGATATTCAAATCTAATTACCAAAACGGTTAAAGTCATGTCAAGCAACGTTTCGATTTGGATGACGGTCTTTCATCAGGGCGATGCTGAGACCATTCACCACTCTCAGATTTAATTAGTGAGAATTTATAGTGTTTTTACGTTGCCGTTGTGGCCAGAAATACAAAATAAATAAATAAAATGATGCTCTGAGCATGTCTGAAAAAAAATCTGTTCGACAATATAGAAGTTGAGTGAAAAATATTATGACTTTAAAAAAATATGCATGTAGATCGAAAACACAGATTCTGAATATATATGTATATTTCCATATTATTATTCCCAGAATTAATAAACCCTTCTTGAAAATTGCCATAAAATAGAAACGCTTCATATTAGTCAAACGTCAAATGTACCGTTTTCGTACGATGATGCCGCGAAGTAAATGGCGGTGAACCATTTTTGTACAAAAATTTCATTTCTTGAATGATTGTAAATTGCAGTAATGTATTTGTATTATCTCCTGACATTTTATAAGTTTTGTTAAATTAAAAGCGGTAAAATTGAAGAAAAAACACAAAATAACAAATATGCAACTGACAGCTGGATAACGACAATGTGCGATGTCAAATATATGTGCCCCTTCTGAACGTACAAAACGCGTCACGCACCCACCCCGCTCCTTACCTCTGAGATATTGCCGTTTTGGCGGCGTGTACAAACCTTTGAGAATTAATTTAACTATAAAAACTAACTTAAAAAAAAAAAATACCTATATTTAAGTTTGAAGGTGATATTGATAAAAAAATATATAAAAAATGGACTCAATTTCCTTATTATTTCACAATTGTTGAAAAAATTTGGAATTGGAGACCGTCGAACCGTTCTTAGTAAAAAAGGACATTTATTTTCACATTACGGTGAAAATGTTCGTTTCCGAGTAAGCCGCTATCGCGTTGTTTGCGTTATTAAAAATACCTCGCAATTACTCGGAAGATTCTGAAAGCGTTCAGGCTAAGCTGATAATCCCCCGGCATGACGCCCTGCCCTGCCCTCGGCCTGCGCCCGCCCTGCGCCGTCATTGCTAAGCCGAACAAACACTTGGAGATCATCGGGCGCAACGATATGACATCAGTGATTTAGGGAAATATCAAAGTAAACTCAAAACACTGCTACAACAACACAGCCCACCATCTCGCAGATTTGCGCTCACATAAATAACATGCTCTTTCAAACTTTCAAAGTTGGACGCGGTAAGCTGATTATATGGAAATAAATTGACGACCTGCGGGGTCGAGTGGTAAGACACTCGACTACGAATCCAGAGGTCGCAGGTTCAAACCTTCCGTGCGCAAATAATTTTTATTTACTTAACATGCGTCATAACACATTTAATTAATATAAAAATAATATATAGTTTATTTGCGGCACGTTCCAGAGTGGAAGATATTCACCCTGGTGAAAGACCACCATTCAGAATTGAAACGTTGCTTGAAATAGCTTTAGCCGTGTTTGGTGACCAGATCTGAATATCCAGGTAACTGCCGGAAAATGTTGCTTGTGCAATGATGGAGGACTTGGCTAGCAGAGGAATTGAACCACAACGCCCGGGCGGGAACTCAACGCATTTGTAATCTAAAAAAGTAATGACAATGATTTGGATGTCTAAAATCACAAGGACATCAAAGTTTAAGATAATTTAAATTACTACAAATAATTGTATAAAAATCAGTTGAATGAAGATTAATCATTACACGAAATTTTTCGAAAAATATTGCGAATGCAAATTATTCTTTATCCGCAATTCGATGAAATATGTGTCTCACTTTACTACGCATGTCTGAAATAGTTAAATGAAAAATCACCACAAGGCCGCCTAACGTGTACATGCAGGCTCATGATTTTCACATGAGGTATTTACGAATTCATGTCGCGTGACTTAAATCGACAGAATAACCCCCCCCCCCCACCCGCGGGTTATTAGATTTGACTTTTCTTCTTCGATTCGTTACACACGGGAACATTTGATCCATCTAACGATCATCGATTGAGATACTTTTCAGAATGAGTTGAACGCGCTTAAGCGGAAAGCACTGTCGCGAGACGTCCCTTGGCGGAAAGGGCAATTTGATGAAAAATATATTAGGGAAGACCTGGGTTAATAGTAACGCCTTTCGTAAGCCTGTGGGGCGTGATTGAAAAGGTAACATCAAACAACAGCACCGGATTGGAACGAAAATAAAGTTAACAAGATTTTGAATATTCAGTTTCTTTTTAAGGAAGGCATACAAGGCAGTGACAGAGTAAAACGATATGTGTTGAAGCCATAGCCCGGTAGGTACGACATTCGGTCGCAGTCGGACGGATCGAGTTCGATTTTCACAGCTGGTATTGATTTGCTTACTACCTATTCAACATGACATGTTTTTGTGAAAAAGTATATAACATAAATAATGATCTGCCTAACAAGGAAATAATCAAATTTCTAGTAAATCAAGTAATTTCCAGCAGTTACGATTTGATTTAAATGAAGAGCAGCTCAAGACAAAGCATTTATGAGCTTATCTTATAGGGGAAACACTTTCACAAATCTGATAATAGAAAGTTAATTATTCAATAACATGACGTACAGAAGATGCGACCATTATCTTCATTTTTTTTATTTAGAGAGTCAAAATCAGGCGTCCCGTATTCGGGCAAACTAGACATTATTTATTAAGTTCTTAACCTTGAACACCTTTGAATCCTTTTAGTAAACATATTTTTATTGGTATTTGAAATGATACATGATTTGTAGGTAAAAGAAAATTGAAGTTCTACAAGCAATAAGCCTCCCACAAGAAAAACGGGTTCATGGCTCGATACAATAAAAGAAAAGAAGGAAAGGAGTAAACGCCTCTCTCGTAAATCTCTTTTCATTTGAATTTGATACGTAAAGTTAGATCCGTACCAAATATACAAAAATGTCAACCTATTAATTAATGAAACATTCTTAGAAAGTTATCGTTTTATTATTTTTTATTTCTGTGTTACATAAATAAATGGTTTGGTGTTTTGCTCCTTTGATATCTCGTTTCTCTTCTCGTTTATTCTTCACTGGAATTTATTTTCAATTTTGTTTATTAACATTTTAGAGTAAGAGAAAACAGTACCCTAGAAATAAAAGGTGAGGGGGTGTTTTGTCTTAAACAGATTATGGAATATGGCTTCTTGTCTTATTTCACATCTTATTATTTTAATTAGAAACGTCATAACTGTAAGCTGAAAATAGTTTCGATTCCAAAATCCAGACAAATGTCACCACGTCCAGAGCTCACCCTTCGCGTGCTATTAGTGTGATTTTCACAGGAAGCAGATTTGCTACATTATAACGGAAGTTTCTAAATTAAATATTATTTATTTATTCTTTAAGAAAACAAATTAAGTCAACTTTACTCAATTGAATCGTGTAAGTACTAAGTTTATAAACCTGAAGTTATAGCTGTGGTAAACTTTACTGGTTCATCACACACGTTCCTGCTTCTTTTCTACTCCCCGAGAGATCAGAGATGCCGTGTTGAGAGAGAAAATACGGTCCGATTCAGCGACGTGCGCGTTGGGTAGGGCCGCCGTTTCCTCTCTCCCATCTTCTCGTCCTTCTGCAAGTCTGCTGGGGCTTTGGTCTGCCAGTTTTCCGGCACACTCCCTCACCCCTGCATTCAACTCACTCTTTCATCAAGCAAAGTTCGGGAACTAGGTTTCTGCCGCGACTTTTTAAAAGGAATGTACCTACTTTTAGAGAGATTTATGGGCTTCACTCTAAATACGTAAGATCTTTTTGTGTAAGTTTTCAAACAAACGAAATTTTGAGTTTTTTAACTCTCAAACCACCTACATTACAAAGGGAGTATTTCACCACCTCTGAGTAAACTGGCGATTATCGCTACTCGTAGCGAGGATTATCTGTCTTACCACCGCTGAATAACGCTACACATCATTCCAATTTTACACAGTCGTGTTAATCCTATGATTAAAGTTACTCGGCGGTTTACTCAAAAGTGGTAAAATACCCCCTCAGTATTCGGCAACCTCTAGACTCGCCGTGTAATATATTATCAATATGGTGTTTGAGTATGTTTTTGTTATTACTAACATCGTTTTAAGTTTTGTCCGCTAAAAGCATCCACCTTTATTAATAACAAAAAAACCTTCTTGAATTCTCATTGAAAACATGAATGATAATATTATATTGTGATTGGGTTTCGATTCAATATCCTTCCGTTAAATACCGATCATCTGTACAACTCGCAAAACCTTAATATTTCCAAGCAGGTAAATTTAGCTAGAATTTAGGGATGTTTCCCTTTGTGCGGTATCAATGTCGGTATTACTCCAACAGTTGCTAACATTAGTACTCCGATAAGTTTCAGTGTTTAACTCACTCAAATAACATGCGATACTGTACTCGGAAAATAGAAACTAACCCGCTACCTACAAAGGCATCTAAACCAAGGGATTCTCCAAATTATGCCTGTTAATCAAAATGCTGTAAGGAGGTACATGTTTCTTTGGGTATTCCCAGGAGATGGGATGGGGTGCCTACCTCAAGTTTTGAGTTCAAGCTTTTAAGGAATTGCCAACATGAAACTACTCTGGCTTATGCTGATTCTACTCTAATATTATGTAATGAAAGTTCCATTTCAAAGATACCTGTTTCCGCTTGTCGGCTTACCATGGCAGAAGCCATCGCACATTCCCTAGAAATGTTTATGTTTAAAAAGAAAACATATTTGAGCACCTTTAACGGGAAGTATGTGGGCACCTTCGCTGCAATATAAAATATTTATTACCCATTTACGTCCTCGCGTATCTTCGCGTACTAGCACGATCGTAATTGAACACAGTACTGTCAGAAGGCCATATCGTTTAGATGTCTGAAACATGTTTTTATTTTACATTACTACTTGTTATTAAAAGTCTGGAAGTTGAAACTCAAATTAATATGCTTGGTAACAACAAACAATCTCTTTTCTGCCCCGGCGTATTTGGCTCTTGCGCACATTGAGACGACTATAGGGAGCTTTCTGGTTTTTCTAATATTTTATAAAGTTGTCAGGCATTTCAGTATCCAACCCTTAAAAAGTTTAATTGAACTTCTTTTCGCGTATTGTTTGTCGGATATGGAAATCTTCTCCACGAACGAACACTGTCTGAGATAATAAATTATCATTTTATTTTTTCTTGATTTACAGATTTAGTATTAGTGATTTCATACGTTTTACAGCCAGAGAGGTGAATTCGAATATTCATTTATTAATTTCGACAACATCTGTTCAGCAATTTTTGTACAGTCAATCAAACTTGGCAATAAAAATCACAATACTCCCGTCAATGTATTTTCCATAGCACGGGTATAGAACCCGAAAACTCCAATCTCGTAGACTACAATGCCATGGAAAAGGCTAAGAAAAAATTGAGTTTCGAAGATTCACGTACTGTCGTTACCTACCCTCTGCGCAATCTACACGTTTTCCGATAGTTATGGTCGATTAAGCGAAGTACCTACTTATTTTTAAATGTCTAATGAATCTAGAAAATTGTTATGAATATCAAATCATCCCTTATTTTAAAAGGTTTTCACCAATATACGTGTAGCGTACTTTAAGCAAACATTCCGTGCTTTGAAAGCTAAATTGGTATTTTCCTTCATGTTTTATGTGTACCTGTGCAGAAAGCTTAAAAACGACTCAGATACGCTTAGTTTTCTCGGGACCCTCGCTGCATATTTGTTGCATTTCATGTTGTGTTCCTAATATCT
Organism: Drusus annulatus; assembly: GCA_022651775.1. Taxonomy (NCBI): domain Eukaryota; kingdom Metazoa; phylum Arthropoda; class Insecta; order Trichoptera; family Limnephilidae; genus Drusus; species Drusus annulatus. The sequence goes on along the minus strand of JAGWCC010000514.1, from coordinate 485,196 downwards.
GTACCCGCCTTCACGGATTTACCATGCTTCCTTTGCAAACGCTGACACCTAGCTTAGGGAGACGCTCACTTGGAAGTCTAGTCGTCTTACTTATTACATTTTTACGCGGCGGTTCGTCGTTGGTTATTTACACCGGATAAGGACGGTAAGCCATTCAATCAGACGCATTAGCCGTGGTTATAATGCAAGTTTTTCGCTATTTCGACCTTACACAACGCGTAATATTTTCACATCGTTTCTAAGAAATGGCGTAGGAGTTTTGGAGTTATGAACGGAGATATGATTAAAAGGAATGTATTTTTTATATTTGCCTTTATAAATTATGTTTCATATAATTTTCAAATTTGTTCTAATAACTTTTCTTTTTTTTCAGGTAAGTACATTTGACGATTCTACTGCTGTAATCATAGAAACTCCCTGTAGCGGTAAGCATATACTACTTACCGGTCCAAATCATAGATTTTTCGTATTCAATGCAATTACCACGTTTAATTTCCTGCTGCCGAGTAGTTGTGTGGTTGTGAATTTTCACTATTGGAGAATTTATTCGTTGGAAATATGAAGCCTGTTTTAAGATGAGATCTCTGATTACTCCTGGCGTACCCAAATCCTTCTCCCTACGACTAAATGGAGGTCAGAGACCCCTACGCTGATTTATAAAGGTACATGGCGCATCGAGCAGCCCGGGAAGATGAAAGAAGGTTCCGAGAACCGCTTTGGGGGAACTGGAAGAGGGCAGCGGAAAATTGACTGCCCTTGAAGCGTCTATGCTCTATTTTAAATATATTTCTTGGTACATTTTTACTAAATTATCATACCGCTTTTTTGTACTGTTCTCTGGAAAGTTAATATATCTTGTATTTTGCTATTTAATTAATTGTAAAAATGAACATTTTTTACTTCATACTTACAGTAGGTATAAAATAAGTTCAATTAATATACAATGTCTTGTTTCTAGTTAATGATAAATACTGTATAATATTATAATAATTAATGTATGTCAGAGATACATTCGTGATTTTTCAAACGGTTTAAATGATATGTAATGAATAAATTTCGAAGAAACAAATGTGTGTATTAAAATTAAAACTTTAATAACTTAATGCTTAAATCTGTATTGGCCAATTTAACCTTGTAGCATGCAATCGTACCTGACTTGGACTTAGCTAGAGCAAAGGAATTAAACCCGAGACTCCTGGGTGGGAACCCGACGCATTGGTCCATTCAACTACTTAGCGATCATAATAATGGAATTTCACTATGTAACGCGACAAGGCGCGCGGGCTCGAATACTTTCTCGCTCACGTCTAAAGCACCGTCTCTCTCTAGCAATGCTCAGCTGTGTAAATCCAGGACCGGACTCCAATTGGGCAATCGCCGACGCAATTCTAGGAATTTCACCTATTACTCCCACTTCGTGCTGAAGGCCGCTTCCGCCGGCCTATAAAAGGCGCTGCTCGTCCTTGAAACGGCAGAGAGCCAGAAACTAGTCTCAAGGCCTGATACCTGATTGCGCGTTTTTCCCTTTCAGTGAGGTCTTTGAGTACTTAGTCAGAGAGCCAGAACCTAGTCTCAAGTCCTGATACCTGATAGCGCGTTATTCCCTTTCAGTGTGGTCTTTGTATAGTCTCAAGACCTAATACTGATTGCGCGTTTTTCCCCTTCAGTGTGGTATTTGAGTCCTAAGTATAAATATATCTGTAAGAGTTCGATTGGATTGTGCGCCATCGGCCTTTCAGTTTGTTTTATTTGTTGTGTTCATTAATTATTGTTTTAAAGTTCAAAGTTATAAGGGAAAACCCTTTCAAGTCTTGTGTTCATTTATTCTTGTGTTTAAAATAAAATAAAATACTTTGTCTCTGGATTGAACTCCACTCACTATTTTAATATAACAAATAAATCCTGTTATAACTACGAATTTCATAAATACACATATACATGTATTTAATTTCGATAAAATTCATTTTCTAATAAAAATTTCATTTTATTGAATTTTTCAGTATCAAATATTCAATACAACAAAAAAATAAAATAAAAAGATTTTTGTCAAATGATTGTTTTAAATGAATATGTTCCGCGACTTGTCGTACCTACGCAAAAGTACATACACGATTGTGACGGTTCTAGGACTACAGTAGTTTATGGACCATGAAAGAGTATACGTTTCTCTATTCATGAGGTCATCCGTTAAATCTTTACTTTTAGGTCATTTGTAAGATGGTCTTAAAAAACACTTGTATTATTCGACGTCGAGATACTCTGTTCTTTTTCAAAGTATTCGTCAGCTAAATATGAGTTTTATTAGAAATATGTCCAATTTCGCAACTCACATGTGAAAAGTAATTTGCTCAGGGTGTTTGAAACTTTCAAATGACAATTTTTTGTTCAGAATATTAAATGTAATATCAGATTTAAATATTTGCTAAGATATATCATATAACTTCCATCTGTTTTTTTTTTTTCAAAATATATTTTAAAATCAGTTTTTCCAACATTCTGCTTCTTGGAGGCTTTTGAAAAACCTTTTGAAAGTATTTTTCCACAGATGAATAGCATTAAGTGAGTTGATCAAAAATATCCATACAAGTCGTTCATAAATGCAGGCACGATTGATGCCCACCTACTCACCGATCCGATAATTGGTTAATTACGATAACGCCTGACGCAAATTGGCCAAATTGGCTGCTAATGGCTTGGCTCGGGGGCACAGGGATGTAAACGTAGGGTTTAGTTCGGCTAAAGCGCATCGCCCAATAACACCCGCACACATTCCTGCGCCCCCATTGCTTCACTTAATCCGCCGGCTGGCTAGTGTACATAAGCACTTGTCAATGCGCCAATCCAATTATCTCACCTTTGCTCCAACATATGGAACAGGCATATTACGAGTATCAACAAAATAACCGAATCAATATTTATCCATATTCGATTCCAGGTTGTTTCAGCTTTTTAAGGGGGGACTGGTTGAGTGAGTACGGTCAGAGCATAATTGGTGATAGACTCACAGAGTAAAGAATATCCCCGGAGGAGGAAATAAGTATGAATCTTGGCGAGGGAAATGGGACAACTTGGAAGGGCTTAGGAGTGTTTTTTTATTCGATGAATCGAACAAGCATCTGTGTCTTGGCACATGTTTATGGAAGAAAAAGAATTTACTGTTCGCAAATTAAATTTCCTTGTAAACGTGGGGTACTTTTTGCATCGGTATGATATTTATTCAGTATTATTTTTCGTTTCAAACGTCTGACGGGAAAAAACTCATATCGAGGAATAATTAAAACCTCACCCTCGCAATAATGTTTGACATTTGTTTGACTCGCAATATACAAATTGACATTTCGTATATTGTAGGGCTTAATTTGACCTTATTACGTTTTGAATGGTTAATAATTTTGCAGTTTACAGGAATTGCATTGTGTCACACGGAAAGCTCAAGATCAGTTGAAGATTACTTACATTAGTGTAACGATTAAAATTTGGTTAATTAGATAAACTAACTAACTAACTAACTAACCATCACGCCGTTTCCACGGAAGGGTAGGCAGAGAGGACGGACCGCCATACAACTCTGTCTTGGCACACACTTCTTGCTTCATTTACATTCATACATCGTCTCATACATACTCTTCTGTTATTCTGACTCTTCACACGACCCGATTCAAGTATTTGATTTACTTGATCGTGCCATGTCTTTCTCGGGCGTCCTCGACTTCTTCTTCCATTCACTTTCGCATCATATATTCTTTTCACACTCCTTTCTTCGTTCATTCGCTCTACATGCCCAAACCATCTAAGCGTCCCTTTCTTAATCCTATCCATTACGCTCATATCAGCCTTGCATTCTTTCCGGATATCCACATTTGTAATACGGTCATACATGGTTTTACCGCACATCCGTCTCAAAGATCTCATTTCCACAGCATTCAGTCTACTTTCATCCTTCCTCTGCCAGTTCCATGCCTCACTGCCATACATCAGGGTTGGTATAAGCACTCCATTGTGGACTGCTAGCTTTGCTTCTTTGGACAATTTCTTATTTGCCCCAACAGCGTTCAGTCCCTCCATTAATGGAGTTTCCTGCATTCACCCTTCTTTCAATATCCTTATCAGCCTTTCCGTCTCTTGTAAACATACTTCCTAAATACACAAACTCATCCACTTGCTCCAAGTATTCATCATTCACAACTATATTGCACGCTGTTCTCGTACTCTCTTTCAAACACCATCACTTTGGACTTACTTACATTCATCATCAACTCATTTTGCATACATACTTGGTTCATCCTAGACACGAGAAACTGTAGATCTTCCATATTGTCAGCAATCAGCACCGCATCATCCGCATACAATAGGCAACATACTTTCACATTGTTCATTTTCGCGCCCAAGCCCACACCTTTCAATTCTTGCATACAATTATCCATGTACAAATTGAACAACCACGGTGACATTACACAGCCTTGTTTTTACACCTTTGTGATGTTAAACCACTTCGTAAAATCACCGTTCACTCTAACACATGCAACGCTTCCCTCGTACAAGGACGCGATTGCCTGTATAAGATTTGTGTTAACTCCATACATGGATAATACCTTCCACAATTTGTCCCTATCAACTCGATCATACGCCTTTTGCAAATCGACAAAAAGCACAGAAAAGTTTCTGGTTTTTGCCAAAAACTTCTCTGTAAGCATCCGCAATGAGAAAAATTTGATCCATGCACCCCCTTCCACTCATGAAAGCACCTTGAATGTCCCAAATTTTGTCTTTCGTTTTCATTCTTACCCTTTCAATCAATATTCTACCATACAGCTTGCCAACTGAACTTAGTAAGCTTATAGCCCTATGGTTCCCACATTCCATGCGTGACCCTTTACCTTTGTACAGAGGCATGATCACAGCCCTTCTCCAATCTAATGGCGTGTAACCCTCCTCTAAACACTGGTTAAAAAGTTTGCACAGCCATGTGAGAACTACACGGCTATCCCCTTTAAAGTATTCAGCAGCGAGATTGTCGAAACCAACAGCTTTACCATTCTTCATGCATTTAATCGATCTTTTTATTTCATCCATGCTGATTTCGACAACATTCACTTCATCATCATTCATACCTAATTCGACACTGGGAACACTGTCACTTGGGGTGCTTTCAAAAACCTCTTCGAAATATTTCATCCATCTTTCTTTTATTTCTTCCTCATTTGTCAACATTTTTCCATCTTTCGATTTTACAACTTTCACGCATCCGCTTTCTGGGCCGTTTCGACCCTCCCTTCCAAAACAATTTAATGTTTTCTTGGAAGTGATTTGTCATTTTTATTCCCTCTTCTTCTTCCAGGCGTTTCTTTCGTTCTTTCACTCCAACACTTACTCTTTTCTTGCATTCCTTGTATACTTCTTTCGCTCGATCCCTCTCCACGCTAGAAGCACTGCCAGTCGCTATCAGACATAACCATGCTTTTCTTCTTCTCGAGACCAGTGCTTTAATCTCGTCATCCCACCATGCGTCACCTTTCTTCCTACCTTGCGTGCTTATTCCGCAAACCTCTCTAGCAGATTCGCATAGACTCACTTTTATATGGTTCCATGTTTCCTCTATGCTTAGACCATCCATTCCCTTCTCATTCAATCTTGTATCCATACATTTCTCATACTTACTTCTCACATTATCGTTTTGCAGTTTTTCTATTTTGACTCTTGTTGGAGTCGACACCGTTTTCACTTTAGTTCGCCAGCCGCGAAAGAGGTTTAATCTTGAAACTACCAAGAAATGGTCAGATTCAACCTCAGCTCCTCTGTAAACTCTCGTGTCCACGGTATTGGCTCTCAACCTAGAGTCAATTACTACAAAATCGATAATTGACCTTTCATTTCCTCTTTCCCACGTATATTGGTGGATACCTTTATGATCGAAGAAGGTATTCGATACAAACAGGTGTGTATTTATTTCCTGAACATTAACAGTTTTTTTTTGTCTTTTGTTTGATGTATATTAATTGCAAAGGATACCTTAATTACCTCTTATTTCGTCGAAATAATCCATAATGCGTTCGAGCCAAAATTAAAAATAAAATCAACCACCCCTTAAAGGAATAGCCATGCGTAAGGATTTCCTTTCATTCTAGTATTTCCCTTCTTTGATCTGTTTTGATAATGCCGGTTTTTTCAGTCATTAAATTGTATGACGACACCATCTCCGTTATTTACATTAAATAAAGTATTACTTGCAACTCGCAAGCATTGTTGCCGTAGTTCTCAATATTAGTCGGCTCAAAGCTCTAGATCATAAAATTCTTCGGGCGTCATTCGCTCGTTCATCTGGCGGTGGACTCGTAAAACTTGTGTTAAACCATTTAGTAAATGAACAGTACTTTTCACAAAACTTTTAACAGTTTACTTCATCAACGTGGATATAAAAACATCGCTCATAACTTAAATCGTTTTATCTTACTTATCTGTGATTTTCGTACATATCGTTTTCGTACATATCAAATGTACCCCGACTCGGTAAGTACTTTATTTATTCTCTGATATTGATATATTGAACACTTTATGTATTGCTTCACTTATTTGAATACGCCAGCTTTCAAGTATATTCACGAATTAGTAAACAAATTTATTACAAAAAAAAATCCATGACCTTGAGAAGCTGACATTTGACGTTTTTATAGAGGACGTCGAAATAAAGTCGTTAAGGAAATGCCGCATACATTTTTGATAGTTGTATATTCCGAGTACAAACGACCGGTGTAAAAACATTTGTAAAACTTAAACAGTTTGTTGTAATATAAGTTGTTATTCCGCTATTATTCGTTTAGTTGGTCTGGTTTCTTGGGAAGGCGAATGCTAGTATGCTAAATGCCGTTCTGGCGAACATTAGTTTGTTCGAAACCATTCGAGTCTATTGGATACGAATAAAAGTGATTAACATTTATATTCTACTTACATTTAGGTAACACTTCAACTTTACTTCCATTCAAATTATCTATCAAATGCCATTTCGTAATTTCCTCCTTTTAGTATAGTGGAAGCTACGAGGTAATTGTAAGTAGGATAATTTCCAGAAAGTAAGTTCCTATGATCCACAACTTATCACGAAATTAGAATTATGAGAAAATATTGTGTTACACGTTCAAGTAAAAATGCGATAAGATCTCTGTTACACAGCTATAATTATAATAATCATATTGACTCTTTCATAAGTATTCCGCGTTTTTACAGTTCTTGCAAAAAACTCTCAAAAGTAAGAATACACTGTAACGGTGAATAAATATACAAAATCAATGCCAACCATCTATTTTACTATCTCTTTTACTAAACTTTATCTTCGAAATTCGCGCCCTTGGGGAGATTTCTCCGAAAAACGGCCCTTTCTAAAGTATCCAATTATTATTACACTAAACCAGTCTTCATTGTGTAGTTAATTGTGTTCGAAAGATACTTTGTCAGAATCAATAGTAATTGATCATCAATATCCAACAATGCCCCAAGGATTATTGTGGTATTTCTAAAACTACGGTTTCGCCAAGGTAATGTTCCAATAAGTTTTCATATTTAGTAAGGAGTAAAAATAAAAACTCGAGTCTTTCAATAACTGCGGGAGAATTTGGACGAGGTGATCCCTTATAAGCCTAAAGCTACCCCGTACTCTTTAGAGCCTTCTGAATACAAAGGTCAACCTTCCCGCCCAACTTCGTGTTCATATCAATCATTATGTATGTTCTACTTAAAGTACCTAGATTCGAGCTTGTGTATACTGAACTCATAATTTTTTTGACATGGGTGTGATTTAGATTTTTTTAAATTTCCTTGATGGAATACAAGTACTTGCGAAACAGAGATCAGACCTGTGAAGCACATTAAATTTTCATTGAATAAAGAACTTTATTAAGTCAGCATATATTACCTGACATATCAAAAAAGGTTTACTACTTATCCCATCGATTAATCGGTATTTATGAATCAACCTTTCATTCGAATTAGTATTTATACATTTATTTAAAAAAAAAACATTTCCAGGATACGAATAATTCCTACCATAATAATTTATACGCGTAAAATGTTGATTGTGCAATGATGGAGTACTTAGCTAGCAGAATAATTTAACCCGCGTCGCAACACTTGGGTGGGAACCCGACGCATTTATCAAATCGGCTACTAACCGGTCAAGAATGAATTATTTTTTAAAATCGAAATATTTAGATTGTCGAAATAACATTTTTTTACCGAATTTCTTGTGCATCTCTCATTTTTTTATGCGACGGTGTAACTCGGCTTTTTAATATTTTTACAATTACCAGGATCGTATGTTTTTTTCTGTGTAATCTTATTTTGATGATATTAGGAGTATTAATTCTTAAGCGAAATTTAGTGAAAGTTATCGAAATCAGTTCAATTTGAGAATTTTATTAAGTGTTCTTGGATTAGCGATTGATTTATGATTATATATATTAGTAAAACATTGTCCCTAAACTAACAATTTGAAAAAGATCTTCACTGAAAGTTTTCGATGAACGTGACAAAAATCTATAAGATAAAACAAGACACTCAAAGCTGTCAATGACTAGTGTTGTAAGCAATACAATATTACATGTCTAGCGGTTTTTTGACATCCATACAATTGAGTATGAAAACGGGTTCAATGGTTCATCGTGCTGGATCGGTATTTCTTCGCAAAATGTTCTTCGCATACTCTAGGGGTCACTCGAGTTATATGAAGCATAAAACAAACTTTCAACCGCATTCACGCAAAGCAAAAGTTGCGATGTGTTCTAACAGTGTTTATGTATACCTACATAGAGACCCTCTGGGAGAAAAACAAAGACATGAAAATGATGGCACGAAGTAGGTTACACAAAGGAAAATGGCATTTAACGCCAGCCAACCACAACGATGATTGTGGAGTCAAGGATCTCTCGCTAAAAGCTTTCTTCCCAACCACCAACGTCTATCCCGTCCTTACATTTAAACCAATGTGCTTTATTTATATCCCTCGTCCTTTCATATTTGGTATTGATATGTCTCGGCCATCCGTTTTGTGTTTCGTATCACATATCAGTCATCAATCAGAAGTTACAAAAAGGTGCCGCTGTAATCAATTTCCCCGAACGTTTATCTCCAACATCACGTTTTCCTCGCCAATTTATTCTTCTCAGCTCTCGCAGTTGAGTTGTATTCTCGGAGTAATTATTAACCCTGGGTTCGGGACTACGCCTATCTCGGTAATTCCCCTCACTGAGCAGCGTTCGTTTTGTGGACCTTTCGAGGTGTATTAATTCTTGGAAATAGTTCCCCGTTGTGCCGAAATATTATATATTGTGTTTTCTTACGAAATTAGAATGACGAATTTATGAAATAATAATTATTTTTACGGCTCACCCCTGTCATTTTTATAGCATTGCCCGAGGAGTGCGTGTGAAAAAATTACGTATGACCGTATACATAGACGAACGAGGAGATCCCAGAAGAAAGCAATACTAAGAGAATAATGCTTATATTTATTGAAATTGAATGGACGAAAATAATAGTATATGACGTGCAAGTGGATGGAAGATTATATCTGGGACGCTTCAGGGAGACATGGTACGATAAAAACAAGTGAGCATTTTTTAGATTGAAAATTTAGTTGTTTATTTACTTTATTTTATTTGTTCTGTCTCAGCGATTTTTTTTTTTGACATTACTATAATTAGCACGCTCACAGAAATCATTACCACTTTTTTAAAATACGTCATATTTTATCACCTTACGTCAATTTAATTCGTTGTTTGCGTAATATCAGATTCAGCAGATTGAATAAAACAATAACTTATGTAATCTTCCCCACTTCGGGATTATTTCAAATTTTTAGTACAAAAGTTGAAATTAATTTGAAGTAGTTTCAGCCCCCCGTGTATTGGCTCTCCTTAATGTGCGCTTATGTCGGTGTTGGTTGTTTAAGGGTTCGTGGATCATTTTTCGGCCACGGGGACTTAATTGTGTTCAACGGAAAACTAATTAAGGGCGCTGATAACGCTCCTCACCCTTATTAATCGTTTTCTTAACTTTGATTATTGAATTAATGTGTCTTTACAAAGCCGAACAAGTGGAAAATTATATTAAAAATACAAACCACCAAAGAAATCTTTTTTCAGATTTCGACTTATTACGTATTTCATTTTTTTATGATTCTTGGAAGGTTCTGTTTTATTAACTTCACAATTGCTTTGTTTAAATTATAATATAGCGCGTGTATAAAAGAAAATCTCAAAACCTTTTTTCCAAGAACTTGGAATAAAGTAAAACTGTTTTCAAATGTTTTTGTTGTAAGGCACCTTATTTATTAGAATTAGCTAGTCAGTGTATTGTTCAATTCATCAGATCTATTCAACTCGATTTCGGTTATCTATTTTATTTGTTATCTTAAAATGATTGATTTTCTTTGAAAACTTGTCTTTTAGTATTTTGATAATTTGCTGAAATGAACTCCTTCCTTCAAATGTATGTCCAATTTTGCGTTGGTAGCCTTTCCAACTCAGGATAGATCTCCTAGGTCTCAGTGCTGCTGGGTTTAACTGTAATATCCCATCCATTATTAATGGTTCGTATGAAATTTTAACAGAGTTTATTTAAAACGTCTTATTTCAACCTTAAAATAAATACACGAAATCCAATTTAGCCTCCAGACCTCGCTTATTTTCTAGATTTTAGTTGGCTTTAATGTTTTCTTATATTCCGCTTTATTTTTGATGAGATTTCAAAGTCTAAAATTTACTGATTGGTTAAAATGTAGTATAATTCTAACACCTTTATATTTGAACTCATTTTACCATATACTCGTATTCATTTACCTTAAATTGCTTTGCGTTGCGTATTGTCAAGGCGCCAAGCAACCTTAAATTGTGCACTCCTGTGTCTAAGACTCTGCATTTGTTTATCCCAGCTTTCTCTGAGGCGTCCAACCAGACGTTTCCTATCTAGAATTGCCAAAAGAATTCCGTACGATAGTTCTTAGATTTGAAAATAAAGTGTAGTAAGGCTTCAGTGATGTTAACTGTTTTTTAATAGACGACCTCCTAAATCGATTCCATGGTAGGACTCTCCACCCCTTTCATGAATCTTATTTCGACAATTTGGACCCTTTGAACGCACACCTTGTTAATATTCCATATGTTATGTAGGGGAGACCACGGACGAAAGTAAGAAGGGACCCTTGTAACAGGCGTGATTTAAGGGTTAACTATGGGTGTAGCGGTGTGCAATAAAACAAAATGCATACTTAATGTCACTACGAATTTCCCGGCATTCGCGCAATGACTTCAGGAATTTCACACCAGAAGCTCTGGTTTATATCCAAAAGCAAGACCGGGAAGAGAAAACGGTAAAGTAATAAAGAAAGCAAAGAGCGTTTTTAGTTCCAACTGAAACCGGTAAAAAAAAGTGCAATTGAAGCTGTCCAAACTAGAAAAGTTTTGCATTCTGTAAAACGACAGAAAATTTTTTTTGAAAAAGGAGATCCATTTTGGAATTATATTCTTTAGGTGGGGAGTGCTTTTGTCTCGTTTGTTACGCGGTTTACCGTGCCAACAAGAAATTGGTTTAATGCCATAAATCTTAAAACAAAAATTGCCGACATGAGAAATGCACAGGAGACATTTTCTACGTTTTCCATAATTGCGAATCTGATAAATTTCACTATAAAATCTTTTTTATGCGTTTTTTTTACACAACCCCAGTTTCACTTTGCAAAAAGAAGATTCCTGTAAAAAAAACTCTTTCATTTAAGTAAATAATTACGTACAAAGTATGAACTATGTTCCAACCGTCCTCGCCATGGTACAGGGGACGAAAATATAATTTTTCGAGTAAAATAGGTAATTTTGTGTCATGTCTCATGATTACTTCACGTTTCGTTTATTATAATTGATCAAGATGTCTGCAAAGAAACGTAGAATACCCTCATTAATATTTCATTTCAGAATAATTTGAAATGAATTTTCGAAAAATCAAAATTTTGATATTTTTGTCCCAGGTCTCCCCTACGTTTGTGGGTGAAACGATATACTAACAACATTGCTAACTCAGTTTTGACACATTTCAAGGTCAAATGTCTAATTATCTGCTGCCTGAACCAAATTCTCTGAACCGCGAAGGAACAATTATCTCCTCATAGAAATCCAAACAAGAGTGTGCATGTGGCATATTGTCTTACTTTAATAAAGCTGATTATATGTCTTTTGATATAACCCTCGAACGTCTCAAATTTGTCTCACAGATAAATGGATGGTGAATAGATTTAATCTTCGTCCTCATATTCACGAGAATACGAGTATGTGTGTTAACTTCCCGTGATAAAGCTGCTGCCCCGTGGTAAGTATGTATCTGCCCATCGGTCAATTCCCACTAGTTCCCGTTAAGACTAAATCAATATCCACCCTTTCGAATTAGTGATTGGCATAATCGAAACATTTTTGTAGTAAAAATAATCGATACCGAAATATTTAAAAATCGAACTGTTTTTCGAATTTTGCACATACATACTTAAGGACGTCGATTTGGAAGTCGAAAAAAAATTACCGCGATGTTAGCTCTCAAAAAAAAATCATTCTTTCTCGTTTGTAACGTTCCAGAGCGATTCGTTCAAATATTTATTTTTAATGAATTATGTGGTCATTATTATTTTTTATCATAATGAATATAATCGAATTTTTCGAAATGGATTCCTCAATAATGGTCATCACTAATGTGAATCATGTTTATTTTCATTACGTTACACTAGTTTAGCTCAGCGAACTACTCCACATATTCATCTGTCCTAAATGAAGTACCATTCTTGGATATAAATAACTCACGTTAGTTTTATATTACTTAATTTCTTCAAGTTAAAGTACCCTGTAATATATTTTATACGATATCATTTGTAAGATCTCCTGAATCTTTTAAGAACATAAAACAATGATGGTACTAGTATAATGCCGTCTCGTTTACTACCCTTTGTTGAACTGTATTTAAAAAAATAAATTAATCATACGTGATCCCACTATACTAGAAGTTATGTAATCCTCCTCGTGAGTGCCATTCGTCCTTCGCTGCGAAACACCAAAAATGTTGTCTGTGTGTGAGTGGGGCTTTAATAGCAGACATGTAAACCTATTAATGAGTGTGAGGGTCAACGCTAGCGGACTGCACCATTTCAGTTTCTTTATCATCTACATTCGACACTCGAATTTTTTATTTGTATTTATTTCAAAAGTTTAATTAATAACAGTTTAATTAACAGTTTAATTAACATAATTTTTCTTCGATGTATGTTTTATACAGTTTCCAATTTCGGGCTGTTTTTCTAGAGTGTGTAGGCAAAAAAAGGTTTTGTAGTTTTTATCTTCATACTTTATTTAAAGTAAATAATATTAAAATGCCCTTGTAGTGATTTATTTAATATTGTTATAGAAACTCAAATATTATTGTTATCTTTCAGAATTTTCTGCTTGTGTTTCGATTTGGGTACACCCCACACTAAAAGTGTAGGGTATATTGAACTCTCTCAATTTGTTAAAATTCTGAAAGACAATTCGTCAAAAGCTTAAAAATATCTTTCAGGTTTTTCTACCTTAAGTTTAATTAGTTTTAATGGGTTTAGAACCGAGAAATTGTCAACAAAGTTCCATAATACGGACTTCCCGCATCCTTGTGTACGTAGATTGCTGATTTTTCGAGAGAGAGGTCGATTTTGGCGGATAATGACGGTTTCACCTCTTCCCTACTTCAATAAATGCTGGCGTACGATTCTGTCTCCGGTTTTGTTTTTTGTTGCACATCAATGACCTTTTGTTGTATGTACAAATAAATTGTCACGCGAATGACAGTACAGTCAATAATACCTTTTTGGCAAGGGGGCAACCTAGGGGCAAGAATAACCTCGTCGAATTTAATATAGATAATACAAACACAGATAAAACATTATATTGTTAAGTGTTGTACTAATAATACGGGGGGGTGTTATTCTTTTAGTTACTAAGAAACTGTTGGTATAGGTAAATTACTTCCCTCAGGGCCTCCTGAGTGAAGGCAATAAAGATTTTTAAATACTCTCGATAAATAAAACTTTGCAGCTTTTCAAATATGTTACTTCAAAATTCCCTTTTTATCTAAATCCACTTTTTCCCAGAGTGTTGATCTTTGGAAAACTTTTATCGGATGGTAAAAGTCGACAGTAAATATAATTATTCATCGGAAGCTACGGCAAATTCTTATTTATAAACTTACAAGAAGTATTTGATTTAAATATTATAAGGAATATTTAACGTTGCAATTTGTTTCTAATTCTAACTGTCAAAGTTTTTCTTTGTCTTTAGTTTTCTAAGTGCCCGTTAACTTTGTTAATCGCTTGGCTACGATGGGTCATCTCGTCCCCTCGTCAGACGCAATGGCTCGACGTTTCTCTGTTGTTCCACAGATTACTTTAATCTCAGTAGAATCTTTCGAACAAACGTTTAATTTTCATCGATCAAACCATTATATTTTCGTAAAATATTCCCCAGAAAAGCGATAATCTCTTACTCAAACGCGTCAAAGTTAAAAATGTTATTAATAAAAAATCTAGTGCGGGGTTTAAAAAAAATGTACCGTCGAGCTTCGACTAATGAATAGACATTAAAATTTTACTCGAAAACTGAGGTTATTTAGACCTGAATATTTTAGTTACAGCGAACATTTGCATTCAATATGACGTTGCACGTGTCGCGGTGTGATTATATGTCCATACGTTTTGATTGCGGTGACACTTTACAATGAGTGCCAACCATTGGCTTTAAATAGACTAGCCGAGCCTTCCTCTCTTTTCGAATCTTTTATTTCTAAGTACTCGCTCAAAAGTTTTAGTTTTTAGTTTTATTTATTTTATATTAGTTACTTTGTACATTCAAGTTTACAAGTAGCTAATTATTTCATTTTGTTTTTGACTATATAATATTTTAACTTATATACTACTTTTTTTTGTTTTATATGCATTTTAAATCATTTTTACAGGCTATTTTAAATTTTTTGATATGCATAATTTTAATGGTTTCCGGCAGCGCATAATAAGATTTCATCCCTTTATTATAGTAAGCTATTTTTTGTGTTATTTTCTGGTAGTCTAATTTATTTGCATGTCCTTGTATTATATTTATGAATATCAACATTGTAGATAATTTTGTCAGAAAAATATTTTGGTAACAAGTTGTTCTTCATTTTATGTACAAACATCAATGTGTTTAATGTTAACATCTGTTTTACTGTCAGCCATTTTAGTTCCTCTGACATTTTAGTTACTTTAGAGTATCTATTTCACCTAAGTATAATTCTCATTGCTCTATTTTGGAGAATTTGAAACCTGTTTTGTTCTCTGTCGTTACACAAGAAAAGAATCGTTGAACAGTAATGAAAATGTGGAGCAATAATGGAGTTGTATATTGTAATTGCAATATTTCTGGATTTTTTTTGAGGAATTTTCCCAATTTTCTTTTGTATATACTCAGCATGCTTGTTAAAGGTTAGCTTTGCATCTAATATAACTCCTAAGTATTTCATATCACTTAAGTAAGTCAATTGTTTTCTTCTTTTTTTTTGTATTTAGCACTTCGTTCCTATATATATATATATATATATATATATATATATATATATATATATATATATATATATATATATATATATATATATATATATATATATCTGTATAATGTACACTAAATAAACGTTCATACAAAGTTATGCTACCTTTTTATGTGGTCTATAATACGTTGACGTGGGATATTTTATTTTATTTAAATACATACAACAGGCATGAAAACCAACAAACATGAAATGAATAACAAACAAGTTAGATAGATACAAGGTAGAATATAAATAAATTGTGATTGGCACTTGTGCTGACGAGATGCGGATTGATAGAGTAAGAACTGAATAAAACAAGGGTTGTAACACCGATGATGTGTGTACCAGTGGTGGCTCGTGACTTTTTAGTGTGCTAAGATTGAAAAATGCAACGTTAGTGATGTTGTAGCCGAAAATGATTAAAAAAGGTTTTTTTTTCATTTTAGGTTGTGACATTAGCTAAAAAATCTACATATAAAAAATGTAAATTTTCTAAAAATATATATCGTTTTCGGCTATAATATAGGTACTATTTTTCCTACCTATACCTTATTTTGCACATCGCCCACTTTGAGTTTTTTTTTCTAGAGCCCCCCCTCCCCCCTTTTTTTACTTACCATCTGTCGCGAATCTGAAACAGCTATTGCCACAATTATATTTAAATGTGTAATTACACTGTAATATTATATAGTCATATGATAGGATATGACTCCGATCCTATTTCTGAGTTTAGAAGAATGTTTCAATGAGAACAACTAAAACACATACTTAATTATATTGACAAGTATTTTTATCAACATTCAAAAGACATTGAATCTATAACTTATCTAATGAGAAGGTTGAATTGGATGCATTTTAAGAAGTTTTTTTTTAATATCAGGCTCCATTTTACTTAAAAACAACCGTAAGACTGTGCCATCTCAACACCCTCTAATTTTCTCTGGGTCATCCACTGCCCCCTTGAAAGTCTCAAACTCCCACAAGGGGGCGTTATCGCCCACGTTGAGAACCTATGGGCTATACAACATCAGTAATGTTTTTTTTTTCAATCTTAGCACTTAAGCACACTTAAAAACCAAGAGCCGTCACTGTTATGTTGTACTTGTATGTTTTATAATTGAACAACTGGTACCTAGTCTAGTTGATACTTCCCTGACTATTCAATACCGAGTTAATTTGATACCGCAAAGGCCAATCTTTTGAATTTTTCTCAGTGCTGCTAGGCTTTCGAATGGAAGCTCCGATGATATCACGCCAATTAACTCCGACTGAAAGCGACCTGCTCCCATTATATTATTGATTCGCACCTGATGCACAGGGCACAGTTCACATCATCTCCCCGCGCATCAACTTTCAATCACTGGATATTTTGGCTTCAATTAGGTAAATTAAAATGGCGTGTTAATTAATGTTGGTGATTTGAACTTTTTTTTTTTTTTGATTTTCTTTAAATATTGTAAACACTCTCTCAACTGGCGTTTGTCACGAGCCTTGGGGCGTCAAAACGTTTCTCGAAATGGTTTTAACTATGTTTAGTGACTAGATCTGAATCGTCAGATACTTCACAATCTTCATCTTATCCTTTACCTTTACGATATTCCTCAAATGAACGTAGTTATGCAGAAAGTTTCCAACCCCAAAAAGATGACTGAGAAAAATACGTTTGAAAATATGACAATAAAAAAACATTAATATGCGTAATCGGCACTTGTAAACTGAATATCAGTGTTTTTTATTTTTTATAAATGAGCATTATTATGTTTATAATCTATTAATGTGTTTATTAAAAAAAAAGTATTTTTTTATATTATCCTACATTTTATAATGTTTTAAACTTAAATTTAAATCAAATATCTGCAATGTGCGTTAGTAAAATATTTAATTACCAAAAATCTAGTGTATTTGAAGCTTGGATGTTTTCAGCAGATATAGATCTATAGGAAAACATGTAAAACTCGATATTGGCAAATTATGGGTTGGATGCTTTCTCCATAACTACGTTCAAATGAGAGTGCCATACTTCCACTGGCTCCGAGTAGTTGAATCTATGAACTCTTGTGCGGTATTACATACACAATATTTCAGAGGCGACGCAAACTACATACATAAAAAAAAAATCAAACATCTAGAGTCCAGAGTAATAAATCATTATCTCCAATGGACATAGCGTATCGAGTCACCCAGTAGCAGGATAAAGCTCCGATATTTAACTTCCCGAACAGCGTGTTCCGGAACAGTTTTAATTAGAGTAAACTCATTTGGAATTCAGGACATTTCCTCCCTAAAGTTCGAAGGTTTTTTTTATCGTCCCACCACAACCACTTTCCCTTATTGCCTCGCCACGGGAGTCAGGAAAGCTTTAGCTTTTTTATTCATCAATTCGTTTAATTTTATTATTAATAACGAGCCGCAGTGTTAACACTTTTTAATCAAATTGATACGTGTAGATTGAAACGTTCAAGGGATTTATTAAATTTGACCCTAATAACTCATCGTGATCGCGTTTTTCGATAACTATTTTGTATGTGCCAGCTTGAATATAAATTATCTTTTTTATTGTATAACATCACAGTCTCTATTGCCTCGATCCAACGGGAGAAAACTGAAGGGCGAAATGATAAATTTGTTATAATGCTTTAAGTAATTGTATTTAAACTTTAGAAGTTGTAAGAAGCTTCTTTATAAAGTTCTCAGTTATGTTGCTTAAGTTAATTAAGTTTGGATTTCATTTCTTAGTTGTGTGTTTCTTCTAGGTAATTTGAATAGTTGTGAAGTGTGTTTTGGTGTTTTTTTAACGAAAACGCCGCTTTATAAATTATGGCCATATTATTATTAAAGAAATGTTGCGATAATCAGGCATATTCCAAATAAGAAAACCAATTTTGAGTCAGAAGGTTGCGCGTTCGTTTTCCACCGCAGGACAAAACATATTGCAATAAGTTTATTCATATGTGTATGTACACTGGCAGTCTGGGTGTTGTGATGTCGATTGATAAGTTTCCCGAGCCTTAAATTGATAGCTTTATGGCTCCCGTAGGGAATATTTATATAATATATAAATCAAACAATAACGAATCATCCACCCTGGACAACTTGTATGCGAAATTATTAATTACAGTCATGAAATACCTGCTACTGAAGTATTATAATAAATTATTGTTATTTTATATTTTCACAGAAATCAATCACTTTGTGGTTTGACATATTTGTATTGATAAATATCATACCTTCAATAAAACCACCGGTGCTCATATTCTTCACAAAAATGATCATGGCGTTAGATTAAATAATTTATAAATTTAATCACTAGAAATAAAGAAATCCATTAAAATTAAAAGTCATATACTTAATAATCAGGTAAATTTGTCCAGTAGTCCAATACTAGGTATATATCCTGTAAACTGATAAAATTTATCATTATTCGTTAATCACCTTCTCAGTTGACGTTTAGTCTCTTTCAATACATATTATCTGTCTCTTTCTCTCTGTTACTTTTTGTTATAATTTAAATTTTATTCAATTGTTTTCTCATTGCTTTGTTATGTTATTTTATAATTTGTTCTCCCTCTGTATGTATTTATAACCGCACAATTATGTTAAGTTTAATTTTGTACCCTGATGATGCTTAGGCCAAGCGAAACCATACAAAGCTATTTTTTCATTTCTACTAATTATTTTTTTATTAAGACGGCCACCTGTGCAAAACCAATTTCTATTAATTTTAGCTTATCTTTCGTAATCGCCTGCCTACGTTATTTATTGCGGGATCGTGTGTGATTGTATTTCGTCAAGAGTCATGACCCTGCAAAAAGGGTGGTCCTCTTCACCGTTTGAATTCCCGGAGTTAGTATGTGCGGTTACTAGCCGGGTTAGTCACAAAAGTAGTTTCCTAGTCTGATTCTCGTAACCGGGAAAAGGTTCAGCAAGTTCTCCAGCCATCGGTCACTGAGGCCCGATCGCTAACATTCGCTTTATTCGAGATTGACACTCCCTCCATTGAAATAAGCCCGCTGAATGGGATATGTAAAGTCTTTGAATATGGTCTAGTAAAAATATCGATCATTTTTCCAAAGAAGCCTACGCCAAGCCCACGAATCTCGATGATTAAGCTCTCTCTGTAGACTATAGACTCCGTAGCTTCTACCCATAAACAAGTTAATAAATCAATTCTGACACCAACGACAAAAACATGATAATTAACTATGATAAACGGCCTTGCTTTTCGGGCTTCACCCATAATGTATTATATGTGAATACACGTAGATTAAAACTAAGATTATTATTATGCGACCGTTTCGCAATATTGATGGTATCTACGGGTCATTATTAGTTATTCCCTTCCAGTTTCCCATTCGCCCTTCAGACGGGGGAGTTGTCCTCTCATGATTTGTGTGCTCAGTGACGTCTACCCCGTCTCCCGACAGCTCAGCCTAGCGAATAACCCTATGCCGCGGTTATACCAAACTTCTAGGGGGTTGGATTTCCACTCGGGGGATATACAACATTGTCATTAGGAGACACACCAACTAAGTACATTATTAGATAGACGTGCCCCACTCCGAAATAAACAGTCGCTGCGCTGAGTGGCTGGCCTATTTGTGGCCGTTGTGATTTTAGGCTGATATCAACAAAGTGTCCATAAACCAATCCCCGAACAGTTGAACTGGAAACATTTCAACAGTGTTGATACTATTCTAAGGTATGAGGATTATTAATTACTACACCAAATATCTTCCTTGTGTTTTGAGGCAGTTTCGAATGAACAAACATATCAACAACATGTTTTTATTATATTCTCTAGCTTGGATATTGTTGTTTTAATTCCTTCTCTCATGTACGCAACATTTATGTTCCGGTTTTTATAGTTCTATTCTAAATTCTAAGTATGTGCCTAAATGGTTAACAGGCTATTAAATATTTATAGTTTTCGTGTTTAATTTGTAGAACTCCCTACAAGTTTATTTTTAAATTTTAACTAAATCAAATTTTATAGTGTTGTTATTGTGTTCTGTTGGTTTTATTTTTTATTTCTTATTATGTCAGCTTAAACAAGTTGTTTCCATGTTGCCTAACCACAGTGTGATAACGACTTTCAACGCCGAAACAGCTGTCACACTGAAAACTAAAAAATAGCAGACCTAAATAATAACACTGTTAAATAAGTTGCACCACGGAAGAATGTAACTTTGAAGAGTAATAAAGTAACATAAAAAATCATAATAATAGACATCTGTTAATTGAGAGTCGTGTGAGGAGTGAGCTTACGATTAGCTTCCCCTTTTAAACAATGAAGTGCCCAACCGTCGGTTCTGATTTGGATTATTTACGAGGCCCTTGAAGGAGTGGCATTGTGGGGGGGGGCAGTTGGAGATGTCACCCGCCGCAAGGTCCATTGTTGGCCCAGCCCTGGGGACGTAAATTAAATTAGATTTTAGATGACGCGTATTGTGCGCGGGCCACTTGCGGAGCTATTATGATATCGCACAATTAATATTCCCTTATGCTCTGGCTCCAGTTTGGGGTAAACAATGCTAAACCCCGTGTGGTATTAAATACGATCAGCGCTGTTTTGTCAGCTTCGTGTCGTGTTTTAAACGCTCCGTTATTTCGGCTGGTGATTTAAACGTCAAGGCAAATAATACACATGCCTTCAAAAGAACACACGGATGTGTTCTGTTGAACTTTGCTCTGTTTATACAGTACTCGAATCCACGAAACTATTTGAAGTGGTTATATTTAGTTACCCAGTCAGAAATTATTTTTCCTGAGCATTTCATATTGAAAGGTGAGTTCATCTATAATAATTCAATAACAGTATTCCACACTAATTTCCATCCGTGCAATTAATTAAACGATGTACATTAGTTTGACGGGACACCACACCCTTCTGTTGAATTTCCAACCACTAATAAATTGACTTCCAATACGTATACTTGTACATTTATCATTGCAAATTAACCCTAATTCTCTTCGCCGTAATTAATAGGAGATTAGTTCCACTCTCCTACAGGCGGATCGCTATATTATCACACCTGTGTGTTATTTGAGTGCTCGCCTACATAATATAATACCGCACGGAACTGACGGAACGAGATTGATTTTACTATCATCTATTCCAAACCAACAATAATCCAGATTCAAAGTGTTACTAAATATTATAAAAGTTGAAAGCATTTTATGATGAGAATTCTACAATTTTACAGATTTCCTCGAATTATAGTTACGTGATATTTTAATGATCCTCGACTCTCTTTTGTTTTTTTTTTGCAAATTGATAGTCGTGAATAGTAGATATGTTCACAACTTGGTTTTAGTTTTTGTTTAAATATTTTACTCCATTTTTTTCTCTTGGGAGAGCTCTCTCTACCCTGTCTTTCTTTAAAAAGCTTTTCGCGGTTCATATTTTAAACAGTTTCACTGCTCGCGATATTTTCACCAAATTTCCAAGCTTGCTGGTTCATAAAAGCTTTATTCTGTAAAAAAAAAGTGTAGGTTTGTGATGTGGCACGATTGTGGGATGCTGGGTGGCTGATTTAAACATAAAATAAGTGATTTTTTACATTTTCTCCGCAGGCGGTGCATTTTTTCGTTTCATCAAAAGGTCAATTGTTTATTTAAAACCTTTACAAATGTGTTGTTTTCATTTTATGAAGCTACGATGTTTAAAATGATCACCCAAATAACGTGATTTACATTGGAATTGAATCAACTCTACCTTAATGCAGTTTTTTTCTATTCTTTTATTATTTTAGACTTCCGACAGTTAATATATTATTATTTTACATTCTGTCTAGATGAAATTCGGATTCACTAAAAAACACTTTTCACGAAAACAAAGTTTACGTCTCACAAACGTACTTTTTGAAGGTAAAGCCGTTGGTAATGGAGTGAAACGTGTCACTTAGGAAATTATTCTGAATGTCCTCTGTGTCCAATTTACACAGGCAAGATGAAGTGTTAATTTAATGTAGTAATTTTTTCGGCCCGAGCTTTTGTAACGCAGGTAAACTCTAAGGTATTTATGGTATCAGCCCGCATACCTGGGAACGTTAATACAATGTAATTGCACGTTTTAATGGGTGCTCAGAGTAAGACATAAATAGTCAGTCTTTTCTTCGTAAGATTGATGAATCCATATATTATGTAGGCTTTGGTAGTGACAGAAATCACAAGGAATAATTATTCTTCCTTCCAATTTGGTGCCTTTTGAACATTATAGATAAAACAGTTTTCGGTTTTCCTCACTCATTTGGAACATTCCACGTGTCAGTTCTCCCTAGTTATTGAAGATTCACCAGATCTTTGACGATCTCCCAGAAATATTTTTCTCGACAGGCAACCATTTTCCGATTTCGGCTCCGAACTAATTAATTATTGATCGATTTGTACGTTCCTTTACAACGTTACAGGTTTTGTGGAATTTAATTTTCTTAAGTACCTCAAATATGAAAACATTAATTGTATTGGATATTAGGCAGACTTAAAACGTACTGGCACTCCGAACAAACATATTAATGAGATATTATTTAATAAAACTCTAACTTCCGTAGTCGAAACTTCGATTGGTCAAAGAACATTTTATACAATTTAACTACATACCTCAAAATACGTAACTCTAAGAATATTCCTATTGATACATGCATTGTAGGTAAACTTCATTGATTTAAAAGATGTCTTAATAATTAAAGAACAGAAAACATGTGTATGTCTTATTTGATCTCATTTATACCGTCCACAGTTCCGCAGTATTTAGACAAGCAGACGCCGCGTCTTTCCAATCAGAGCGTTCAAACACAGATTCGCGTGTCTAGCTCGACAGTCGAGAAGGTTATGTCGACGTCTCCGAGCGTGATATTCCAGCATGGGTGGTTTATTTGTGCTGAAGATTTCACAGTTCACTGTGTCCATTAATTAATCAAATATATATCTGTCCCCATGAATAACAATTATTCGTACCGAGATAAAATAAGTATTGTAATAAATAAATAACAGAGAGTGGCCGTTCTAAAGACGTACAGTAAAATATGTTATGGACTTTTTTCATGCATACAAAATATAAATAATATTATTTTGATAATCTGTATAGCGCCGTTTTCGTAAGAAAAAATCACCTCAAGGACGCTGAATAATTTATACTGAGCCCAAATAGCTCCAAAACACTTAACCCTAATGCGTTTTACAACAATCTCAACGCACGTTTTGGCATGAATAGAACTCAATGTAGCCAAATAGCTTTTCAGTCCACATATTAGTTCGTGGAACGTTAATTTAGTGTCAAAATTCGATCTGATTTCCACTTGCTCTTCTCGTATGGTGATAAAGTTTGGTCACCAGATTGAATTCTCCATCGATCTCCAGCCTCATCACGTGGTTGCATTTTTCCTAGTAGGCGATTAACTTTGACTAGTCGCTTATCACTACGACGTACAATTACAGTTACAGCCAGGTGTCTGTTTATTTTCCTCCGTGATGGACGTATCTTCTATTGATTATTCAAAGTTATATGGATCGCATATTTTTATTTTTGTTTATAAGTTTGAATTTATTTGTCCTAAAGACAAAACATTAGAAGTTAGATGGCGTCAGGGTTTTCCAAAGCACCCTTGTACTTCCGAAACTTTACATTCATGGCCTTTGTTTTCGGGAAATGTGATAATGTTGGGTGCGTGATTGACGTGAGATTGGAGATTGAGGATGGGATCCCTGAATATCTATTATAAAATCACCCCTTTTAGCAGAATACGCTTTCAGCTGACTAAATGGAGTTCACATTGATACAATTGTCCAACGTCCCTGCTATCTATCTTCCATGTCATTCTGCTTCCCGGGTAAATAGGTTTTTATTCTCCCCTTGTTCTTTAACTGTTTTGTGCTCGTGTTCAACTACATTGTGTAATAAATTCGCACCTATTAAACACGCTATTTCCATAATAATGTCTTATTGCGTCGCCAGGCTAAAGTATTTTTACGAAATACATGTCACTCTTACATTTGGCTGATTATTTTTTTAAGGAAAACAGTATTATTATATTTTTTCCCCATTACGTACAATATGCATCGCTGTTTTAAAGGGCACTTTATGTTATTTCAACTCATGTGGTACATTTTTTTCAAATGAAATATATTTTCATTCATAATTGCTAGCATTTCAGCTTTGTGACAAACGAATGAGACATTCCTTAGTTGTGATGTCACATGAAATACGCATAATATATATATTAGTATCTCTGCCAGATTACTATTGTCGCGTAGATATTTGAACTTTGACTCCAGACCGGTAGTCTTCTCGGCCGGGTTCAATTTCCAACGAAGTTCAACAAAAATACATCATAATTTCCGTCTGTCATAAGCTCATATTCGCCATGGCAAAGATGGTGGAGAGATTTTAGGGAAAAGACTTCACTCAACAGTAGATCAAATGCTGCCGAAATAGAACGTACCTACCTTTGTACCTATATTTCTTTAAGCCTGGGCTCATCCCACACTCTGTTGTCTCACACACGCCCGTGAAAATGTTATCTAAAGCTCAGTCTTTTTACCCAGAAAGATTTCGTTCGAATGTGAATTTTTATATAAATATTTTTTAATCATTCTGTTCGGGCATAGGAAAAAACCTAACAATCGCTCAGTGTCTTCTCGGTATCACATTCTTGTTTCTCAAATAGGTATCTGACGAAATTGAATAAATTTCTGCGAAGTTGTTTACTGGTGATTCTTTGTACACACAAGCCTTCGTGTATTCTTTGTCAACTTTTTAAATTGATTCGCTTTCCTCTCGCTCATCTCTTATTGTACATACACACTTCCATTTTCCTTTGTCATCTATAACAATATTTAGATTAGATTGATAGCAGTACTGAAATGCCTACCAGTATGGCTCTGCAGAAGCAATGTAAATACAGCTAAACGGCGTCACATTACATCATAAAGTCAACTTCATTGTGTGAACACTGTCTGTAATTGGGCTAGAAGCAATTTAATTCTTCAGGGAAATAAGGAGATACTTAACAAAAATGTTTTCATTGAAAATTGAAATAACTTTAAAGCATTAATGCTTATGTTTTTTAATATTTAAATATTATCAATAATCTAAAAAACAAATATGAAGCAGAAAAAGCCAGAAAAAAAACATTGGTCACAACCGGGACTCGAACTCGGATCCTCTACTCTATCCGGGAGTAACGCCTCCACCAATTCGGCCATTAGAACCTTATTAGAAAGTGGCATTTTAATCGATCTCATATTTTCATTGAAAATTCTGAATATTATTTTTAATTTCTTCCGATTTTTGGCAACCATGATCGATTAAAATGCCCCTTTCTAATAAGGTCCCAATGGCCGAATTAGTTAAGGCGTTACTCTCCAGTAGGTACCTATTGCATCTACTCGTACTTAATCGATCTTCCTCAAAACGGATCTGTGATTTTTGAGGTGGTGTACAAATTTAATTTCCGTTTTTTACACTTAACCTCGTCCTGACATTTAAGGTAACGTCAACTTACAAAACAGGATATTGTTTACTCGAAGTGTTCTTTTATTTTTCGTTTGCCTTTAGGCGGCGTTGTAAATAAATGCTTTAAATCGTTTGTAAAAGATCTCGCAACTGGCAACCAAGAACACAATAATATTACACCGAAAAGCACTTCCCGTTTCCGACAGGTACAAGATGAATTTTCACTTGTTTTACCGCATTCCACGGGGAGAGAAAGAATGCCGCGGAGGTGAAGGACCCCCCTTGCCTCGTGGACTGTAATCCGAATGCGGGAGATTTCGAAGGCGGCTTAAGGAAGTACCCCCGGCGGAAGGTGCCCCAAGGACTAGCGGAAACGTTTAGAAACAAAGTCTCGGCAAGCTTGCTCAAACTGATCAATTGTTTGTGACAAAGCTTAGAATCGTGAAAAGATCGTAATCGTAACAGGACTTAACATTTACAGATTTCTTGTATTGTAAATATTCTAACCCAAGCACAATTAATTTGTTACTATGGGCGTAATTATCGTGCTACAGGTAAGTATTTTCCTGTATGTTTTCTCTATCACTTAATTTAAATAAATATAAACTAGAAATTAAGATTTATACAACGCCCTTGTGGTGATTTTTCACAAAAACGGCGCTGTACAAATTATCCAAATATTATTTGAAATGAGTTGTTCATTCAATAATATGCCAAGCGTTTTGCCTATATTCAGGAGCCGGGTTATAACTTTTCAGAAAAAATATTTCTGTTCGTCTCGAAGCGATTCTCTGGAACTGGAAATAAATCTTGTGTACAGTATTTTAATACACGCTGATGATTTTTTTTTTTTGTATTTATTTAAAGCTCCGTGTATTCCAGAATGTAATATTTTTTCGCATGTGTTATCGAAAGCTTACGTCGGGTTTGTAAGTTTCTTACCCGATAGTGACTTATGTCGCCCGGAGACCCGGTGTCTGGCGTATCAACCAAGATATGGAATTTAATAAAACTAAGAAGGTTTTCCTACGTTACTCACGATTTGGCCATTAAACCCATCGCATTTCACCCCTTCCGCCCGGAAAAATGTTATTCATCTTGCCTAAGCACTATAGTCGTGATTTTCATAGCAAGCATTCAAACTCTTTTTTTTTTTTAGATGTTTTGAAAGCACTTGTGTCTTTTAAAAAGCTCGAAGGATCAATTTGTTGCTTAAATGGTATTTCGGTGGTCGATAAACAACTCTCGACAGTGAAAGTTTAGAACATTTTTAAGGTAATATTATCGATAAAGCTCTGTGTGTATGAAAGAGCTATAAATCTAACGGTGGGCATCGTTAAATTTGCACAACTTTTATGTCTAGAATTCCCATGTCAGAACAACTATTTTCAGCAGTTCACAGCGTCATTTTCTACGTGAGCTACAATAAAAAGGACAATAAGACATTATTTGTTCCATATTTTTC
This sequence comes from Drusus annulatus, assembly GCA_022651775.1. Classification (NCBI taxonomy): domain Eukaryota; kingdom Metazoa; phylum Arthropoda; class Insecta; order Trichoptera; family Limnephilidae; genus Drusus; species Drusus annulatus. The sequence goes on along the minus strand of JAGWCC010000514.1, from coordinate 457,663 downwards.
AGTTTATATAAGTTACTGTTTTTGAATCTTGCAAACTCGCTTTATCATAATACCTAATTTTATTGTGCCAAAAAAGTTGTAAAATAAACAATATTAGTGATTTAAGCATTGAATAGAAAACAGCTGATGCGGTTTTATTTATTGTTTTTTTGTTGTTTAATTTGTAGAACTCCCAAACTTAGTTTGTACATAATATTAATATTATTCAATTTAAATTATTGAAAAAATATGTGGTTTTATTAAATGTGCCTCTAAAATATTCAAATCTTTTTTCGGCTTAAAATAATTTCATGTTAAATATGAAAATAATTTTGGCATTGAAGATCTTCCGAAGAAATTTCATATCAGCAGTTTAAATCTAGCGTCTTATTCCTTTAATTTATATTACATTTCCAAGTAAATCAGGAGTGGGTAGCGCACGGTAACCTGTTACAATTGAGCGTTTAGTGAATTCCTTAGCCGGCTGGAGAGTGGAGAGGAAGATTGATGGTCAACTAAACTGATGGCTTCTTTTAAACTGTGAACTTGAATAATAAATTATGTCCAAGAGGACTTACAATTCATTGCCGTTGATCTCGGGTCTTTTCTTCCTTCCTATAAATCCTGTTGTGTGTTCCGTTGACTTACCATAATTCTCGATCCCTATTGAGGCATTCTTATTAAGATGTCTAAAGTTTAAACACTGAATTCAAATTATCATATTTTAATATCTATATGGGTATTATTTTTATCATAGTTAATCTATAATATATATTTAATGTATGTATATATTTTTTAAATTATATACCTACAACTGAAAAATCACGGGATGTAACAAGACTTGCCAAGAAAAAACATTAGTTGCTTTAAACCACCCTTTTCAAATATAGAATAATGTCTGCTAAAATACATTAAAGGTAGGTACTTTATCGCTTGTCTGCTGCATTTGAAAAGATAATTTTTCGACAATTTTCTGTACAAATTCTTAGGTTTCAAATTTGAAAAGTTCAGCGTAAAGTGTGCACGTACTCACAAAGGATGGATGAAGCGAAGAGTGTGTGGCGATCCATCCTCTCTATCTACCCCTGCGGAGAAAGGGCGTGATGGTTGGTTTCGTCTCGTCGAAATTTTGTTTCGTCTCTTCTTATTTTTTTTCAATTTTATGTTCCTTATTTTTATTATTTATGTTATGTAAATATAACAGTTTGTCAACAGGTTCTAATATTTCATTATATTTTACAAAGACATATTAAATACGTTATTAAAAACAAAGGAGGAACAACAAAGTACTTATTATTACCAATAAAAACGTAAGATGTACATTTTTAAATAAAAAATCCGTGGGTGGAAAAAATATTTGAATGATTGTGTTTTTCCCGAAATAAATCTAAAATCCTAAAACACGTTCTAAAATAGAAGAAATATTTTTTTCAAAATTTCGCAATAGACCTCTCAAAATAATGTTTCTTTATAATATGAAGTGAAATGATATGAACAAACACATCGATATCTGATATATTGCTAATGAACTGATAGTTTTGGGTGAACACATGTAAATGCTCGCTGCTGACGGCATGTGCCTAAATTTCAGGTTCTTGGTCTGATTCGTTAATTTTATTAATTCTATGATTAAAGCGAGTGAATCCTTAATTTTGTCAATTCCGAGCACAATATTTTCGACTGTCACGTATTTAATAATGGAAACACAAAATTTCGTTGATTAATTTATTTTAACATTTGACATAAACTCAAAAAAAATATTTTCAACCCCGTGATGGGAATTTCACACAATAAATTAGGGGATGGTCGCAACGCCACCCCTCTCTCAAATTACTGAAATTAATTTACGTCCAATCCATAGGGACTGAAAGCTTCGTGGTTATTTAAATTTGCAGCGAATTATGCTCACTCATCCGTGGCGTTATACAAATATGTAATTACTTGGCTGACCATAAATTACGATGAAAACTGAAAAATATTCTCGTTTCTGCCGCTGAAATGTAGGTAAGATATGAATTATGTGTTTTTTTCACAAAGGAGGGATTTGAAGGCGCAAAAATCCTGCCTTTTCATTTATAATACCTAAGCTCAAAATTAGTCAGATTTACCGGAGTTAAGAAGTTATATTGCTGGGAATGTTAGCCCAGTCATTCTGTAGCATTATGGAGCCTTAGATGAAAATACATGCGATAGCGCAATGGCTACCGAACTTATTAGGCCACGGAACCTTATACGCTCCAATTGTATGTTGACAGAACCCCAGTTCCATTGCTAGACAGATGACCGTCTTTACTAAGGTCTGGGGATTTTTTCAGATTTTAACGGGGTGAAACCCTAGCGACCCCTAGTAGGAACTTTCGGGAACCGCATAATATTATGTACCGTGAGCTTAAGGCATACACAATGATTGATATTTTATAATATACATTAAATAAGATCTTTTGTCAACAGTTTCAAAATTATTGCACTTATTTCCACAACAAACTTATAATTGGACGTACTTCTGCAGAAAGCGTCGAACCCACAATATACCAAAATTGAGTTTTACATGTTTTCCCATAGATAAATACGAGATTTATATCTGCTGAAAACATCGAAGCTCCAAATGCAATAGATTTTTGGTAATTATTATTTTTTTATTTACGCACATTGCAGATATTTAACTTAAATTGAATTTTAAAAACATTATAATATGTAGGATGACATTAAAAATACATTTTTTTAATAAACACATTGATAGATTATAAATTACCTATTTATAATAATGCGCATAAAGAAAAAAAAAACACTGATATTCACATTACAAATGCCGATTATGCATATTAATGCTTTTTTAACGTCATATTTTCAAACGCCTTTTCTCAGTTTTTATATTTTTGGGGTTGGACGCTTTTTGCATAACGACGTCCAATTGATGATGTAATAAATTATTACTGTCTTACAAATCGTTAAAACAAAATAAAAATGAGGCTTAACATAATATATGCTAGCCGATACAGTAGACAACATTCATGATGAAATCTTCAGAATTTTAAAAATTACAATTTTAGTGTCATTTTGTAAAAAAATATTATAATAATAAAATCATAAGTTGTACTTAATTTTAACAAGATTGCACACAACATTATCGGTGAATTTTATATTTTTGGAATTAGTAACTGAGATAAAATATTCATATTGAAAACCTAAAAACTTTATGTAGGTCACTTTTTCATGGTTTTTTACATGCTAGTTTTCACACTACCCTTGTGATCATCGGGGCACACTGCATAATGAAATTATAAACCCGAAATATATTTTATATACAATATTTTTATAAGAATTTCTTATAAAACTGTTTTTGTTTTAATTTCTGCTCGACTAGAATAGACCGCCCAGGAAATAGGAAAACATTTATCTCAGATTGAAATACGTTCGGATTTCGATTAGCCGAACTAATCGCCTAGTTTTAAGCTTTCGCAATCCACAGCCTCGGAAAGCAAAGAAAATACATTTTATTGTCCGTGTTTTGAGAACTCCATATGTATGTTTTTTTTCTTCTATATATTAAGATATATTGAGGTAAGCCTCAACTTTTAATTTGTTTTTATTTCATTTCAAATTTGGTTAGTTTTTTATTTTATTTTCGCGTGATAGCCGGTTGATCCTTCGAAGGTAGAAAGAAATGTTACAACAAATTCATTTTTTAAAAGTATATTCTGCTCCCCTGATGCCAACAAAAATATAATAGATTTAGTCTCATACGATATCTGATATTGTTGATGCACGTTGAAATTCGGCGAATTTGAAAGGGTAGATTGATCAACGAAAACATGTTTTTCGTGTCGCTTTCCACAAGAATTATGTAATTCAATTAATAGTTTTACAATAGTTTTTTCTAACCTCGTCGTAAACGCATAAATAATCGTCATAATAATTTGTCCGAAGATATACATACCTGTAGATAATAAAACGTTTGATGTTGAACGTAGTGTCTACACTTAACATGGTCGGTTCAAACTTCGGTACGGCAATAATACATTTATTTATGTTTATTTATATCTGCATATTTTCCAAAAAAGATTGAGATCCTTTTGAAATTATATCACACCTTAATAATATTGTTATAGTACCTACTCTCTTTAAACAAGCATTTATATTGAAAACAATAAAACCATCGCATATGCCTTCGTTGTGATTTTTTGCTAATACGACCCTTTGTAAATTCTTTCCCCTGATTTTTCATTGTTGGATAACCACAGAATTATTTATAGTATTTTTTCGGTTCAAAACGTCATACTGAAAATCACATTTATTTATTTATTTTATATTAGTTTCTTTGTACATTCAAGTTTACAAATAGCTAATTATTTCATTTTCTTTTTGACTTTATAATATTTTAACCCATATACTACTTTTGATTTATTTGCATGTTTTAAATGTTTTTTACAGGCTATTTTGAATTTATTGATAGGCATAATTTTGATGGTTTCCGGCAGCACATTATAAGATTTCATCCCTTTATAAAATTAGCTATTTTGTGTGTTGGCTTTATTCTTTTCTATATTCGTAAATATCAACATTGTAGATAATTTTATAAATAATTAATATTAATTGATTATATATTTAATTTATATTATAGTCGGATGATGGAAGTTCGCCTAAGTTATCTCGTTTGTTCATTTTCTCCTACGGCTGGAGGTAATTGGGGCGCCAAACATGTAGCACCTAATGTGTTCACGCCCGCCAAATGTCACGCTATTTCGGTCTTGAGAAATGAGACAACCGAGCGTCTTTTTAAGGCTTCTTCTAGAATCATCCGTCAACCCTACGTTTATTGTATAGTTAAAGTAACGGGAGGAATTGGATTAACTGAACATCGAGTTTATCCAATATGAGGTGGTTACTCGGCCGGCCGCGTTTAATCAGCCTTAATTACCCCTGTAACGGACTGCCTTGTCTGGCCTAGGGTATTGAATAATTAGTGGAAAAGGCCGGCGTGTGATGGATGGTGCACGCCACACAATCCCGATACATTATAAACCTATGTTGAAGCGGTTACAATATCAACATCAGAATGAAGCGATGGGCGCAATTGAATAGCTTGAATCGCGGTCTGGACTGGCGAAATAGCCGGTTATGGCTGCGGTCGACGACGAGACCGCGAAGGAAATTCTTGCTAAATTTATTGGTGCCCCCTCGACCCTCAATTAACGCCTTTATCAAGGGATTTTCGACTCCCGAGTTTTAGGATGAAGGAGCCGAGCGTTCGATTCGTCTTTATTTTTGGTCATAAATAGAATTTCATTTTTTTCGTTCAACATACCAACAACCTAATAAAATAACGTAAGATACTCGCGCTTCTCAAGTGAAAACCATACCGGGATTTTTTCCTTAGACTCTTTCTTTTCATAAGTCTTGGAGCATTCTTTTAGCGAGTCTTTTGTTCTCTCGGTACCACTTTGTAAAACATTGCCTTATCTTCTCCTACCCGCCTACTGACGAAATGTAGTTCCCCGCTTTATCGTGTCATGTCAGGGAAATAAATTGAGTTATAAGTAATAAGCCCGTGTTTACGAGATTCTCGCAGTTTCGCGAAGAACAAATAATGTTCCCCCACCGTGGAAATAATCGTCACGTACTCTCTCAGTGCGGGGAAATTAAGGTTACATTTCGTGATGTTAATTTTTTCCCGGAACAGTCCCAACATAATACACAATGATGTCGTATGGAGGCTTTGTGTAAAGATAGAAATACAATATTGTATTTGGAACGCAAATTTACATAAGAAAAATAATATTCCTATGATTAGGTACCTACTTAACTTTTCTCGCGTTTTAAACGGTTGTTGATACGCAAAGCGATCTTTGTGGGTGAGCTTTAAAATCCCTACTACAGCTTTTTTGACAATTCACGTCATGTTCAGCTCTGATCCAATTTAATTTACGTTAACTCGGATTTGGGTCACTTCATTTCACACGGGCTCGGGCTCGTGTTGAATTAGCGTGGAGTCGTACTAAGCCGCCTTTATTTGCTAAATCTATTTACACCACGCAAAGCTCGCCATACCAGCCTACAGCGTCCAACGTCCCATGTGAGCCTTTGCCGACGTTTCTAAGGCAATAGTATCTGGAGTAAATAATTAAGGCCTGAATGTTTCAAGGTCGTTTATACCTATTATGGCCACCGTCAACACATTACTTACCCCGTAGCCTTAGCTTCCATCAAACTTGTTTTGAGGCTTTAAATTCTCCGGGCTGTTTCTTATTATTGGCGGCCATTGGTTATACAAAAATGGGTACATTAAGCTACGCAAAAAAATCCAGTTAAATATGTTAATTTTGTAGCTTTACGCAAAATAATTCCTCGAGTGTTTTAAATAATTTCCTTGAAAGTATAACTGTTCCACTGTATTTTTAGTATTATTGAATGTATACAATCATCACTGTGTTTCTTTGGCGTATTCCTTATATGTTTCAAACCAATATTGACTGATCGGAACGATTTATTGACATCCTATCCATTCCCCGTCTGATTTTAGCTCTCAGCGTTTTTTCGTATTCCGTCGATTGTTTGAGTGGCGTTTTTATGATACCCAAGCAAAGGATTATTTGTGTATCTCGAAAACCATACTTTTATACGTAAAACCATTACCGTAGGCACAAATTGAGGTTTTTTTCACTCCACCTGTTTAAAGATGCTCTATCCATGCATCCCCATATTATGGAGTTTCAGAGTAGAACATAAACACCAGACTTATTATTATTGGCCCATCGATACTTTCCCGATATCGTTAAAAAAGATCCAATATTTAGTCAAAATTCACAACGGCTGGTTCTAATATTCGACATGTTTTTAATAACAATTTTCCAATAAAGTTCCACTGTTGGCAAACCCTTCTGTGCCCGTTCCACAAACACTTGAAATGTTGTCCCCAGTTAGTGTTCAAGTTGGCAAGGGGTAGTTTTCCTGTTTCATACTGTCAGAAGTCACTATTTGCGCATATATTACGCATACCAGGGTGACATTTAAAAAAATTAAAACTTCACTATTAACTTTGAATAAGTGCTTATTTATGCTCTTGTTGAAAGCAACCAGTTGGAGATTATAAATTAATTAATCACAATAAAAAACCTGTATGAAACCACGAATGTATTGACATCATTGTCGTCTACCTATTTTTCTGATACCTAATTTCATATGTTATTTTAAATAAATGGGTGGTTTTATTTTATTTAATTACCTGTTTGTTAACTTATTTGCTTGAAACTATGCTCCCTCTGTATTGATGTATTCCCAAGGCAAAACATTTGTGCCTTTTGAGTAACCCTAAGACTTTCGAATGGTTCAGCTAATTCCATTATAAAGCTGATTTAGAGAAGTCGTTTGAACGTAATCTCATGATTTCGTCAATCTTCAAATGTTCGATTTCCATTACAAGGATTCGTACGAAGTTTATATTCACCCAAGGGCAGCTTTCCATTTGTCAGACACGCGCGAGAAGATTAGCAAGACGGCACAATTCGCTTCAAATTTGCTCTTCAGTGACAACTCACATTTTATATACCAAAAAACGATCTAATAAATACTTGGTAATACACTTTTCAAAGTTTCATTGTTTAACTCTAGTTAAATTAAACCGCTAATCCCGGACGAAGATTTTTTGTGTTTTCGTTTACATTCCTGAAAAAGGTGAGCTTTATTAATTTGTAACTTGAACGATGTAAACAAAGCCATTATACTTTGTTCAAATTCTGCTGGTTGTATTTTTGTTGTTTTTTACTTGTCAACCTTTTAGCCGTTCGAATACAACCACAGCGCTTAATTATAATGAAATAATATGGAGTTTTACAAAATAAACCCATACATTTGTTTGGTTACTCAAAAATATTAAAAATTTTAAAAAAAATGCAAGTGTCATGTAAGAATGAGATATTCACAAACATTTTAAAAACTTTTCCACACATTTTACTGTGAATATTCTTATGTTTATTTCTCCTAATATTTTAGGCCCAAGCATTCAGAATGAAGAAATAAGGGCATAACGCTCTCATTGCATCACATGTCGAAATCAAAATAATGTTGCTGTTATTGCAGAATATTAAAGGTATTTAGGGGAAATAAAATAATGACAATAAATATCTATCTCTTTCTGGAATCTGAGCCCATCTCCGTATTACATGATATGGTTTCAAATTCACAAGGCCAAAAGTATTTCATTTTGATTGATTTTTGTGATGTTAAGCCATGCTGTAGATACTACTCCCTCCTTATTGAGCCAAAGTTTCGTAAACATACAACTTTCTACACATCGGCTCCGATGTTGGGCACTGCAAGTCCGTTCGAAAGGTCGTCTCAAGAAAGAGGAAGTATTACAGCACGAACCAGGCAGCATAATTCACGTTCGTTTTGAAATCAGTTACCCATATCTCTAAAACGGTCTCAATTATTCAAATATACCTATTTTTGATCTTCAAAAAAAAACATTTTATTGGGCGTTAAACACCCTTCAAATGAGTTGTATATGACCGGTTAGTAGCTGAGTGGGCAAACTAGTCGGATTCTCACCTGAGCGTTGTGGGTTCAATTCCTCTGCTAGCTAATTCCTCCATCATTGCACAAGCAAAATTTTCCGCTTGTTATATTAGTTGGAGTTTTTGAAATATGTCGGGTTATTAAAAAAAATTACATTTTAATCTAAAATTAGAGATTAGAAACAATATGGGGTACTCACGACAGATAGTTTGAAGAGTGATATGGAGCTCAATATACGAGTATATCAGGCTTCGTTTTACATGGCGTATAGTAAAATATATGTAACCGATGTAAATCATGGACGGTAGGTAACCGAAAATGCCAATCACTTTGTTTCCTCAATCAATAAGTTTCCTCGCTGCGAGGGATCTACGTTAAGTGTTGTCTGTGGACAAATCACTCCGCGGCACAAAGCAGAGCGGAACGTCTGACATCGAGTGAAAGTGATTTGGAAACTTAATATGCTCCGTTGAAAGCTTTTTACGGTGGAGCGGGCGGAAGAGTAACGATGCTAGCTTCAGTTGGGGTTTCTAACGAAAAACACAGATATATATTAATTAATTCATCTATAGATCGTTGTCGAACTGAAAAAAAATAGTAGAACTGCAAATTATCTCTGTATAATCTTGATGTGTTCCCTTATTTGCATATACATCAATTTGTATTTGTTTTAACCTTTTTTAACGAGCTACTATTGCAAAATTTGTGTTAGTGCGTTATATAAATCATTTTTAGATAGTATTCATTTGTTAAACTATTCACCTGGTTCTGAGTGGCCTAATAAGCTTATTGAACTAACTACAATATCTTGAAACTTATTTTACCTAATAATTACTGATGTTTCATCGCATTACTACATTTACAAAGTGGTTGATACTTTCGGTATAGCCCTGGTGAAAAACCACCGTTCAGAATCAAAACGTTGCTTCGAATGGCATTAGTCGTCTTATTTCTTCCCAAACTTCCTCTCCTCATCTCCTCCTCACCCCATTCAGCCTAACAACATACCACAATTGAGGATGTCATAGTCTCACTAGTTCCGGGCAGTTGGGACTCTTAAGCACTGTTAAAAATAAATTTAAAAAAACTCATTTGTAACTACTTTGTAATTGTATAAACATTTATACGGCTGAATTGCAAACGGAAATAATGATCTTGATTAACGGATCTCTCGGACATGGTCCACGGTTACAATGCTGTATAATAGTAAATAAATGGCATACGTGATGGTGAACGTCCTCTGGCATTCACGCTAATACCCACTAGTTATTTTCCGCAAATGATTTCTTCGATTTTTATAAAATTACATATTTTGCCGTGTTCATCGCCAGTAGTCAAAAACGTTTTCTGCGGAATGTTGTTTCGGGTTCAAATTTGTGTTAGCAAATAGTTCACTTGACAAAATAGTATGTGGAATGTCACCGAATGGTTGCGATACGACGTCGCGACGTTCCGTGTGAGGAATGTTCCGCCGCTCCATGTGGGAATCGATCCATATTGGTAGCTCGAGAAACACCGATGTTAAAAGCATTTCCTTACCAGTATTTTTTGTCAGAGGGTCTCTCCCCGCCCCCAGCGAGAGGGGCAGGAGGAACGAACGACTGGCGGGGAGGGAATAAATCAGGCGATAAGAAAGGAAATATTCTTCGGGAAGCGGCGGATAATGGAAGGCCGGAACAGCTAATCAATCTATTTCGCTATCGGATAATTACATCTCATTCAATCGAAAACTCCTACTTGTTACCATGTAAAAAAACTAACAATGGCAAGCCGAGTGATCTCGGACTGTGGGTGCTTCAAATGTCTGAAAGGCCCTATTTCTCCACACACTCTAGGTTTATCTTCGATTCATTTCACCAGAAATTCAATTACATTTCAAGCGGCTTATTATTGCGGCCCACTAAACCCCATTGTTTTCACTTATCTCTTGGCCTCCTGTGGTATGTGAGGTATTTAAGACAGAGATATACTGTACGGCGGCTTTACTTTTTTATATTATTTAGAACACTCTGCATAGACGTGACATTGTTTTGGCGACCTTTCGTTTCGTTGACCTTTCTTAAAAAGCTAAAATCAACACCACGTTGTTTTGAGTATTATTCGATCTTATTTATTGCACGTAACGGCTAATATAAAATCTTGAAGCTTCTTGCCAAAGTCGCTCGGTAAAACTCTTGTTTAGTAGCAATAATGTAGAATTAGGCCCCTTGGCTAATGGCCACCATTCAGTGGTTGGATATATTTGCATATTTCCAAATGGCTCTTAGTTCCCTTATTTCATTATTATCGAATCCTCTACCGCTGTCGTGTCTAGAAATTAACGGCAATATACATTTTGTAACCTGTTGTTCGTTTTACGATATATTGGTACCGCACACATCGTACTTTCCTGATATTTTTTCTTATTGAAGAATTAAAAAAGACCACAAACAAAATTTCGTTTATTTAATGTTTCAAAATATAATTGACCGGTTAGTGCCTAGCTTACAAATAAGTCCGGTTCCCACTCAAGTGTCGCGGGTTCAATTTATGTCCTAGCTAAGTCCTCCATTACTGCACAAGCAACATTTACCGCTTAAATTGATAGCAGTAGGAGTTTTTTTTAATATTGTCAGGTTATTCGTAACCCGGGAATGTTTGTAGCTATTTTTTTTATTAAATGAAATAAAGATAATAATGAATGTATGTAAATGTAAAGAAACGTTTTCCGCCTTTGGCATTGTTCTTTATGGCGGGGAATTCCACGACGACGTGATTCCGCCCTGCGGTTACCTGAAGCCCGCGTAGCGACCTCCGAATACTCGCAATCAACTCTAATTGTCCTGGAAATGAACCGCCTAATTCCCCAACCATCCGCCCTAACACATTATTTACATAATGCATTATTTATTCACTTCATGTATCATCAACATTATTTACTCATACTCCAGCGGTAATTATAATTAACGATAGTGTAATACACATCATGTGCGCAGAACCTCGTTGTTTAAATTTAACAGTTACCTAAAGGTTGGTCGTTTTACAACACATCAATAGTATTTTATTCACTGTCTGGAACCAAATAAATTATTTATCACCGTACGTTGAAGCGAATAAAATATATCTGTTTCCTCCCAGGTCTTAAAAGAATTGACGTTTTCCTCCATTTGGATTTGCGAATTTCACCTGAACAGCCTGAATTTGAATTCGTAAAATAATTTCATCAAAACATTTCACTCTGCTCTGTTTTCTTTTCCAACACATATGCGTACATACGCGCTTTTTACTTTCCCTTTTTATATACTCGTATACAGCCGTATTACAGATTTTCCAAATCAGTTCGTGGAAAATAAATAAACCATTTCTCTTTATTTTGTCATTATTCTATTAGTGTAAACCCTTTCGGTAGTCTTGGTACGAGCAGGCTTCACTCGGCTCCCGCCAATTTATAATGTACATTATATTTTAGACTTATATTGTGAAATAAAAAAAGATAAAGATTATTCCAAATATTGTGAAATTGGATTTCTGTAGAAAAATGGGGCGTGTGAATTTTTTTTTCATGTATTTTATTTGTAGGTAGATATCTCACTCTTCACAATTGGTGGTTTTGCAGAAAGGTAAAAGTTTTACAAGTATGTACTTATACTTTTAAAGTTATAAATGTTTACGACGTTTTTTGATATTGATGTAATCTTATAATCATTTGAGTATAACGAATGAAACAATATAATTAATTCGTATTATACCAGATATTAAAATCTTGTTTTTGATGACGGAGAAAAATAAGAATTTGAATCACGTAAAATAGCTTAGCAATCGCAATAAAATAGAATTACGAACTCCCCGAAATTCGCATATTATTTCCACACCTTTCAATACCTTCAATATCTCGGCGCTTCTTAGTAGAAGCCAACTTCTAGCGGTAAAACTTAATTTGATGTCTTTCAATATATAATTAATAATATTCATCGATTCGTATTTTTCCACCTATTTATGCATCGAGCTTTTTTTAGCAATTTTTTTTATTAAAGAATCTTTTTTTCAAAGAGTTGCGTGCTTAATTAAAATAATATTTATGATTCTCAATCAAAAAAATCCTAAAATTTAATGCGGTGGTGAAGATTACGTCAATTGGAAGAGATTCTTTCAATACGTTACTCTAACCCGGAACCAACTTCAAAGTATTATCTAACTCCACAGCTCCCCTCCTGTGTTTTGCTTTCCCTTCAATGATACATGTATCAAAAACATTCACTTTTGTTTTTTCACTTGAAAAGTGGAACATATTCAATTGTTTTTAAGGAAAACCTCGACGAAAGAAAATACCCTAATTTGGTTTGATAACCCCTTTCTATTCCTGAACTGTGGTTGAGAGTTTGAGACATTATTATTCTCTGCAGATAAACTTCAATGTATTTATTAATTCTGAATGTGATAGTAACTAGGCATGTGATAATATTGTAAGATACATCCACACTGTTTCTCCGGGAATCGCTTACAAAGAGCAGGTAGCATATAATGGCAGATATATATATGATTCATAATGTTCCCCACAATACACGCTACGTGTAACAAGTCGACCCCATTCACGTCACGTAAAACACCCCGCGCCGGCAAACAACGTACAACTCCATAATTCAGCTGGGGATGAAGGTATAGGAAGAACGAAAGGACAGGGGGAAAGAAAGCAATGAAAGGAAACCCTTTCAAGCAGAGATAGGTTTTGTCACCAACGCAGTCTCAATCTATTCGGCTAATAATAGAAGCAGAATCCGCTCAACGGAAACCGGTAGAAATTATTCATTTTCAGTAAAGTTCCCACTAACGTTTCGAATTACTGCAATCGGCGAACTGTCACCAGAAATTTACAGAGTTCGGCTGTTTCTCTTCAGTAAAACGTCTGGAAGAGAATTCTAAATCAGAGTCGCAGAGGTATGGTAATAAGTAGGCTAAAATACTTTGCATTTACACCGTACTGCTGTATGGTGTGTCGTGCGGAAAGGGCACAATACGTACGTTTCTTTATGTTTTGTGTCATGTTTATTAAATCATTTTGAAAGCATCTCGGCAACATCGCATTCCCTATTTGTTTTTCATTACTTGCCTAGCCGTAAAAGCTTAGATCATTTCCCTCTGAATTGACCGTTACTTTTCTTGCCTTAATTTTTTTTATTCATATATCTCCCATGTTGGTTCTGTTGAATAATTAATTTTCAGTGTTTTCGGCATGACAAATACCCTTTCTTTTCCGTGTATAATAAAATAATATAGCCAGCACATCTTCGTGCATAGTTAAGTGCTGCAAACTCTCCTCTCTTAGTGTCTGACATTATTTAATGTCTAGAATATAAAGTGAAGAAAGGACAGTGTCGGTTGAGTTGTGCTGCGCTTAAAATGCAAAACTCCCAAGAGTCTCGCTTCGAGTCTACGTGCCTTCATTACCCGCCTCCGCCATTGCTCTCAACAATATTATGTTTGTGCAACAAGTCGTATGTTGGATCGTACCTTATCAACGTTGGTCGCCCTTTCCTCTATATATATTACCCAGTCTATTCTTATTCCAAAACTTCCGTAGCATTTCATAAGCTCTCCAACCCTTTAGAGCTCCTTCTCTGAAATGGGTAGAATAGCCCGCAGCGGTAATAAAAACCTGAAATCGCCCGTTGATGGACGGACTCATTCGGTTTTGGTGAGAAAATAATATTTTTTCCAAAAGCCACCCTGAAAGATTATCAACATAAAAGCTTTATATGAGCTTAAGGAAACGGTCATTTATAACAAATGAAATATAGAGATCAAGACTGCCTCACCACCGAGCTTGGCTTCCGTTGTACTAGTTCGCCGTGAGCCCGCCTCGCTTGTGAATGTTCCGGAAAAAATGACACGCAGCTCGTTTGTCGTCGGCATCTTTTCTCCGGTTCTCTTTTCCGTGGCGGTTTTATTTGTCATACTTTTCCAAGCCCGAAGGCTAAACAACTGTATAAGAAAATGGGGAATATATTATTACAATATACTTCGCGATCGGCGCAGTGCTGACATAGTTGACAAGTTCCAGACGCGAGCAGCTTTTTATTCCTGCGAAACCTTTGAAAGGATTTACTTGTATTACTGTTTTTGTTTGGTTCCAAAGCTGTCAGCTCTACCTTAAAAATGTTTACGGATACATTTTGATATTTTGGATGAACACTTTATTATTACTCAGATACGACGAATGTTGTTATACAGTGTTCATTTCAGGTGGAGGGATTATATATTGAAACGGTGAAAAAGCTTTTAGAGAAATTACATTTAAACTTTTCATATTTGGATAGCGTTTTTGTTACTGACTCCTTTCATTTATTGAGTCAGCACAATGGGCTTTACTCTACTACTAGTGTTGAATTAAATTCGACGTCCCTCACCGAGTTTAATATTTCAATGATTAAATAAACGAGATGAACTTTTGTAACAAATTGTGCCGATCGTGGATAGTGTCACAGTTCTAAGAGGAAAGCTAGTGAGAACTTTTTTTGATCGGGAGAACCTAACGAGCTTTAATAAGCATCCAATGTATCGAATACAGTAAACACAATCAAACAGAAACGGATGTTGGATGTTATGTATTTGTATTACTTGATCTGTTTATACAAATATTCTAACTAGCGACTTATTTTATGAAAAGTAATTCCTTTGATGGGCGGTTGCCAAAAAGCCTTTCTTTCTGACGTGCTTTTTCCGATAAGTTTTAAACTTTATGTTTTATGTATAATTTTCTTAATTGTTTACTTAAACTTGTTAGACTTTTTTTGTATTCTATTTTGGTGTAACTAGATTTCTTCGTATCTTTACTTTGGTGTCCAATAAGGAATGGCACATCAAAGTTTAACGCGTTTAATTTAGCCGCGGTGTCCTTGTTTCACCCGAGGCTTTTCTCCCCATCAAATATTTATCTTCCGGAATAGGTTGTTTTTGATTCCCCTCCCCAGCCCACCGCCCCCGTTACGGTCGGGGGCGGGGGATATTTTATCTGAGTCGATGCTCTCTTGTTCAGGAAGGTATTGCCGTTCCTATATCGCGCATTCAATAGACAAATTTTCAATTGAGTATATAACTTCTAACTTTCCGAATTTATCGGTTATGCATGATAGAATGCAGGGACATTGTAATACCCTTCAAGGGTGCATATTAAGTGGACGATACCAATATAACATGCACTTTGCATACTACTTTTTTTTTAAATACGTTCGTTGAATTACAGAAAATATCTTCTTAATAACGAACATTTTATGTATAAAGTAGAAAGCTGTTTTCCAAAGTACCACTGACTTTAGCGGCGAGCTTGCTCTGGCATTATTTAGTTTTGACTGGTTAATCTGCCCCGAATCTCTAGGCTAACACAAATATATTCTTACTAGAAAACTCATTTCCATCAATAACTGTGGAGCTCTGCAATCATCTAACTGTCGAAAGATTTGAACATGATGCCGGCTAGCCATAGAGATACTAAACAACGATGACTAACTAACTACTAGTAATAATAATGATGTACAATACCGCCGTAAAATTATCGATTTATGCTAAAATGTTCTGTGGCTCGTTTTGTTCAAAACCTCTCGGTTATTAATATTTATGCAAATTTAATTGTACACTAATGAAACCCTTATCAAACAATATATTATTATATTGGAATGGCGCAGCAACAGTAAACCGCTCGTAATCGCCAAACATTTATCACCTCTCGCTATCGTGGTCCTTTTGATCCGTTTCCAGTTCCAGAATACGAATATTATTATTAATGTGTGCCGTTGTCCGGTTAATATCACTTCATATTTTAGAGCTCGTAGCTAAAAAGGGGGACAGGCAACGACCAATCATTGGCAGTTGGCAATACCTGTGAATGCCAAGATATCATATCCCTGTAATATAACATATACATATTTAACTTTAGTTAAGTTAAGTTGGTTACTACAGGAAACAGAAATAGGCAAAACCTAAAAGCCTAATCCTGATATTATGCTGTAGTATAAAGATTTTTTAATATTAATTGATATAACCTTAGAGTACATAGAGTGGTATTGCCGGACTCAGCAGACCTGGGCGTGGCTAGGACCAATGCTAGGGTATTTATACATCCATTCATAGCACATGTCGACATAATGTTTTGTTTATTCGTATAACCACTTTTTCTCAGTATTGTTATCAACAAAAATATAGCATATAACCTGAAAAACCGTTTGGTTGTGTCGAGTTTAGTCGCATATGAAAACATGTGGGCGGAGTCCCCGGAGAGGCGGGAGACCAATATCATCCTCACAGTACATAAAAGCGGTGTGTTATTTTTGTTGTCTCTTTCTCTCTAATGGTGTACGACGTAAAAACTCGGAGAAAGTGATTTATCGCAAGTTTGAATAGGTTGGGTAAAAATAATTAGCTATCTCTCCATACATTGTTACTCCAAGGATATAACCATATATTTACTCATGCACGCTGTTTTGTTTGTGAAATAGTCATCATCCGTAGGTTTATTTTCCTGTGGTGTTAATGCGGTTAAAATTTCGCGAATGATGTTTGCATTGCAACATTGAAAATTCATAATTCGGCACGTATTGGCGTAAAATGTAATAATTGTATCAAGCTTTTTGCACTTAGTTTTCATATATTTTTATATCTACAAAGCCCGGACCACGTGTTAAAAGCAACATTGTACAATATCTGATCGGAGTTAATAATTCGTTGTTTAAGCTAGCACAAAATAACCCAACAGAGGTCGTGGGTTCAAACCCGGCGTGCGCAAATAAATTTTATTCAATTGATATGTAAACTTACCACCTAGCCCCCTTTCATTTTTTTTATTAATTGAGGAATCCTTTGCGAAGAGTAATTCATACGTTTTCTTAGCATTCTCTATCCCACCTTTCGATTGATAAAATCGGCCGTTAGTGACTCAAAAATAATTTTACTGTGTAATATTATTTGCTTTAAAATTCTAATTAATTTTATCGTATAATGTGATCCGACACCCGAAATTGAATCGTGGTGACTGCGGCTGTTTCCCGTATTCAGGTAGCGTAAATTTTCTGATTTTATTTATTTTCGGGGAAAATTTTGTATCTACCCCCCCCCGCCGCCACACCACACCACGTGATAACCTAACAAAGAAAACTCGGGTAAATATTTGGAAATCTGCATAAAAAACCATTATTGCGAATAAATGTTTCATTGTCGCAGTTCAACAGGTTTCCTGGAAAACGTTTGAATATTCCGTCCGTTTGCTCCGGCCACAGCCGACCCCGGGGGCTCTATCGAACGCTTCTCTTCGCACTCGCCGCTTTTTTCTTTTGTTTAAAGAAATCTTTGTGCTGTGTTCAAACAGCCTAGAGTACAATTATAAAGCAATTTTGTTAAAATGAGAAATTAGAATCTTGATTTTAAGAACCGCTGTGTTGTTCACACTGGTTGCGAATGGTGATAAAACTACTAACTAATTATGTCATCGCAATCTATATATATACCTACCTACCTACGGGCATAGTGTTAAACTTGAAGGAACAATATATGGAGGGATAGCTAATTTGTTTTACCCAACCCATCCGAAATTGTAATAAATCACTGTTTCCGTGTTTTTACATCGTACACCATGAGAGAGAAAGAGACAACAAATTTCTTGGACGGCTTCTATATACTGTCGTAATGTTCTTAAGCTGGTTACTAACTAATTATGTCCGTCACATTTTTTATTTTGCCACTAAACTTGACACAACTAAACGGTTTTTTAGGTTAGATGCTATATTTTTGTTGATAAAAATACTGTGAAAAAGTGGCTATACGAATACACAAAAACATTATGTCGATATGTGATATGAATGGATGTATAAATACCGTAGCCTTAGTCTTAGCCACGCCCATTTGCGCCGAGTCATGTTAAAATCATCAAAAACAAGTCCAAAACTGACTTCACTGGCTTTGGCTTGGGCTACCTCTTGTATACTCTATAAGGTGTTAAAGCACTATTTTCACAATTGTGAAAAGTTCATCTAAAAATATGGCTTCCTATTTTATTTTTTTAAACTTAGTGAATATGTTAAAGCTTCATAGCTCATGATGGAAATCATGTTGCGAGGTGTAAATAGTTGGGACGACCGAAAATTCCCAACAGAAACACCAAACAATAGTATACAACTTCTGACCTTGTACAGATCGCAAGTGCGCACCGCTGGTGAATTTGGTAGCCCTCTCTGGTCTAGAGCCCCAAAATACATGAAAAAACACTTGCTGAAATGGGCGGTCCGTTTGATAGATTCCCCTTATCTTAGCAAACCGATTGCAATCTTTAGAGCGCAGACTTCAGTCGGGAATGCTGTTCCTTGTTCTTCCGCTATTCTAATGGAAGATGCTCAGAGGAACTTTCGTCATCGATCACTTCGGTACTGGTTTCACAGCCGAGAAACTCGCCAAACTCGCACTCGACACATAAGAACGGGTCGCTTCTACAACTCGTTCTCGTGTTCAATAGCTCGGATTTAGATTGATTTGCCGCCCCATGTGCTTCCTCCCTCCTACAAAATGGGCCTATTCAAGACCCTGGTTCGCTCCTTCCTTTCCTCAAAAAGATCCTCCACACAGCATCTCCAAAGATGACATAGAACCTGTAGGAAATTATTTCCCTCAGGACCTCCCGTGTGGAGTCAATGTAAAAATAAAACAGAGTTCGCCGTTCTAGAGTATTCACTGCTTCAAACCAAAATATTTATGTAAAATTATGTTTATTCTGCTGACTTATGAAATTAACACAATGTATGTAATTCCATTAATATTGTAATCCAGAGTGGTAGATACTATGTATCTCCTTGGTGAAAGATCACTATTCAGAATCGAAATTTCGTTATTATCGTTACTTTCAGCCTTGTTTAGTGACTAGATCTGAATAGCCAGGTACTTCCCTACCTTCCTCATCCTCATCCCCTTCCCATCAATACTACTTTCAGTCTCACAACATACCCCAATCGGGGATGCCATAGACCCACTGGCTTCAGATGGTTTGAAGCAATTGGGAGTCCCAAATTTGAATCAAACAATTCTAAAATTATACATTAATTTCTATGTTTTTTTTTAATCTTGCAAAATCGACGCTCTAACAAGGTATAAACATTTACATCAATTTATTTTCCTGTGAATTATCCCCGATGGCTTTCCTTGTATTGATAAATAATATCCATTGCATATCATTATAAATTCATTTTCCTCCCAGCAGTCGCAAGCGAGCATTAGACTCTTAGTTGTCGGAGGCTGTAGTGAACCTGGTAGCGGGTAGGGCCGAGGAGCGGGCCGGGGTAGGTCACGGGCGCGCCCCGTGCCCTACTTGCGCGCCCTCCCTCCCCCCCTTGGCTGCGCGGCGGTGCTCGGGTCACGGCGAGCTCGAACAACGAGAGTAGCAGTGACGCTGCCGCTATCGGAGGCATAAATAACTTTTAATGGTAGATTCACACCAACGTCCGGATCCGCTCAGTGACGATATTGTTCCGCATGAGAGCTTATTGATATGGTATGAATATCAATCAAGGAGTATGTGCCAAGACAAAGTTGTGTGGCAGTATATCCTTCTGCCCACCCTTGTGATATTTAACTACCTAGTTGGTAAAATAATTATTTTTGATGTGTAAAAATACTTACATCGCAGTTTTTTTATTAAAAACCATTTTTTATCACTAAATAATATTTTTAATAACAATAATTAATAAAAAAAATTATTTAGTGATAAAAAAATGGTTTTTGATAAAAAAAAAACTGCGATGTAAGTATTTTTACACATCAAAATAATTAATTAACTAACTAAGTAGTTAAATATCACAAGGGTGGGCAGAAGGATATACTGCCACACAACTTTGTCTTGGCACATACTCCTTGATTGATATTCATACCATATCAATAAGCTCTCATGCGGAACAATATCGTCACTGAGCGGATCCGGACGTTGGTGTGAATCTAGCTTAAATCTCAACGAACGTGCCTTCCTAGGGTCCTCATCTCAATATATCATACGGCCTTTTTTGTGACTCTCCCCGCATATTATTACGGTTTCAAAACCATAACGAAACCATAAATCAGAATATCCGGCTCACTAAAAACTCGCGAACGGTGAGCTTTGACGTTATGAAATTTGCGCAGATTTTCTGTCTTGAATTTTTGACAGCTCCATCGTGAGCAACGGAGTTTTTAAATGTCCATGCATCTGTCTAAATTACGACAACTCCCTAAGATTTGTACAGCGCCCTTGAGGTGATTTTTCACAAAAACGGCGCTCTACAAATTATCCAAATATTATTATTATTATTTTAGATTGTTCGATGTGAAATAGCGTGTTGAAATCTCAAGCGAAGTCGTATAGTAAACCTGATTATATGTTTTCATTACATAATTGGATTATAATTAATATTTTGAAACTAACATATATTTGAGTCGTTAATTAAAATCCGTAGTTTTTTTTCTAAATTTTAATAAATAAGTAATGAATGTTTTCGTAGAAAACAATCCCTTTGTGGTTTTACGTATTTAAAGAAATTTAAAAAATAACTTTGTACAAGACCACGGATATTATTTTATTTTTTACAGCTTACTTTAGTACCCTGGTGATACTTAGGCTAAGCGAAACCGGTTGGTCATAAAAAAATAAAATAATATCCGTGGTCTTACACAAAGTAATTTTTTCATTTCTTTAAATAATAATTATGTTTCACAAAGAAAACCCCCATAAAATAGCAACCAGCGTGTTTATGGGAATACTGCTTTTCGAATCATAGAGTGCAGGTGCTTGACATTAACTTACCTTATTAATTTGTACAAGTAATTCAGCCTTGTCCGATGCAAACTAACGTTCTCTCTGAGATTCAAATTAACATTTTCCCATACATCGTGTAGTGACTGCTACACTGTAGTGGATTGTGTGCAATCTTGGCAAATGATTTCCTGGTATACCTGCTGACAAAAAAATAATATTGTAGCTAGAAACAACCCATTGGAAGGACCGCACTTTAGTTTCGATGCATTTTTAAGCGACTAACACTCCTTAAAGGTCAGCACTATAAAATGACACTAAACGTTACTTTCTAGCAATCTAATACAAAACAATTCTACAAATGATGTATCTGAAATTTTTCCATGGGAAAATGTCTGGGTTTTCTAGTGAATACAATTTTACAACTGTAATCCTTTAAATTCTATGAAAAACATACTAAAACGTCAGTGAAAGGTGCTGTTTTGAAACCAGAAAAGGTATTTTCGAAAGTCTTACCTACAATTCTAGTACGCTTTTCATAAAGGATTAAAAAGATAACTGTTTAATAATTGTATTCAATTGAAACCTCAGACATTTTTCAAACTACTCACATAGAATGAACAGATTAATCATTTGTAGTATTGCTTGTACTAGAAAGCTAAAAAGTGTCTATTTTTGGGTGCTGACCCTTAAAGTTTCCAATATGATTAAAAAACTGTTTATGTACTAATTATAAAAAAGTGCTTTTAAATCATGCGTGTCAATCAATAATAATACTTGACTAATTTATATAGCGGCATTTTTGTGAAATATCACCTCAAAAGCGCTTACTAAAGCGTAAAAACTATGGCTAAAATTATATTAACCCTTAAATGTATAAGCTAGCCTAAAGGCGGGAGTTTTTTCAAACCAACATATATTTTCGCATTTTAAAAAAATGTCCCACAATTGGCTAATGCAAATTTGTGATATTACTTAAAAATATATAAATATAGTCAGCACTGTCTTTTTTTACCTACTCGTGCATAATACCTCCCCTAGGTTCGTTTTATGTTCACCCCCAAAACCACCCCAAATTTTTTTTCAGAGTCAGAACAATTTCTATTCCGCTCCCCTTTGAATTCCTTCCGGATTTTTTTTCAGATCAAAAGGAAAATGTGTACATTTAAGGGTAAATACCTAATAATTAAGGTTAACTCCAGGGTTCATATCTAAAACTATAGCTAAAATTACCTTTTATTCATTGATATTTACGTACGTCGCGGGCTGTGAAAAATTTTCATACTTTTTGTATAGCAGCAGATCAAGAATTTACCGACCAGTGTATGAAATACCATTATTCAGGTGATTTTAGATGCTAACGGCTAGCCTAGTTTTGCAAATTAGGGTTATTCTGTCAATTATAGATATCAATTTCTGAAGAGATGAGTTTTGAGTTTAGCTCAGAGCTCTGTCTGTTTTAGAGCCGACATTCCGTAGGCACACTCTACAAACTTAGTTTGTGTGCGCTTTGGTTCCTTCAACCTTCTGATAGCCGATGACGCTGTCGATCTAAGGATTGACTGTCGCGAATTGGAATACTCAGAAATACACAGTTCCGATAAGCCGGAGCTATTTCCATTAATTGACTTAAATATCAATTAGCAAAGATTGAACTGGATTATCTTAGGACATTTAAGCCAGTGAAGATTTTTGAGGTGCTCTAAAATATGGGAATATTTAGTTACGCCGGTGATTGAAAACTAATTGGTATTTGTTCATTTGATATTTGGGAAGACTTGCATATATTCCGTTGCAGTAATCCAGACGTGAAACGACCTAAGAGTTTACTTGTAATTTAGTTGCCTTTTTGGCAGGTTTCTCCGCACTGATTTGATTTGTCTCAATGTAACATCGGATAGTGAATGATGCTTATTATTATTTTTTGGCAAAAATCGCACACCTACTTTCGTTCGACCTTTATACATTTTTTTACTGAGACATGTTGTTTATATTCATTTACCTATAAATTACATTATACACATAAAGTTTTACGGATCTTTTACATGAGCACAGTGACCATTAACCGCATATATCGACAATTCCAACATTTTACAACTGTCAAAATATTTTGTTTAATGGCCACGGTAATGCGCGTTAAATAATAGATACATTTATAGGTATCGAAACCAGAGTTGGCGTGAACGCAGTAAACGCATTGATGCATTTCGCTTTCGGAAGTGTATACATATCCACCAATACACACAATCCCATGTTCAATTGACTATCGTGCCTACTTATTTGATTATTAGAGTCAAAACTTCGCCGCACATAGTAAAGTGATACAGTTCGACCACGCTTGGCTCGAGGGAATACCACCCTTGCGCTGTCCCAACCGCCCCTCGCGCATCCTTCTGTGTGGCTGTTTCGGGGATGATATTCTGATAAAAACCTGTTGAATACTCGTACCAAACATACTGTGTGAACCTACACACAAGGTGTTTAGGTTTTCCATGTCGTTAAAGATGATCGCATAAAGTTGCCTTGAATATGTTTTGTTTATTTTTTTATTGCAAAACCTTACCACCGGTTGAAGACTGACGACATTCAATGTTGAGCGATAACGGATGAAATAAAAATATTTAGATTGCCTCTTGACCGGAAGACACTACATTTTGGTTGATTTGTTTCTGGATTCGGCCCGGAGAAAACTTTTCTATGTTGTGTCATCAATATGGATATTATTTTAACTTAGCCTATAAATTCTCATTTCCTTTTACAAATCAAAACCTTCATAGACAAATAAATCATTTATCCGGTTATTTACGCTGGTGGTAAATTATTTGTTTTTTCCGAGAATTCAATTTCTTTGTGTTGAGCACTTAACATTTTAAATATCTGACTTGTACCTACGATTTTAATTAATATCTGTTTTCCCCAACTAAAAATTAATAAACAAACAAGGAAAGAATTTCCCAGTTACTAAGCGTTCCGGAAATTGTGCTTCCACACAATAATGGAGTGCTTTATTATCCCAGAAAGTTGAAAACTCGTTTTCAGAAATGGCATTTTAGTATCTGGATTCGACTCGTTTGATGTTCCTACATGCCACATACATTCTACGTGTTTATTTTTTGCATTATACATTTTCCGAGATTGGGTTTTTCTTCATCTTTGCCGGTGATTGAAAACTAATATAATCGTATCTTATTGCGTAGCTCATTCAAGGAAAAATACATATTCCAATTTAATCACGAGAACTTCAAATCAATTTATTTGTCTAGTAACATTATGATATAGTTTTAAAATAATATTCCTCTCACGACCGTTTTCATTAATCGAAATGAGAAACTTTCAAATATCGTTCAATCGCACACTTTCAGTGTCACCAACGCGGTTAAGCGTAGATATTATCACCCAACGGTACATTTCAATTTTAACAATCTATTTCAGTAGATTAACCTCCACTAAGTGTTAACTTTGACATTGACTAACGTGTAGCTTTTTGCACCTCATAATAAAATTATTATTACAAATGAAGACCCCACTGCAAGAACCTGTTAACTAACTGTCGAGTCATTCTGAGATATTTAGTATTTTGCGTTTTGTTAAAAATAAGTGGGTCAAAATACTTAACATTTTTCATGAATGTTAGCTAACAGGTTCCTGGTTAATATATAATTTAGCATTTTAATGAATTTAAACAAAACAATGTTTATGTTTTCCATGGTGTAATAATTAAAAATATTTCAGTTATAACAATTTTTTATTTAATTTTGATGTCCATGTTCGTGTTTATTAACTGAAAGAAGTTTAAAAGAATTGGTTTGGTGAAAATACCTACTCATTTTTGACAAAAATGTTAGTTAACAGGTTCCTTGCGTGGGGTCTCCAAATATGTGATAAGAAAGGTAAACAAAACTCGTTTATGTTTTCCAGGGTGTAATAACTATAAATATCCTTACATATATATTTTATTTAATTAATGTGTTAGTTTATTAACGTAGAAGGTTTAAAATGTTGGTGAATTGACCGATAGTAAATTTTCTTTGTGAACATAAAAAAAGGCTTTTATATTGTTTTTTTTTTTGCCGATAGTAAATTACTTTGTAATAAAAGCTTTACTTGTTAAATATTAACACTTCGCACGAACGCTCGGAGCTTTGGGTAATACCCCTGAACGCTGGAACGTGCGCGCGTGTGTGTGTAATTGTGTACAGTGTGAGGCGTGTAAGGAAAGAAAATAACGAAGCTATACCTAACAGAATTACCGTTAAATCCCGATCTTCCCCTGCGATATGCGGAGCAACAAGGCGGTAATGCGATTCCGTCCCCCGTGTCGCTCGGAGCCTGCGGGGACCAATCTTACGCGACTGTTTCAACAAGCGACCTCCGTCAAGCGAGCCTTCGTCTCCGGGACCTTCCGGCCCAACAATCTAAAACATGTTATTCTTCAAAAAATTTTTTTTTTCGATGATCGTTTTCACGTCGCATTTTCAAACATTTTTCGTTTCAAACAATTCCCTGGAATCTTCCGGCCCGAACAACATTATCATTCTGAAAAAATATGCAAAATTTGGCGGAGTTTAACGATAATAATTATTTACTTTTTATCGTTATTAGGGTCGCTTTACCATTGTTCATTTCAAGCCTACAGTTGCAGGACCTTACGGCCCAATGACCTTAAACATGTTTTTCTGGAAAATCATAAAAAAACTCGCCAAAATTTTAAAGATAATGACTCACTTTTGTTACTACGTTCGTTTTAGCGTCGTATTTATTTTTACCATTGTTCATTCCGACAGTAAAACGTTATCATTAGGTATTATTATGCCACGTTTATAACGTTGTTTGCCAATGTTATTTATTATATTAGCAAACATCAAAAGCGTGTTCTGCTCTTAACAATAATTCATTAGTGGAGCATGTTATCTTTTCTTGTAAGGGATGGGGAGTCCTTAACTCACATTATCACCGTATCTGTTTCAACAAATTAACCATACTAAATAGCACTTACCCCTCCCTTACCAGCAGTAGCGGCTCGTACTTATTCTTAACCCTTTCCACTCCAAGCCTGTTTTTTTTGTTTGTTTATATTTTACCAGCTCCATGCCAAAATTGCGTTTTTTTCTAAAAAATATAACTTTTTTTTAAATCTAAAAACTTTTTATTTTGCGAGTTATTACATGATATTATATTAAAATTCAAAGCAGTATGATAAAGCATGTTGGTCGGCCACATCAACACCACCCATGTATTTATTATAATTAAGTAGTTCATATTTATGTTGGTCGTGCGACTTATAATGTTTCCTCTTTCGTCTGTTGTAAAATAAAAAATTGTACAGTAATCAACTTGGTTTGAAACATCCACCCACGAAAAATGGTCTCCAACCGGAATATCATAAATTCTTTCATCACTACTCAACATTATTATAAACTCTGCGTCTTCTTTGAAAAATATTATCGGAAGAATCAGAGTCTGTTACGGCGGCAGTTGGTCCTGTATCAGATGGATATCTTCTCTTCAAAAGTACAGGAACTTCAAGAATATTATCTTCATGTTCACACGCACTGTCAAGTTAAAATACTTTGTCTAACTCCCTCATATAGTCCTCACTACTCTCACATTTATTTTTATTTAAATTAATATTTTTGGCTTTTGACCTTTTCGCTTTATTTTTGAGACATAATGGGTCATTTTGCACAATCGAGTTATAGAAATATAAATCACAATTAATCCAGTCAACGAGTCTACAAAAAAACACGATAATTACTACAACTTTACTTTTATGGCTCTACCAGCGGTGAGGCGCGACCAGAAATATGCCATCCCTCTAACATAGCAGGTACTAGAGTGTCTTTGTGACATTCTAGAATATTTCTTTCAATCGTGTTTCAAACACTTGAGTAAATAAAACCTCCTATTTTAAAATTGACCGCAAAAAGACGTATTACACCATGTCGAGTATCACTCGACATTGGAGCTGGTTGAACAAAATCAATTTCGAGTGACACTCGACATTGGAGTGGAAAGGGTTAATGGGAGTTGAAAGTCAGGGCCGGTTCCGCGACATCTCGCGCCTTGTGCAGTAAGTACCGATTGCGAAAATCGACGGAATCCCCGAACGAGGTGTTTACAAGCTCGTTCCATTTCGTTAATTCATACGAGAATGAACAATGAACTGTAAAAAAGCTCTTTTAAAAGTTCAATTTTCGTATACCACAAAAGTTTAAATTTGACGGTAGTGATGTCAATATCTGAAATGAGGTGTCACTACAAGGAACTAATTTTGGAACTAGTTACCAATAGCTATAGAAAAAAGCCGATAGCGAAGATATGGGATTTCAATCAAAAAAATATTTTACCGAAGTATCACATGATTACTTAACTTTTCACCAGGGCAGTACTAAGAGTATCTACCACTCTGGAACGTGCCGTAAATACACTATGTATTATTTTATACGAATTAAATGTAAAATAACGCATATTAAATAAAATTTATTTGCGAACGCCTGGATTTGAACTCTCGACCTCTAGATTCGTAGTCGATGATCAAAACCGCTCAACCAAGGAGGTTGTCGTATCGATTCAGCTCGTTTTGAACAACATATGCCAAAAAGCCTATTCTTCTGTTAATCCCATCCGTAACAATAACTTCCTCTGTATGATTTATGAGACACCTCGCAAGAGCTCTCCTGTCTATACTGTGTACATCCAAGGGAATCATATTGCCATACAGTTGGTCAACGTTGTGATTTAAAGGAAAGTTATTTACGCGTTTTAAAAAAAAAAAAATTGCGTAAAAATTTTCAATAATTATTTCACCATTGTCAGTTCGTAGGCAGTCCCTTTTGTCCAATTTCCCTTTAATTCATGGTCCCGCAGATAAGATACTATATTACACGTGTCCATTTAAGATAAGGTACTTAAGAGGTGCGTGGCTGGTGTTCCAATTCAATACTGGTCTTTACTCTATGGTCTTCGCTCTACAGGCCAAAGTACTCAAAATAAACCCCAAAAATATTACTTTAAAACGAGTTCCGAAAAACCAAATGAGCACAAAGTCACCGGGACAAGAATACGTAACATCTTTAGCCGGGAACAAAAAAGGTAGGCTGATTGGTTATAGAGTTTCGATCGCATCGATTTTAACGACGACACTCCATAGAAAATCAGACTATTTTGCAATTTGTAAAAAAAAATTACACGGCGCCCCTTTAGAGATGGCGCCTATGTGTTTTACACAGTTTGAACGTATAGTGGATCCGGCGCTGATCAAAGTTTAAAGAGAGGACAAATAAATTCAATAAAATCTCCGTTCACTTAAAAATCTGTTCATTTTTTGTTAGATTCGCAAATGCTAACATCAAATATTTGTAAAAATGTAGGAAAAACGAAAAAAAAACGCTATAATTTGTGGGTTTTATTTTTTAACAACAATATTGCAAAAATGGGTTTTTGCGTCCAACTCAACTGTTCGACATTAGTTATTCCGATAAATTATGTAAAGTTCGCGCGTATGCCGGACATGGTTACAAGATTCGACGCGGTATGACATTATGTGACATCTTGTTTTGTCTCTCTCTTTTCCATGGTATACGACATAAAAACCCGTAGAAAGTGATTTATCGCAAATTTGTATAGATTGGGTAAAAATATTAGCTCTATATTGTTACTCCAAGGGTAAAATGCTAGTGAAGGTGCACCGCACCGTTAGACGAATGTTTTAGCTCCACCACTTCACGCGACAGAATATCTTTTGCATGAAATATTCCATAGAAATTATTTGTCCATACGTGCGTATTGGATTCTGCTCTTATGGGAAGATTTTCAAACCGACGAATTTTACTGAGGAGTTTAAGCGGCGCACTATTCAAAGTGTAGTACCTAATATCCATGTTTGTCTTGTTCGTGTTGGCTACTTTTTGGGAGTTCACTTCACATACGCTCCTTAGGGAAAACCGCCACTGGTTATCAGGTCTACCCTTGTAAGGTTACTCGAAGTATTTTCTTTGTTAGGGATGTTACATGATCCTTAGAGTACCATTCTTTATTCTGAATCATCTATTTACTTATTCAAATCAATAATCTTTCCTCGGGATCGCTGGATGACCTGTGAGGCCACCGCTTTGGTAAATCTTCGCAAGTCCCCGCAGTAAGCTTGTACCGTGTTAGTATAATAACGTGTAATATCTTTATGAAATGCCCCGTCGGTGTTCGCCCGTTTATTTCACGCTGGTATCAAATATTTTCCCCATTCCACTGAATATTACTTCTGTGCACGTTCCTTCGCGACGCCTGCTCTTTGCTCGTAAACTTACTTCATAAAGCTTCTATTCTGTCGGATATTTTATAACAACAACAAAAAACCCATCGCCGTTCGTTTAAGTAAAGTTGAGCGTTTTTCCCGATAATTTGGTAAATTTTGCCAAAATATACACTCGGTTCACGTTTAGTCATTTTACTCAGTCAGGTTTCATCGCGGAACACGTGCTGTGAAATGCGATACCGTAATCCCTTCACCACATCTGCACGTGCACGCGTAATCTGCACCGGTCTTTATTAAGAGTGTTGAGTGCCGGCTTTACAGCTCCTGCTAGTTGAATTCCTTCTTACAAATGAAAATATCATTAAAATAATGGAAGCACCGTTTCCTTATTTACAATAATTATGCTTTCTTTCATATAACCTACTAAAAGTACCCTCACTAATTCTACGAAAGCAATTCAACAATTGAAGCTCTCATCAAAATATAAATAATTACTTTTGCGACATTTATACGCTCTTTGTTTAGGTCTTCTGTATCAAGTTGTACCAATAATCTTGAATCTCCCATCCGAATCCCCCCGAGATGTTATTTTTCATAATTATTACATCATTAGTCTTTCGGATTTCTTAATTTAACTATATTTTATGAAAATTCTCTCTCTCAGCGCGCAATATTGTATTTCGAAATGTTATTACAGAATAACGAGAAGAATCTGTAATACCTACTTAAAAATAATATTCTGTAATATGTCAAAATACACAAATTGAATTAGTTTTATCGTTCAATCATGTCTGTATTATTCCCAAGTTCGGCCATTTTCTCAATAATAATATTGGTTTAGCGATATTTTCCTTTGGCTCGGATGGGCGATGAATGTTAATGAGGCGCAGCTGAGCAGCAGATCCTCCTCACTCCCCACACACTTTGCCCGACTTCTAATTATTATTGCAAACAGCTTTAGGGCGGGTGCTCTATCCTCAAACAAACTGGATCAGAAGAGGAGACAGTTTCGTGATACTGTTACTAACACACACCGTTTATGTTTGTTGGCATATCAAAATACCAAACGTAAGAGAACGGTGGACTAATGGAATATGTTCAAAACAACGATCCAACCGTCATTTTGAAATTACAATCGAGATTACCCGGCTTTCGAGCAGCGAAGGAAATTGTGTCTAATGGCCACCAATAAATTACATTTTTGATGTTATTCCAAAACAAGTGTCAATTTGTGATGGATACAGCACTATTTTAGTTATCTCACTACTGGGTGTTGCCATAACGAGCTTTAAATTTTATTTATCGTACTAACCCTACACTACATAATGTTTACAATAATATCCGCCATTCACCATGATACATACTACATAACTAACCATCGCTTAAACCGGAACATTAATATCCGTGTTCTGTTTTTAAGATTTAGGTAGTTTGTCAAACCATTTGCTCGCCAAGTAGGCCGGTCCGCGGCCCGGGGAGCCGGTCTGCACCGCCCCCAGCCACCCTGGCCAACCGTGGGGTCAAGGCTTATACATTATTTTCCCGGTGACATCTGCAAAAAAGTAACGGCCTACAATGAAAGGATCGTTAAATTTATCCTCTACACGTCGGGCTTTTAATTTAACCGTCTACTTGTTTTGTATTGCGATTAAAGTGTCATATTTCTGGCACGTATAATTTTTTCAATTTTTTAATTTGCTGTTCTTTGTCATCTTTTTTTATCCGTTCACGTGACGCATGACTAGCAATCAATGTTTTATTTTGTGTAAATTGAAACACAGACATTTTTTTCAACGCGTAAATTTTATTCTTTTTTTCCCACTTTTTGATTAGCTAAATCTTTTAATCTCCATGTTGTAGTACAGCCCTGCTCAATTAATAACTTACGTAATTCTAATTTGGTGTGTGTGTAAGCTACGGCTACTGTTGGTAAACTCCCATCTACATTTTGGTCTTTTTGTAACTAAGGGGTTGCCTTCGACTGACGTATGATAGTCAACTTGAACCCCGAGACCCCCGAAAGAAAACCTGGGAAACTCTGAGAATTTGACACATTTTCCTGCAAATAAATCCTTTTTGACACATTCAATACAGCCAGTGCCGATTTTCACAACTGTTAAATTATTAATGGCCGTCGAGAGAGCTCTCCTGTATTTCTGGACTCCACCTTTTCTTCTACCCGTTACCCCTTCTATGTCTCCCGACTGCTGTACTCTTTTAGCGGAATATGAATTCCTCCCATCCCTTGCGAGGTCGAAGGGAGGGAATTTGAAAAAGGTGGTCGTGGGGAGATTCGGGACTAGAAGAGCATATCACGAAAACTTTAGAACATTATTCACGAAAAGCGGAATAAGCGCACCGTTCTCGCCGTTTTTATTTGTTCCTCCGCTACGCTTACGTTTTTGTTTATTTAATGAACACGAGCTTACACGTAAACTTTAGGCTCATAAATCCTTAAAACACCCTTTATAATAATACCTTTGAAATTTAATTAACGCATCCTCGAATGAGATAATTATTCACGTGAAATTGCTCGTTTGCTAATATGAACATGTGAGATTATTTTTGCCTTTTCTTTTGTGAATTTATTTAGAAAATGTTCAGTCTTTACAGAAAAGTTGCGAGCTGAGATACCTGTTGAATTCATAAATCGGAATTCCTGAATTAACAACCTGGAAGGCGAATTGAGTTATTTTACTGCGAATAAAGAAAACGGTATCCTTACGTAGCTACCTGTGGAACGTAGAAGTTCGTTTTGTTGTAGTTCAATCTATGCGAGCTAGTGTGAAAAAAACTTCGAAATTGTAGCTTGTTTCTCGTATCACAAGCGCCGTAACTTATATTATACTTATGCTGGCAGTTTGCTTGCATGTATTGTTATCCTGTACGGAGGGGCAGATTGGGCCAGGAGTCAGGACGTCATACCTTCAATCACGGGGTGCATGTACCCCCGCCCCAGCAGCGCCCTGCTTCTTCTGTTACACCGTGTCGTTTTCCCCAGAACGTCGTTAACCCTCAACCCTGTAGCCCGCGTGCTTGTGAAGGAGATTAATTTTGTGGAATGTGGTCTCGGGCTATAATTTTAAATTTCGCTGACAATATTTCATCATTCGGGCCGCTCTGGGAGCTATTCATTAAAACACTGACGTGAAACTCGCCAATCTCTTACGCAGGGTTGAAATATTACAATAAAATCAATTTTCAATAGTATTATACCGTGGAGAATTTCAGTTCGGGTAGTAATAATTATTTTCTGAGGTAACGCAATAATTCATGTTATCGATTTTTTTAAATGTTCGATGCTGATACCAACTGATACTGATGTATTGCAGGGAGGTATGGAACTGCCAGCGGAAGTGTGAAAGTAGTGATGAGTGATTACTGTAAACATGAAATTCCTGGGGCGTATGTGTGGTAAAACCATCTATTACCGTGTTACAAATGTGAACATCGGGAAAGAATGCAAGGCTGAAGAAGTGATGAATGAAGAAAGAACCGCCAAGAAAATATATGACGCGAAAGTTAATGGTAGAAAATTCGGGGACGCCCGAAGAAGGCATGGCATGACCAATTGAATCAAATACTTGAGTCGGGTCATGTCAAGAGTCTGAAAAATAAAATAGCGTATAAGAGAGACGATGCACTAATGTGGATGTCGCAAAGAGTGTGCCAAGACAGAGTTGAGTGTCGGTCTGTCCTTTCTTCCTATCCCTTCGGGGAATCTGCATAATGGTTAGTTAGATAAATTGTTCGAATAAACGACGTTTTTTGGAATATAAGTCAGATTAAGACACTTCTTGATTATTGTTTTACATAAAAGGTGCACAAAAAATGTATTTGTAAAAGTGACGCTAGTTTACATTTTACGAGCTTTCCCGCTTAATGCACAATACAACATGCTGTAAAGATGTCCACAATTAACCCCCGTAGTTTCCGGGCGCGTATTTACTATTTACGCGTGTCACGATAACGACTCGTTTACGAGTCGTAAAGCGGCGATTGGACGTTGAGTGCGGTCAATCACTCTTTATTGCAGTGGCGCCTTCAGCGACCACCACGGTCACCCGCCATTCAACACCCACCCTTCGCCACCCTATCACCCGACAGGTATACGTTATCACCCCATTAATAGATGGATAGGTAATGTTAATTAGGAGGTGTAATTTTAGGGTTATGTTTGTCTTACCTTCGTCTCGATCTAATTTACGAGCTGTGACGTTAGCTGAATCCCCAATCTTGTTTGTGTTTCGTTTGTGTAGCACAGTTCAGTTAAAAAATTAAATCTAATCCTATTGCGTGTCGAATCTAGTGTGTTTACGCGATGTCCACCCTCAGCAAGAATATATGTGAAGAGAGAGCTAAATATTTTTACCCAACCTATACAAATCATTTTCTCCGGGTTTTTACGTCGTAAACCGTGAGATAGAAAGAGATAAGACAAGTTGTCACAAAATATCGCACCACTTTTCGGTATGTAAGCATGTTTTCCGTCTCCGGCGACTCCGCCCACTACGTTTTGTTATGCGACATAACAGGACATAACTCGACGGTTTTTTAGGTTATATCCCATATTGTTGGTAACAAAACTGTGAAAGATTGGTTATACAAATAAACAACAAAAAATGTCGACATGTGCTATGAATGGATTTATAAATACCCTAGCCCTAGCCACGCCCGAGTCTGAAATCGACAATCAACAATCCCGACTACACAAGCTATCCCTCTTGGTATATTATTGCTTTGAGTGTCCATCCGACAAACCGGTGTACCACTCTTTTCACTAAACATTACAACAATAACAACAACATAACATTACATTTTCGTAGAAAGCAATCATTTTGTGGTTTTACATATTTCATTAACCTTATTTTATAGGATGCTTTATATATTTTATTATTATTTGCAAATGATTAATTCTACTTCGTGGCGCGGAAACGGTATGAAAACCGGAAAGCTTTTATTTTTC
Source organism: Drusus annulatus (assembly GCA_022651775.1). Taxonomy (NCBI): domain Eukaryota; kingdom Metazoa; phylum Arthropoda; class Insecta; order Trichoptera; family Limnephilidae; genus Drusus; species Drusus annulatus. The sequence goes on along the minus strand of JAGWCC010000514.1, from coordinate 423,220 downwards.
TTAAGAATTTATCTACCCATTCGTGTATTTATTTTCTTGATGTTGATGTTTCGGGGTGGAAAGTCGCATCTAGGCAAGTCAACCCCATAAGTTTTCTCCAAGTAAACCCCTCTTATATACTAATTAACTTTAAACTAGAGGGAACTAGGAGTAAGAATATAAATGGAGGGAGAGCTAAGTATTTTTACCCAACCTGCAAAAATATACGATAAATCACTTTCTCTTGGTTTTTACGTCGTAAACTGTGAGAGAGAAAGAGAAAAGACAAATTGTCACATAATATCGCACCACTTTTAGGTATGTTAGCATGTTTTCCGTCTCCGGCGACTCCGTCCACTACGTTTTGTTATGCGACATAACTCGACGGTTTTTGAGGTTGTATCCTATATTTTTTGTTGATAACAATACTGTGAAAAAGTGGTTATACAAATAAATAAAACACTATGTCGACATGTGCTATGAATGGATTTCAAAATGTGTGTCTATGAAAACCCTGGTCACGCCCGAGTCGGGAAAAAATCAACAATCCAATCAACACTGTTTCGAAAAGCTATCCCTCCTGGTGTATTATTGCTCTGGGAGAGGGAACCTGTAAAACGCCCCGTTTTCTATTGAATTTATTCATTAATCGTATCTTTGTTGATTTGGAAAATTATCTGAAATTTTGTGTTTGAAAGTAAGACGTTCCTATATTTCCAGATATAAATATTCATTGTGTTGTAATTAACAATAACTTTATTGTATATATGTAACGTCATTTTGTATTTTAAAATATTTAAGCAAACCCGGAAATTAATGAGCAATTGTTTGGTTGGCTGTGATTGATTTCCGAATTATTCTTGAATTCGTATCGCGCGGTGTCTAAGCAAATTTGCGGAAGGTAGAATCGCTGTGGTTTTAATTGTAAATGTTCTATAACTTTTTTATCATTCAACGTGATTTAACCCGCGTTTATCTGTACATTTGTTTTTTTATGATTAGTATTGACTCTCATTTTTAACCTTTTCCACTCTGACCATTTTTTTAGAACCAATTTGCTACTCTGATTAAAAATTAATGTTATATTTTTGAAATATAAAAAATACTCTTTTTACTTATCGGAAATAATAGTTCGTAGAATGTACTTAGGTGCATAGAAATTGGTGATTAAATTTATACTTGCGCCGGGCCAGACCCTCTGGCCGACAGAGCTGCCTACCAAAATTATATGGGCCAGAATGTGTGGCCTACAGAGTGGAAAAGGTTTGGTGTTTTGAGTACCTCTTTTTCTGGTTTTATTAATATTTTTTAGTTAAATTAAGTGTACGCATGTTTGAAAAAAGCGCCCTGTTTTAAGTTCTTATGAAATCATTAAGCAGATAAATGATTATAAAAACGCTTGACAAAAACATTTTTTTATCAAAGTAATATTTGTATGTGTTTCGTGTTTATAAATCTTTGCCTTTGAAGCATTCGACACTGTTTCTAAATAAGTACAAGATATTTCTTGCCATTTTATTATTTTTTATTATTTGTATCCAACGTATTTTAGGAAATTCTATCCGACGTTTCGTTTTCGTGTATTTTTCCGCACGATTAAATTTGCGAATTCTCGAAAACATGTGGGAATATATATTTTATACCAGATCGTGTTTTGATCCCTTTTACTCTAATACTCAAAAAAGTAAATTCACTCTTGATATTAAAAATACTAAAAATGAAAACAATAATATTATTATGTTTGAAAACGTAAATAGTATTGTTTTTGAAAGCATTTATAATATCAAAATTGGAATAAACTTTAAAGCATTAATGGTTATTTATTATCAAATATTCAAATAACCTTAATAATCTAAAACACAAATATGAAACAGGAAAAAGCCAGAAACTAAAAAGAACAATGGTCATGACCCATACTCGAACTCGGAGTATTAGAAAGCAGGCAAAAAGATGCCAGCCTAAAGCAAAAGAAATTCAAATATTAATAACCTTTGATAGAAGTATGAGATCGTTTAAAAATGCCACTTTCTAATGAGGTATTGATGGCTTAATTGACAGTGTTGCTCCCGGATAGAGTAGAGGTTACTAGTTGGAGTCTCGGTCATGACCATTATTCTTTTTTGTTTATGCCTTTTTTCTGTTTCATATTTAAGATTATTAATATTATTAAAATATTTATAATATTGGTTTTATTAACGCTCTACCACAGTGTTATTGTATTACGGTAAATTAAATAATCACGTGTCAAATTCAAACATCAAAGACTCTTTTCATTTTGAAACATTGTCAAGAAAACTTTTAATGAAAGGGGTAGGTAGGTTGTATGCAGATATTTTACTAATCTCACATGTGTTTCTTCTATTTGTTTATTTTAATTAATTAAAAAAGATTCGAGAGAAATATAGTTATTGTACTAACTGTAAAATCTTAAAAACTAAAACCAAGACTAAATAATAAAAAATCACATGAATTTTCAATTAAATTGTGCATATTTCATATAGTAAGACATGCCAGGATTGTCCTTAAAACTGCAACCTACCTATATAAGGTTTTGCATTCGTGAAATTGAAATCCATCTCGTATTCCCTTTGACGCGAAATTTATTTGATAGACTTGCAAGATGGGTAATAATACCGAGCGAACTAGAAAGGCCATAGGAGGAACGGGGGATGCATCTCTTCCATACTTCGCTTTTCCCTCCCACGAAACTACCCATTCAAACATGTCTTTGACGACGTTTTTATTAAATATTCATGTTTTATTTATCGTTCAAAATTCTAAAATGATACGTATTTTTATTAAAAAACATGTTTTATTTTTAGCTCTTGATACATTTTTATGGTATTTCAATTGTGTATATTATATAAAATTAATATCATTCCTAATTCATCGAAATGATTATTAAAACAGATTGATAAAGAGCCACAAGACAAAGATTATCTTAAGCCATTTTTGATTTTCATTAAAGCTTATTTGTAAAACATTATTCGTTCGGTAAAAATACAATTAAAAATATATTCAATTGAAACTGTTATTATGTGAAATTTGTTGTTCTTTCAATAAAACTAAAAAAAAGTTCTTAAGATATTTTATCATGTGTAGGTATAATATAAACGTAATTTAGGTAGGTGATTTACATATTTATAGGTAGATATTTGATTCAAGAATGATATATTTTTTATTTTACACGAAAAGACGAAGAGTCCGATAACTACTTCTCAGTACTTTATCCAACGGGAGCTTCAAGCATTGAAAATCTTTTTTGTAAAAAGTTTACAGTGTAGGTAGATACAAATAAAATAAAACATAAATAACAATAATACAACGTTAAAACATTAACAAGAACTTGGCAATAATAAAAGCTGAAATACAACCTATGATAACACAAAGAAAAATAATCAGAAAAAGAGGGATAATACTTTAATTTAATTTATTTCCTCCAGCAACATTATGTGGAGCAAATAACTGTCTGTGTATATTAAATAAATCATTTAGGAACGCATCTTTTTAGTTAGTAATAAATATAAATGAATAGGGTAACTAATTTATTTGAAACATGTTAGCCGGCGATAACTTTCTCGGAAACTGGCGCCCCCAAGGTCGTCATATCGTCATTTCCTCTCACACCCACCACCCACCAGATGTGGCTTTTTCCCTTGACATTACATAATATATCAGAATTTTATTATATGATATCTTCTCATGTTTTCCTACTGCCGGTGTCAGAAGCAATCATAAGTCGATCTTATATTTCAAATATCTTCGTTTTATATTCGTCTTTCTTAGTTTTTTTTCTTCACTGTATTTAGATTTGCTGGAATAATGCATAGTGATGGTGGCGGTCGCTCTGTTTTTCGTGTTTGGCAACATTACTTTTCACGATTCATTTTAAAGTTCAACATAATCAGCTTAATCTTTAAATTAACTCTCGCTTCCCGCCAATCGCTCCCCATAATCAACTTTGGATTATAATTAATATTTATTCTGATTGTTAAAAAACATTATAATTTTATTGCTGTAAATAAACGTAAAAGTATCGTCATAATATTTTATCGTTGTAAAATAAGGTTCGAGTAATAAAAAAATACAAGCATGTCACTGTAAATATTATATAGGATCCGGTAATAAAAAATGTAATAAACATGTTGGTCCATATTATTGAAATAAATAAAGGGTCTTTTACGAGATGTGTTTTTATTTTAATATTAACTCCACACAGGAGGCCCTGACGGAAATTATTTCCCTCAGGGATTATGTCGTCTTTTGGGATGTTGTGTGGAGGGTCTTTTTGAGGAAAGTAAGGAATGAACTTGGGTCTTGAAGAGTCCCATCTTGTAGGAGGAAGGAAACACAGAGACCGGCAAATCATTCCACTGCCGAGCTGTTGAACACAAGAACGAGTCGTTGAAGCAACCCGTTCCCAAGTGTCGAATGACGCAAGTTCCTCGGAGCATTCCGTCCGCACAAGGCCTGTATTATGATTGTATGGTTTCAAGCACGCTGGTCCCCACTCCTGGCCTTTTATCCCAGTACAGTACCTTCACCGGAGTACTGACTAAGCTGGGGTTCCGCCTCTTAATTGGGGAACACACTTCGTATCAAGGTGCCAACTGAAATAGTGCATAAAACTCTTTAATTCACAAAACTTTGTAATTCGATGATTAAAAGTTAGTAGTTAAAAGGTTTTTTTACCCATAATAGTTATTTTTTTCTTTCGTCAAATGCAACCTGCATTTTATAAATAAATTTCTACATAATATATTTTTTTTAATTGATGTACCTACACATTGTTGTGCCTTATAAAGACAACAATTGACAATGAAACAACGACAAAACACACCTACGCCATTTTAATACCTTTTCTACCAGACTTACCAATGCGTTATATTGACTATAGCCCACTTGTTTGTATACTAACGCCGGATATTAACCCTGGCAATAATTTAATTTCCTCCAACGCAATTAGAATCTGGCAATAAAATTGGAAAGTTTTATGTCCACGACATAACATTATGTACTACCACGATTTGCATAACATCGTGCAACAGGCTTTAATAATAGTTGTACCCAATTAATACGGTCTTCTCTGCTAAATTCGAAATATACGATTATTATGTAGGCCTTCTCCTGGATGTTGCCATCCCCGCCGACGATTATATCTGGGGGGCGGGGGCTCAGCGCGAGCAACAGGCGGACCGCCGCCACCTTCCCGCCACCTTCCCGCCACCTCCTCGCCCCCACCTCGCCCCATCTGCGACCCCCGATTCTACATTATGCTATGTCTGAGGTTAGCCCCGATAAGCCAACCCTTTCTGTCGATTACTTTATCGCCAACTTGAAATGTGTGTCAACGAAAACCACTTCGCGCATTTTAACTCTTTATATAATTGTATTTGACTTTCACCCTTCGTGGTATTGGCAATTCAAAGTGCGGAAAATGGTAAGCGAATTTCTGTTTCAATGTTCTAAACATTTTTTTTTTTTGGTTTGAAGTTGAGGCTAAGGGGAGAGGAGAGAAGTCCTTGTAAGGGGGAGGTTGATTTTAGATAAAGATTTGTACAAAACAGGGTTTTTAATGAGTAGAACAACCAAAGAATTTGCAATCCCACTTCAAAATAAGTACAATTCGGAGGGTCAAAACATTAATTTTAAAAATTTGAAAAGCAACGGAGCCATTTTAGATTTTTATGCGAATAAGAGCGGAAATTTCTTATTTCGAAAAGTTGTGAAACCATGGTACGTTGGTGGGATCACTCTTTAAATCGAGGCATAGTTTTTTTCCTTCTTGTATAATTATAAATTACGTCGAGTAAACATCCTAGAACTCCTAGCATGTTAATATGGGATAAAAATCATATCATTTGTTAATTGTTTTCAACGTCTTTGAACACATTTTTTATTATCCAAGGAAAAAAAGTTCTATTTGAGGATTCATCTTAAAACACAATTTCGATAATTCATACTCTCGAGTTTCGATGTGTATTCAACCTTTCCCTACCTGAAAGTAAAATTCAATCGTACGATCCGAAGGGATGGATAGTGGGGTGACGTAATTATCTCATTTTATCTGGCTTATTAAAGTGTTACCATTACGTGATCTTAGGTATTTATTTTAATTTTTTATATTACTTTAAGAGAAGTTAATTCACAAAACTCATTCGGGTGTCATTAACACCCCCCTTCGAAACGGGAGTGTTAAAATACACATTTGTGTAGTGTACCTGTTCTGTACGCGCTTTCCTAGTATTACTAAACACCTTGTTTCTTAGTACCAAATTAGCTTTTGTAAACGTACCTATCGGAGGTGGGTTTACCGGCTCGGACTTTCCCTCTACCACTATAATAATAATAATATTTGGATGATTTGTATAGCGCCGTTTTTGTGAAAAATCACCTCAAGGGCGCTGTACAGATCTTATTTTCTATTATTAGATTTTAATTCCTAGTTTAAATGAGATAATATACAGGAACATACTTACCTGGCAGGTCCCATCAGATAGACACACTTACTAACTTAAAATTATAGTTATGATTTTTTTTTTCCAATTTAGGGCATGGGAGCAAAATTAAAAAATGGACCAAATTGTGAATCTTAGCTTTAAGTTATTAGTTATTAAGCTTAAGTGATAAGTTAGATAAATTAAGTTGTAAAGCTCCCATGAGGTGATTTTCCCACGAAAACGGCGCTATAGAAGTAATCCATTTATTATCTTTATTATTTCATACAATATGAACTCCTTGTATTAAATATTAAATCCAAAAAGACTCTTTCCCATCCAGTGGAGCCATTAACCAATAAAGTTCCAATAGCTTTTATAAGTCAAATTAATTAATTAGTGTGTTCTCTGAAAACGATTTCATTTTGTTTCCTTAATTACATTCTCTCAAGCCTCATTCGGAAGGGAGTAAAATATTCAGCGCCTAAACTTATTGTGTGAAAGTTGGCGATCGACCCTTAAGACGAGCTTTTTACTTCGCCCAAATTATTAATATACCCCATTTCCGTAGTTCAATAATACGGCACAGTGCTGGGTTATTTAACCCCTCTCTAATGTGAGTGCACACATTAGAGTGGGGTTAAATAACTAATAAATGGGGTGGTTTGAAATTTCTAACTTTATCTGTCATTTTCTGATGTTTCTTCAACCCTCATGTGACTGAATAAAATTACACCTTTTAAAAATTGATACGAATGTTTCTTTTATAATATATCATTTGCTGGACCACTTTTATGACGTAATATATTTCGACTCAGTTCAATACTCGGGGAAGTGGATAGGAATTTCACCCAGTACCATCTTATCTTGGGGTTTTTAATTAAATAGGTGATTAAAAATAGTATCAAGGATACAGGTGATGTACTTTGAACACAACAGTACTTCATATTTATCATTTAAAAAAAGATAAAATGATTAAAAATACGGACAAGCTTCAAAAAATCATATAAAACACATGAAGGTACCCGGGTACTCTTTCAGTTGTCATCAGAAGTTGTAAATTATACTTATTCGTTTTCCGCTAACATACCACCCTCCACATATCCAACGGTTACGTTCAATTGTTCATTTTCACTATTGTGGAGATGTCGGGAAGTTTCAGCCGGTTAGACTTACTGGAATATTAAAAAAATCTATATTGAAAACCGAAGAGTGTACCCGAATACCCTTTCAGTCACATAAAGGTTAACTTCTTCTAGAAAAGCACATAAATGATTAAATTCAACGCCATACACGTAATAAGAACTTATTTCCTTGACATTTACCATGCTAATCTACTGTTCTAATTTAAATAATTTAGTGCGCATTAGTGTTTATAGTTTGAAAAATACGTTAGATCATTATGGTGCTACTCAGAATGCAGAAAGTTCGCTTAAGCTTAGTCTAGCAATACGGATATGTTATTTTATTGTGGTTGTTGTAATAGGTGTAATAACGTAAGCAAATACCCTCAGACAGTGTGTTACGTAACGTGAACCTGTGCCGTGTAGGCAGCTACGGGTGTTTGCTATTTGTGCGCCTCCCTCGCCTCGGTTGGCTCGTCGGTTGCGCCACCGGATGAAGGCTGCTCGACTGAGACCGCCAGATAATACGAGGCGCTTTCCCTGGGGGCTTAGCCGAGCACTAAAGTTTGCTATTTCACGGCGCCGAGGATGCTGGACGACAGGCAATACACACAGGACCAGTACGTGAACTACGTGAGAGGTCAACCGATATTTTCCGCGGGCGTGCTAGACCTCTACTGCAGAATAAGCTTTTTTACGAATGTATCTATCAATTCTCCGCTCCCTGCTATAGTTACAACCTTGGAGTAACGATATATGGAGAGAGAGCTAATTATTTTTACTTAACCTATACAAATTTGGGATAAATCACTTTCTCCGGGTTTTTTACGTCGTATACCATGATAAAGAAAGAGACAACCAAATTTCACAAATTGTCACACCGCTTTCAAGTATTGTAAGAGTGTTCTTCGTGTCCCCGCGTCTCGGTTCACTCCGCCCACACGTTTTGATATTCGTCATAAATTTACATAACCTAACGGTTTTTTAGGTTATATGCTATATTTTTGTTAATAACAATACTGTGAAAAAGTGGTTATACGATTAAACAAAAACATTATGTCCACATGTGCTATGAATGGATGTATAAATACCCTAGTCCTAGTCCTAGCCACGCCCAGGTCTAGCCGAGTCCGGCAAAGCTCATCAAAACTAACTACAGCAGCGCTCTCTCTTGTATATTATTGCGCTGAGGTACCTTTAGCGACTCCACACAGGTGGCGTCCAGTGATGCCAGCATAAAGTTGAACACAACAGTAAAGAGATGCTACAATTTATTATTTTTTCGCAAAAGCGCCTCAATATAATTTAGTCGGAGGACTGAGCGTCTTTCTAAATCAGGACGTGTCATAAATTAAGTAGTGGTTTGTAGTGACAAATTAGGGTTGCGGCGTGACACGAATTACATGTAGTTTGTTGGCGGAGAGACCTCCGACTCCCGTGAACTCCACCAGGAATCGCACATTGCTCTTGAGCCCGTCATACTTAATTTCCCCACTATGTCACTTTGTCGCCTCTGGTGAGATTTACGCTTCATAACTTCGTGTGTGTCGAGAGGGTACAGCACGAGCTTAGCGGCAAGAGTGATGTGTTGATATTAGAGAGTAGACACAATACCGCGTATTCATGCGGGCTGTTTTAACATTCTCTCTTAGTTAGCCTTTGTTATTTTTTAAGCATTCGTCAGAATGGGGACCCCGAATTTCCTTTATCAAGCCAGTTGTTGCAATACCAGTCTGTGTATATTTACGAGCGGTGCCAATGTAGGTGGTAACAGGATTACTCGGCCACCATTGTTTGTCCCGTTACATTTCTCCATGTTTCCTGACCACTCATCCAAACAAAGGTACTCAGAGCACCTTCAAAATGATGACAATTTCATTTAATTTCTTGGTAGCAAATATCCGCAATGTGTCCACTTCAACGAGGTTGGCTTTCATCGGAAATACCTTGTTTTTTTGCTTCAATAAACTGTATTTATTCTGTCTGATTTATCTTTTCTATTTTTCTTCTGATCGTGTACCTTCGTACCCTTCTTGAAAGCGTTAAGAAAATAAAGGAACAGCGTATAGTGGGTTATAATTAAAATGGCCATTCGGAACGTTTTAGTTCTGGCGAAAGAGAAAACAACTTTATGGTATTTGTGTTTACATAATTTCTTCAAAGTTAGTTTAAAAAAATTGTAGCAACTTTCGTTCATCCCCTTTATTGCATTATAAGAAGTTTTCTCCTTGCGAATGATGTATTTTTCATTAAATTTGTAGGAAAGCCTTCATTACGTATACGAGGCCGTTTAATCAGCTAATTCTCGCTGTTCATTAAAAATAAAATTACTCTCATAAACTTGCGCCGAGCGAAATTTAAAAAAACTCAAACAATTTCTGCAATTTTATGTAAATCTCTAATTAATATTATGGACATACATTTATATTATTTTTTACTGCAAGGCACTGCCCTTCGTGTTACTGTGTAACATACTTAAACGTCTTCGATTTTCCTTCGAGTCAAATTTAAAATCTTTACCAGCGGTATTGAAAAAACTACGAAGCATAATATATTTCAAATACCTATTCCTTAATTTTATGTACACAATTATAGCAACTTGAACATAATCGAAATTCGTTTACATTTGGTTTTTATAGCGCCTTCGGCTATAATTTTCAGTCGATAATGGGTTCTCTGAAATTTACATACACATCTTATAATAAATACATGTTACATGTTTATTTACCGTCTTGACATGTCTAGTCTTAGAAAATTTATTTCGCATTCCACATATCATTAAACAAGTACTCGTAAGTGTACCTAATGTTTTTTCTTCTCTTCGAAAATAAATAAATAATAATTTTAATGATTTAATAATACAAAAAAATCCACTGTTAAAAAAATATTATTGAAGCGTAAAAATAAAAGTATTAATGATAATCTCTGCAGCACCGTCTTCGTGAAAGGGCGCTTACAACTTAATTATTTGTTTTATACTATTCAATTTTATTTTATGTTTAAGGCCATGTCCGTATAACGGATATTGTAAAACCTTTTTAATAAAATTCTTATTAGATGTCGGATTTCATATTTTTTTTAAGAAAATAAAAGGATTTTTCAGAATATTTTATTCGTATAAAAATATTACACCGCTACATTTAAATATTTTACAGAAAATCTCTAAGCACTCTTTTAAATGGTAAAGTATTATTGAGCGCCTACTGAGAATTGAAGATAATGTATTACCATTGCCACAATTGAACATTTTTTTCTGAAAAGCGTTCCGTCGCAATGTAATTCAGTCGTTTCCATGCGTCCTTACTGCCTACCTACATATTATAAATTTTACAATGGATCCGTGATCGCTTAACGATAGTATTACATAACTTATTGCGTTTTGCGAACATAATACCTGGATTTGAACTTAATTATTGTTCGCTGGTGCTGTAAAGTAATCTAGTGTACGCAACACCGCGTACACTAGATTGTTTGTAATTATCGCTGTATTATTATGATTTACACCCTTTGAGCATCGTACGTACCCCACGCACCTAAACTTTTATTTTATTTTTCGCACATCCTCTTTTTCTTCGTTTGAGTGCCCCTTTTTTTAATGTCTGTGGTGCTTTTTTATGTTATTTTATTATGATGTATCTACTATAACTCGGAAGATTAGTTAAGTGTCGGCATTAAAAGAGAACGATACACTCGCATTAACCGTAATGCCTGCTTCGTGAAAACGACTCTTTTGACATTTCAGCGTAATAAAAGTCTACGTACGAAAGTGTGGAAGTAATAACATATTGGTCATTAACTGGGTTAAAACCACATCGAAACGAACATTTTTCAAGTGAATAATAATATAACGTGAAGGGTACACGTGTAATCTCTTGAATGGGTAAGTACTGCTCTATACTAAGGTGGATTAATAATAATCAAAGAGGTGATTAAATTGTTCAAAATAATACACCCCCCTATCTGCCTGTCTCAGTGGCTCTTGATCGCTGGACCTCGGTACTAATGTTCGGTGAATTTGTTACAATTGTTCTGCGGCAATATTAAAGCGGAGTACTATACTAGCTGCGAAACTACGCTTGGCCGAACTTTAGTTCAAATGTAATGCAGTATGCAATGCAGACAAGCTGCAAATTGCGTTAGCAAGTTCACCGCGAGTTAGTGCAAAATTCCTATGTGTGACTGGAATAATTGAGGGATAAAAACACGAGCGACTTGCTTATGTAGACAAATAAATTGGGGTGGCAGTATCTCGTAATATAGGTATTAATAGTAGACCTTATATTATAGAAATCTGCAAGCTCGAGTATCGCGTACAACTCATGGCCATTGAGGTGGTTTTTCACAAAAACGGCCCTTTACAAATAATCCAAATATTATTTATTGATGAATTTTGTATATTTTTTAATTGCTGTTTTTTCTCTAATCTATATATTATTTATGTTTTTTTTTCAAATGCATTGATTTAAAAGTAATAGATTTTATTTCACCTTTAAACTAGGCATATTCTATATATATATATATATATATATATATATATATATATATATATATATATATATATATGGAATATGCCTAGTTTGGGAGGTCGTATTATTTTTAAAAACTTTAAAAAATCTTAAAATCAAATCTATTACTTTTAAATCAATGCATTTTCAAGTAATATACCTTTAAATAACATACCTATAGTTTTCTATGATATCGAAAAGGTTAATAACTAGTGTTTAATAATGTATTTAAGGGTTAGAGATAAAGGTTGAACGTAGTGTGAAAACCCCTTAATCCTGAAACAGTTTTTGCTTTTCTAAATTTTGTTGGAAGCAGTAATGAGAATCTACAGTTTTTTTTTGTATTAGTATAATTGAAAATATAAACGAAGTTTTAAAAATCCCGAGTTTTAAAAATCCCGAGTTGGAATGTATCCATTTCAGTTACGATCTTCGCCATTCCTCTCTCGGCACTTAATTACTTTTAAAATTAATTAAATTTCTTTCGATATTTCTTTACAGCCAACGGAGAACTTAAATAATCATTTCATTTCAATATTTACTTAAGAGAATATCTAATGAAGTCAGCAGAGATGTACTGAGACTTACTTAGTACGGTGACCAGGTGCCCCTAAGATTAACAAGATAAAAGGTCCGACATTAAATAGCTTTCTGACTATTTATAGTTAAATTCTTATTTTTGTAATTTAATTGGTGCTGTTTGGAGCTAAGCTTTCTTTAATCCGATTAAAATCTTCTCTGACTAGCTTCTTAGCTTTATATAAATCTCCTTAATATAATACTAGCATTAATACCCAGCTTTGCCTGAGATTTAGAACAATGTTTAATAATGTATCTATTTACTAACACCCATGGAGCTTTTTACATAGAGTTGGTACATCTTTTGATTTGAACATAAGAAATAATAATAAACACACCACATTAAACCAGCCTTTAATTCCGACACACCAGCACAAAACACTATCACAAAATCAAATACACTTCTTGTCGTTTCCTCGCACAACTAAATTTGGAATGAACTCCTTATAAGTAAATTAGGTATTTTGTTGTGAGTAGGTAGTTGTAAATCATTAAAAAAGAATGAATGTTGTATATTTTTTGTTTATTCAAAGATACATTAATCAATAAGATTATTAAAATCTTATTTATAGATAAAAATATAAACGAATTAAATTATTAGTACAGAACATTTTATAATACATATTATAAAATGAACTTCAGTTCCATCAACAAAATAGTTTACAAACAAAAGTAAAATAAAAAAAATGTACGGTGATAACAGATGTTAAATCATTTTCTTAACCTTGAGTAAGAATATATGGAGAGAGATCAATTTTTTTTTTACCTATATAAATTTGCGATAAATCACTTTCTCTGCGTTTTACGTCGTACACCATGAGAGAGAAAGAGACACAAAAACATGACACCGCTTTTAAGTATTGTAGGGATGTTTTCCGTCCCGGGCGTTATTTTGTAAGGAAAAATTTCGAATGCAGATAATAATAACAGTGAATTTATATATAGCACAGTTTTGTGATATTTCACGTCAAGTGCGCTTCATACTTAATTAATTAAGCTAATAATTCTAACTAACAAGGAGAAAAATAATATATAATATGTATACAAAATTAAAACTATCTAGATGCATGATCGTTATCATAAATCATCAGAGAACAGGTTCAGAAATGGGTACAATAGTGCATGTGCACATCAATAGATTTAAAAAAAACAATTAACTAGAAGCTAAGGGTATAAAAAAAATCCAGATGAAACGTATGAATTCATATTAACATATTTGTTAAATCAAAGAAAAAGAAATTAGATTGAATTTGATGTTAGATCCGTAACGCCCCTCGCCGCTTCGACTTTGCAATGTCCCGATTTTTCTCTTTAATTTAACAATTCGCGTATTCCGGCGATCTAAAATACGACGTAAAAATATGTTTCGTGGAGTTTCGGGTACGGGGTCGGATGTCACAGGTCCAAGGGCATCTGCATTTTCCATAACCTATAAATAATAAACCCAACAATTATTTTTTAAATTTTGTTTTAATGGCTTTTACTTGTATTTTTATTACACAAGATATACTTACAACATCTAAGCTTACAACATCTATCTCTTCATTTATCGTAAGTGCCTGTTCTGACACAGGCGGAGGGTTTTTTGGGTTCGATTTTATCTGAAAATTTTATTCTTATAAGTATTGGCATAGTCATTGAATAAAAAAATGGTAATCGATGTATTATAAATTCATTTGTTTTGCACCAAAATTTTTAATGGTGGTGTCAAAACTGGTCAAAGATGTGAAAAAAATTGACCATAAAAACCTTTTGTATTGCCGAAGGTACTATCGAATCATATTGAGGCACCGCGAAATCCTTAAGACGGATCTTTACAAATGTTTTGTCGAAGTGGTTATTTGAAAAATGGACTGAGCAGATTGTGCTATGGTATTTAGGAGTCCAATTTTGCCTTCTCGTAGCACTGAATCCATTTTTTCTCGTCTTTTTCATCCTTTGAAATCTAAAATAATTAAATATATAATAATATTCCAATTTTGGCATAGCCCCGAATCTGGGGACGCAACCGAAATTATAAAGATAACTAAGAGATAAACACTATTCTGTCTTTATCTGTTTGCCAACAATTTAGCGTTAGTTTCATGAGAAAGAAAGAGACCGGGATACTTTCAGAAGCCGTACAAAATGGGGATTTCCCTTTGTAATGGTTTCTCATGTGACATCTAGTATATATCTGTAAGTTAAAAATATTACGAATTCACTAAAACTCATTTCAAACGGAAGTTTATTATATTGGAACGAATAGTCCAAAGATTAATTACATATTGGTGTAAGTTACTAGTTGTTTTGTAGGTTAGGATGTTAAATATTTGAGATCAAACTAAAAAAAGACGATTTTTATGGTACATACGTGTGAAAACTGTTTGTTTTTGGTCCTTTTGTACTTCGATTGAAGCAACCAAGTATAGCACATATGGCCATGATGTTTTGCTAGATATCGGACAAAAAATAACTCAAGTTTTTAACTATTTACGTACTTTTGACAGTCCGTTCGCCTGACACTCCAAACGTGAGTGAAGTTCGTGCAGATTAAATAGTGGAGACATGACATTTAGCCCGCCCCAAATCGTGTATTGGTTTCAACAATTGTTTGTCTCTTTTTCTCATATGCTTATAGAACCGAGCATAAAGAGAGAGCTTTATTTTGCGAGTTTGTCAACGATTTGTCACAAATTAGTACGGTCTCTTTATATTGTTACTCTGAGTCGCATACACACAATACACCGCATTACCTAGTGAATTAAAACTTCCAGTCGCGATCAAATGTATTTATGTTTTTTTTTTACATGCTTTAGAGTCTTTTTTTAATGTATCTTTATACCATTTTTTTGTACTCCCTGTTATAATTTTTGTTTTAATATTTTAGTTTTATAATTTCATCCCTTCCGGAATAAGTTTTTTTTAACTCATTGGGAATAATGTCATTAAAAATGTCTGTGTGTTTTTTTAATATACGAGTATATATATATATATATATATATATATATATATATATATATATATATATATATATATATATATATATATATATATTTAATTAAAGAATGAAGGCATTTTAATGTTTTTCATTCTTGAAACGTGGTCACTTAATACCTACTTGCTCCATCAAATCGGGCCTAGTCTAACCTCTCCCCCCCCACCTCACCTGACCCGTTCAGTTGAAAGTTCAAAGTGAATTTGATATGAGGCGCTCAAGACTAGAGTAACTTAAACATCGTTTCAGTAGTCACAAAAAAATGCCTACAAAGAGTTGGTGTTTTAAATTTAAAAAAAACATTACTTTACTCCCTTCGTCTATTCAAGGACGAATTCCGACTCAGAGCGTTGAGATCCCTGGCTCTGAGCCCTCGGGGTGGCGGGCTTAAATCCCGACGAAGTGTTGATAAAGTTAAAATAATATGAATAAGTTTTTTGTACGCGTACTTACATTTAAAATATTCGCAATATGCTTTCAGTATTTTCCGGTAAGATACCGTAATTCAGCTGTGTTTAGTGATCACATCTAAATAAATACAAGGTACTCTAAACCATATAATAATAATAATATTTGGATAATTTGTATAGCGCCGTTTTTGTGAAAAATCACCTCAAGGGCGCTGTACAAATCTTAATTTCTACTTAATATTTATTCTTAATTTATATAAATGTACAGCAACATACTTACCTGGCAGGACACGATCACCATATCGTAATAACTTAAAATCTAGCTTATTCTTACATATACTCGTATATATATATAAATATATATTTTATTTTTTATTATTATTTTTCAATTTTAGGGCGTGAGAGCAAATTTAAAATAAAGAATATCGGAGGTATTTTTTTAATTTTTCGTAGTAAGGAACAGATAATGATGATAATCGTCTAATGAATTTAAGGAATGAGAGTCTGAAAAGTTTTCTTGGTTTGAACAGAATTCTATTGGGCTTGTTACATCTTGATTATAGATATGATTATCTGAAAAAATGGGTTTTGAGTTTGGCTCTGAACTCTGTCGAGTCTTTTATTACTCTCAGATCATGTGGTAGTCCATTCCATGCTTTAGGACCTGACACTCCGAAGACGCGCTCTCCGAACTTCGTCTGGTCTGCGCTTTGGTTCCTTCAACCTTCCTATAGCCGATGACATTGCCGATCTAAGGGTTGACTGTCGCGAATTGGAATCTTTAGGAATACACAATTCCGATAAATAAGCCGGAGCCATTCCGTTAATTGATTTGAAAACCATCCAGCAAAGCTTAAACTGAATTCTTTCGAGACATTTAAGCCAGTGAAGATTTTTGAGGTGCTCTGAGATATGGGAATATTTTGATACGCCGGTGATAAGTCTTGCCGCGGCGTTGAAGACTAGTTGTAGTTTGTTAATTTGATATTTAGGAAGACTAGCGTATATTCCATTGCAGTAATATGAAAGAACCCTGTGCTCACAGTCCTGTTAATTTGAGATTTAAGGGGGAAATCAGCGTCCAGATTAACACCCAAAAGTTTGATAGATGTCTTTGGAATAATGTCACTTCCTGAGACAGCTATTGGGGAGTTATCGATGTTATGCTGACTTCTGCTTGTGGCGGTCCAGAGAAACTCTGTCTTTGAAGGGTTCAATTTCAGTCTATTTGAGGTCATCCAGAGAGTGATCGCTTCTAGACGCTCAGTCATGCGAATTTTCAGACTGTCTATTTCTGTCGGTGAGCAGTAAAAGTAAACTTGCTGGTCGTCGGCGTAGCAATGTGATATAAAACCAAATGATTTGATTATTTGAGAGACATCATCATATGTATTGTCTGTCCGCTCCACTGGGAGTGCCTTGCTCCAAGAGTTCCAAGTAGTGGAGCTCTTGTGTTTTAACCATATTAAATTATTTGCTTAACGTTTAACTGCAAATTGGTAGTTGAATGAATGCTAATTGATTCGTTTAACCGACACGCCCTCTGGCCTCGGAGATTTCGTGTAAGGGTAGCGAAGCCCGATAGCGCTTCCCCGGAAGCTGTAGCACCGTTCGTAATATTCCCGTAGCATTTGAATCTAAACAGATTTGTGTTCATTCATCGCTCACCTACGTCGGCTTACGCTATGAGCTTTCTGACACGGTGGGGATTTCCCTGAAGAAAAGCACATGTCACGTTTTAATACACCTAATTATCATGGTATCCGAGAGAGGAAATACACGTTTACGTATCGTTAATATCACGTGCCTTAGCAACTATAAAATTAACTAATATATTTTTTCGTATTTTATCTTATTTTCGGTCCTAATCCAAACTAGGCACGTAATATAGTTTTTTTTTACCTCATCGCACACTGTGTGTGTGAGAACTGCTATGCTATATCTACGCACACGACGGTTGGTCGCTTAACAGCCTTATAGCGTTTGTAGTGCAGCGCGAGCCATTGTTTTACTAGAAATTTTAAAACTATATTTTATTAAAATTTAGTTCAAAGAAATTTATATTGGTTGATCTTTTTTACAAAATATTGGAAAGGATTAATTTTGGCAAAAAAACTGTTTGCATTTTCCTGTCAAAAGCTTTTGATAATGTCGATCGTGAGCTTCTTCTATTCACAATTGAAAGCATTGACATACCGAGGTATAGCCTTAAAATGGTTTGAATCATATCTCAAAAATTGCAAATAGAAAGTTAAAATTTCAAACATTGACGAAAAAACGATACGGTTTGTGATGGAATCTCAATGAAAAACTGTCGATAAGGGTGTGCCACAAGGAAGTATTCTTGAGCCTCTCTTTCTTATTTGTATAAACGAACTTTCGATTATTACTGGCAAAGAATGTTCAATGTTTGCCGACGATACTGCTTCGTTATTTAAATTTACTTGTGGCGTTGACGACTTCAATAAGCATTTGTCAATCAGTATCAAACTAGCTATCGTGGCAAAAATTGACACAAACTAAAAAAAGGTTCTGAAAATTTGTCCAGTACAAGCTACTCCCATAAAAATTAACATTAAATTTATTAATAATAGTATTGAACCCTCTCAAAATTATTCACTTGGAAATTCAACTAGATTCAAAGATAAATTGGAAAGAATCAGTAATCTCTACATATTATGGATACGTCTATTCAATTATTAAATACGGATTAGCGGTTTGGGGAATTCCGTAAACACCAGAGATGTTTTTTTTTATCCAAAAGAGATGTTTTGAAAAATCACAAATTACCCTTATCCGTATTCATGTAAACCTTAAAAAAAAAATTCTGACGTTCACAGATACACAATACATTTCGGAATATTTTTTTTTCTTCAATATACGCCTTGCGGCAAATATTCGTTTTATCATCTCGACTTTTACCTTAGACCGTTTTTGACTCAGTCGCCGTTTGATAGTTGACGGATAGGGACATCGTCTGCGTGAATTCTTAATTTATTTTGACGAATACTAGTGTTTTTCAACATTTTGACCCATCTATAAATAAAGGGTTATTGTATTTTTTCGTAATTTAATAGAACATGCACGATATAACATTTACGAATGCAAAATAATTACATTACAAATAAAACATTATGAATCTTTATTTTTGTCTGTATGTTTCTCTGCGATGTTTACACTTTACACCGGTTAGTAGTTGCGTGGACTAATGTTAAAGTTCCAACCCGGGCGTTCCACCATTGCACAAGAAACGAAATTCGTAGTCCGGGAATGGAGGTTTTTTTTTTACAGTAAAAAAATGGTCAGATTTTAATATATTTACATATAGCATTCACACTTCAAAATATATCTTCTTACTTGGATTAACTGTAAAAAATATGAAACATTTGTATATATATATGTGTAATCTTAACATTTTGCGTTCTATATATTTTTTTTATATTGTGCAATAAATATAATTATGTTGAAAATTTTTTTCAGTAGGTAGAACATTCTCTACTGAAATATTGTACAAATAATCATAAAAATATATCAGTAAATAATACATTCTACGAACTCTAAATATATCTTTGACATAAAAATAATTTCCAACGAACGAAAATAGAATAAGCAAAAGGACAAATGATGTATTTTATATCTTACAAATCAACACAATGATAATGCTAACGCATAGTAGCTCTATTGGTCTTCGCGCATTTAATCTTCTACTAAATAAATATCACCTCATGTGAAAACCTTCTTTCTATAATTTAATTATTTATTGTGAACAACTGAGATAAGTATGTTTCAATTTTATCTGTTTGCTTCATACCTATTATTATTGTTAATTGACTTTTAATTCGTATTTGTAGTTATTATTTTTATTTACAACCTATAAGTTAATTAATCTCAATTCACTTTACTCTATATTACCCACACATAGGCAGCGCCTTTGTGAGTTCCCATTGTTTTAACTTTTAAATTCATAGATTATGTATGTTAAAAAAAAATGTGATTACTAATTTTGGTAATGTTCGTCGTTTTTGTTTCCCACGCGTCAGTGGTGAGTTGAATATAAAAACTCAAATGGTTAACATGAGGTCTTAAAATGCTATCTTTGAATTTAAAAAGCTCTTTATTTTTCCTCACTAAGTACAGTATGTATTTAGGAATTCATCCAATTTGTTTAAGCTTTTTACTTTCCCTTTATAATATTTTTTTTATTAACGCACAGGAAACAAAATATACAAGAAAGTTTATTTTAATAAATATACAAAAAAATCTCAGGCGGTAATAGGCGAGATAAGAAATTATTAGCTATTGTAACAACCCTCTTAGTTATATTCAAATTCCGAGCGTATTGATCAGTTCTTCGATCTCGAATACTTTCTCTTTCTAGCATCGCATCATCCCTTACTAATTAGGGAGATGAATGCTATTGGTCTAAATTCACCCCCGCCGCTCTAAGTTCGCAGATGTGACCCCTGGAAGGTATATTCACAGCTGTGACGGCCTATAAAAGGTCATGTTTCAGCTCTAGAGAGCAGTCTTCCTACCCGGTGCCTCACGCGCCCTTCAGCCTCCTCTGTCAAGACTGGCATAAGAACCCTTAGTTAATGGTTGCTTAATGCGCAGTGGATTCAGAGTCGACGCAACCCCTTCCCCTCCTATCCTTCCTACCCGGTGCCTCACGCGCCCTTCAGCCTCCTCTGTCAGGACTGGCATAAGAACCCTTAGTTAATGGTTGCTTAATGCGCAGTGGATTCAGAGTCGACGCAACCCCTTCCCCTCCTATCCTTCCTACCCGGTGCCTCACGCGCCCTTCAGCCTCCTCTGTCAGGACTGGCATAAGAACCCTTAGTTAATGGTTGCTTAATGCGCAGTGGATTCAGAGTCGACGCAACCCCTTCCCCTCCTATCCTTCCTACCCGGTGCCTCACGCGCCCTTCGGCCTCCTCTGTCAGGACTGGCACAAGAACCCTTAGTTAATGGTTGCTTGGTGTGCAGTGGATTCAGAGTTGACGCAACCCCTTCACCTCCTTTAACCCTCCTCTGCCAAGGCTGACACGAGAACCCTTAGTCAATGGTTGCTCGATGTGCAGTGGATCCAGAGTGACGGCCCTCCTGTAACCCTCTGCCAGGACCGACACGAGAACCCTTAGTCAATGGTTGCTTGATGTACGGTGGATCCAGAGCGGAGGTATCCTTTAGAAATTCCTTTGGGAGGACTGATACAGTGAACCCAGGAAAGGAAATACAAGTGCACCGAAGCTATTATGCAAATAGTAAGGTTTATTATACATTTTACGACCGGAATGTCAAGTGTTTGTTTGTAACAGTATATTGTCTTATCATTGTGGATTTACCTTGCAAATTGATTGTACCCCGAACAATAAAAACTAATTGTGTTATCTGTTAAAATTGTGTTATGATTTAAATAACCCGTTACAAATGGCGCCCAACTAGATGGCCTATCAATTCGCGAGTGTTTATTAATTACGTAATCAGTTTAAAATAAAGTCAGTGAAAAAACAGTACAGTTGTGAAAATATTATTTGTGAAAGCTAGTGACAAGTCAGCTAAACATAAAATCAGTGGAAAAATAGTGCAGTGTCGAGATAGTAAGTCTTGTTTAGGGGGAGATAACCCTTTACAGTGAAATTTTGAAAAAAAAAAAAAACAGTACAGTTGTGAAAAGTATATTTTTTATGTGTAACTCAGTGGAAAAAAACATTACAGTTGTGATAAATCGCTAAATAAACTCTAGTTTAGGGGGAGTGAACCCTACCGTGAAAAGTGTTTTGTTGTTTTTAAAAGTGTAAATGTAATTCTTGACAACACACAAGTGAAACTGTGCAAATTGGTGAATTAGTACAAAGTGGCGTCCGCTAAACCAAAGTCAAGAGGATTCATCAATCCTCGTCGTAGTCCGAGATTTAATACAGTTAACATGGCATTAACTAATGAACAATTCCAGCAGTTGCTGGAGAGAATTTCGATTCCCCAAGCGTCGATGGACGACCGAAAGAATTTTCGTTACTGCACTTCGCGGTTTAATGGGTCGAGGAATCCACAGAAAGTGGAAGAATTCATAAGAACTGCAACGATATTCAAGCAATACGAGGGGATATCGGATGCGCGGGCGTTGGAAGGTCTTCCCTTACTTCTGGAGGACACGGGCAGTCTCTGGTGGGAAGGAGTTAAAGGTGAAGCCTCGTCCTGGGATGATGCAATGGCATTAATTAGAAGTGCTTTTGCACCTAAAAGACCGGCATATCGCGTGTTACGCGATATCAATGAAAATATTCAGGATGAAAAAATGCCTACGGATATGTTCATTACGATCAAAAGGGCGTTATTAGCCGAATTACCTCAGATGTATAGCAATGAAGTCATGCAGCTCGATATGGTGTATGGGATTCTAAGGCGATTCCTAAGAGAAAAGATACCTCGGGAATCCATAAAATCGTTCGACGACCTTCTTCAAAAAGCGAGACTGATTGAAGAAAGCGCCGCGGAAAAGGCCCAATATTATAAAGAAGCGAAACCTCGAGAAAACTTTATTAAACATCGAGGAATGCCTAAGAGTCGAGCGTTTTGTGAATATTGCAAAAAGAATGGCCACACACAAGATAATTGCTACACCAAGACACGATCGACCCGTCGGAATGTACCAGATATTGTGAAGAAAACAGAAGGTGTTAAAATATCCTGTTACGGGTGTAATCGCCCTAATGTAATACGGTCTAAATGTCCAACATGTAATCCTTCAAGGGCCGAGCAACGGGAGGTATCATTCTACTCATTTAATACCGAACCAGTCATGAGTCGCCCTAGAGTGCACATAACGGTAGGACAGACGTTAGGAACCGCTATTTTCGACACCGGAGCTCGAGTAAGCGTTGCGAGCGGACAGCTCTATAAAATACTTTTGAAAGGGGGCCATAAATTTAGAAAGGAGTGGACACAAGTGGTCCTAGCCGACGGTGTACCCAGGGAACAAGAGATCCTTAGTGTAACAATACCGGTTACATTACAAAGAAAAACCATCAAGACGACATTTGTTGTCCTACCCGATGCCCACAATAATGACACCCTCTTGGGTATTGACTTCATGAATGCGGCATCCCTTGTTCTAGACCTTGCTAGTCAGACTTGGTATTTTAGGGATGACATGGAATCGCCCTACAATTTTCTCATGGAGGACCGCCACAAAAAAAAAATTCAGCACAAAGCGGATGTGAGATTCTCGGAAATAGAGGCCATGGACGAAGATGTCGAGAATGTCTTGAGAGGTTACGGGCCACCAACTCTGCTCAGTCCGTTACCAGAAACTCCTGAGAAAATAACGGCATTAAAGGATTCTACTGTAACTCTTTCGGGATACTCCCCACGGCACGTGGATGTTTTATACAAAGATGCAAGGCGACAAGTAGAAAAAGCCTATAACCGTGCTGTAAAACGATTGTTTACTGGTAATGCCAAATTGCATATCTCATCCATTCAATTAGTTGAATTGAACCTGCGAGAAGATGAGGCGCCGCATCTCGAATACTCCGATAGAATGCGTCTTAATAAATTAATAATAGACAACGCTGATGTATTCTCCGAAACTGGACCACCCACGTCATTGACCGAACACCACATTGACACCGGAGATCATGCACCAATAGCAGTTCCGCCGTATCGAATGGCCCCACTTAAAAGAAATATTCTGCATACAGAACTACAAGACATGCTTCAAAAGGGAATAGTCGAGGAATGCGAATCTCCATGGGCAGCTCCTGTCGTCATGGTTCCCAAGCCTGATGGAACCAGTCGATTTTGTGTAGACTATCGAAAATTGAACTCCATAACAACGCCTGATGTTTACCCCCTCCCTCGCATGGATGACCTGCTGCACGCTGCGAAGAGAACAGCATTTATGACCACAATGGATTTACGTGCAGGATATTGGCAGATAAAAATGAAAGAGTCTGATAAAGACAAGACCACATTCATCAGCCCCTTCGGAACATATCGCTTTACCCGTATGCCATTTGGGCTACGCAACGCACCCGCGACATTTCAAAGATTAATGGATCGTTTACGATCAGGACTTGGAGCGATCAACCTTCTTGCATATTTAGATGATTTAATTTTACTATCCGGCTCATTTGATGAACACCTAGCAGACTTGAATATGACCTTTAACCGGATTCGCCAGTTTGGGTTACGGATAAACCGAGAAAAATGCAAATTTTGCTGCGAAAAGGTTAAATATCTGGGGCATGTCATCACGACAGAAGGTATATCCACAAATCCAGATAAGATTACCGCTATTCAACACATGGCACCTCCTAGAAACATTAAACACGTCCAATCATTTCTACAAACCTGTTCGTGGTTCCGACGTTTTGTCCCAAACTTCTCGGAAATCGCCCGACCACTCAGTAACTTAACAAAAAAAGGCTCTATCTGGAAATGGGAAGATGAAGAAATACGAGCCTTTGATACCCTGAAGAGGTCATTAACGAGTGCCCCAATTTTACAACAAGCAGATGAAACACAGCCATATGTGTTAAAAACGGATGCAAGCAATTACGCGATTGGAGCCGTTCTATTGCAAGGGGAAGGAGAGAACGAGCACCCCATTGAATATGCGAGCCGCTTACTTACTTCGGCTGAGAGAAATTATTCTACAACGGAAAGAGAAGCTTTAGCCATTGTTTGGGCTGTTGCGAAATTCCGCGGATACATTGAAGGTTCTTTGATAAGCGTAATATCTGACCATCAGCCTCTCAAATGGTTGATGTCTCTAAAATCACCATCCGGGAGACTTGCAAGATGGGCACTACAATTGCAGCCATATAATTTGCACATAAAGTATACACCTGGTAGAACAAATGTGGTTGCTGATATGTTATCAAGGCCCACATGCACAGGTGATAACACTGAACATTGCGGAGTTTGCAGCATAGTAATCGACCTACCTAGACGTTCCGCTCCGGATATCCGCGAGGAGCAAATGCAAGATTCAGATGTGCGAAAGATCGTTAATTGTTTCGAAAATGAACAAAAAGATGAAGATTACTCCCGCTGGACATCCCGTGGATATATTATGACGAACGGTGTATTGTACCGTTACGCCCAAGATGAAGATACCGAAAATGCTCAACTCGTGGTCCCAACGCATGAAAGACCAATAGTACTGAAGGAATATCATGACGACCCCACAGCTGGACATTACGGAGTAGAAGGTACTTACCGGCGCCTGTCATCGAGGTTCTACTGGCCAGGAATGCGCAGGTACATTGCACAATACATTAAGAATTGTATTGCCTGTCAGAGATACAAAGTCAGTAATATGAAACCCTCGGGTCTTTTAATGACTCCGGTCACGTGTCAAAGATTTGAAATCTTAGCTATTGACTTATTTGGACCACTACCTACCTCCAAAGAAGGATACAAGTGGGTTTTCATAATAGAGGACACTGCCACCCGCTGGGTAGAACTATTACCCTTAGAGAAAGCAACAGCTGAGGCCTGTGCTACGGCCTTAGTTTCGGAAATATTTTTACGATATGGGACACCACGACAAATCAAAAGTGATAATGGCCCTCAATTTGTAAGTGCTGTTATGCAACAAGTAACTTACTGCCTTGGGATAACCCAGATCCTCACCCCAGTTTACCATCCTGCCGCAAATCCAGTAGAGCGCAAGAATCGCGACCTCAAGACGCAATTAGCCATACAAGTGGGGGATAAACACAACGAATGGCCTGAAAAACTGCCAGCGATCCGATTTGCTATGAATACGGCTCATTGCCTAAGTACGGGGTATTCGGCAGCGCACCTTACTTTTGGACGTGAATTGCGAACGCCGAACGATGTGTCCAGAGACTTACGGGCCATCATCCGATCTGAGAACTTCATACCAGAGATAACCCCAAAGCTACTTCGTCTAGCAGAGACCTTACATCATGCAAGAGAAAATAATGAAATTCAACAAGACCGCCGGAAAAATAACGCCGATATGCGAAGACGTCCAGATCCTGGATTTAAGCCTGGAGACCTTGTATGGGTGAGCACTCATCCGCAAAGCAGCTCTCATAAGAAATTTACATATAAGCTTGCTCCTCGGCGCGACGGTCCCTACATAATTCTCCACCGAAAGGGTCCAACAACATACGAAGTCGCTGCGAACGGCGATCCCGACGTACCTGTGGGAACCTACCACTCGTCAGCTCTCACTGAATACAAAGGACCTCTAACAGATCTAACGGCACCGATCTTACCGATTCGAAAAAGAGGTCGCCCACGGAAAGTAATCCCTGAAGAAGAGAGGGAAAGTGAAAAGTGAAAATAAGAACATCAAATTTAAAACAAAAAAAAAAAAAAAAAAAAAAAACAAAAAAAAACCAACAACGACAACAACAGGGACACAAGAAATCTAAATAAGAAAAATAAATTAACAGTTCTTCAGGAAAACAAATTGACCCACTGACAAACCTACATTATCTATGTTACAAGTGTCATAGCAGGGGGAGACCATAAAAAAGATCATAAATCACCAGATAGACCAGAAAAAGATGGAAGACCATAAATCACAAGCGAGCCGCCCGAGATGACCACGTGCGGTTACCCACCATGATGAATGCGGACAACCACAACTTCAAGTGTAAACCGAAACCAGAAGATGTTTGTTATTGTGTATGGAATCTTATCGAGGCGATTTCGTTTCCATAGGGGGAGTCTGTAACAACCCTCTTAGTTATATTCAAATTCCGAGCGTATTGATCAGTTCTTCGATCTCGAATACTTTCTCGTTCTAGCATCGCATCATCCCTTACTAATTAGGGAGATGAATGCTATTGGTCTAAATTCACCCCCGCCGCTCTAAGTTCGCAGATGTGACCCCTGGAAGGTATATTCACAGCTGTGACGGCCTATAAAAGGTCATGTTTCA
The DNA here is from genome assembly GCA_022651775.1 of Drusus annulatus. NCBI lineage: Eukaryota > Metazoa > Arthropoda > Insecta > Trichoptera > Limnephilidae > Drusus > Drusus annulatus. The sequence continues at coordinate 396,282 of JAGWCC010000514.1, read as the reverse complement.
GCTCTAGAGAGCAGTCTTCCTACCCGGTGCCTCACGCGCCCTTCAGCCTCCTCTGTCAAGACTGGCATAAGAACCCTTAGTTAATGGTTGCTTAATGCGCAGTGGATTCAGAGTCGACGCAACCCCTTCCCCTCCTATCCTTCCTACCCGGTGCCTCACGCGCCCTTCAGCCTCCTCTGTCAGGACTGGCATAAGAACCCTTAGTTAATGGTTGCTTAATGCGCAGTGGATTCAGAGTCGACGCAACCCCTTCCCCTCCTATCCTTCCTACCCGGTGCCTCACGCGCCCTTCAGCCTCCTCTGTCAGGACTGGCATAAGAACCCTTAGTTAATGGTTGCTTAATGCGCAGTGGATTCAGAGTCGACGCAACCCCTTCCCCTCCTATCCTTCCTACCCGGTGCCTCACGGGACTGGCACAAGAACCCTTAGTTAATGGTTGCTTGGTGTGCAGTGGATTCAGAGTTGACGCAACCCCTTCACCTCCTTTAACCCTCCTCTGCCAAGGCTGACACGAGAACCCTTAGTCAATGGTTGCTCGATGTGCAGTGGATCCAGAGTGACGGCCCTCCTGTAACCCTCTGCCAGGACCGACACGAGAACCCTTAGTCAATGGTTGCTTGATGTACGGTGGATCCAGAGCGGAGGTATCCTTTAGAAATTCCTTTGGGAGGACTGATACAGTGAACCCAGGAAAGGAAATACAAGTGCACCGAAGCTATTATGCAAATAGTAAGGTTTATTATACATTTTACGACCGGAATGTCAAGTGTTTGTTTGTAACAGTATATTGTCTTATCATTGTGGATTTACCTTGCAAATTGATTGTACCCCGAACAATAAAAACTAATTGTGTTATCTGTTAAAATTGTGTTATGATTTAAATAACCCGTTACGCAATTCACATTATAATAAATGAAAAAAAAACCTGCCTTTGGTAAGCAATAATTTTTAATCATCAAATGGGCAAAAACCGATTGTAATGTGAAGTACCTCACCGAATAAGAATTTCAATGTAAATATGTAAAAACAGGACGAAAAAATTATTATACATAAATTGTTTCCATGTAGCATAACCACAGTTTGATAATGGCTTTGAACGCCGAAACAGCTGTCACACTAAAAATAAAAACTAGCAGAGCTTAATAAAAAACATTATCAAATTAAAATTATAAAAAAAATACATACCTATGGATATACATATACCATACCATATATATATATATATATATATATATATATATATATATATATATATATATATATATATATATATATATATATATATATATATATATATATGTATGTATGTATTTAATTATACTAGTTTTATTTGGAGACTTAAGTTAGTTTCCGGCATGGTCAGAGATTCCAACAGCTCTTTTTCAAATATTATTATCATTCAACAATTGATAAATATGAAACGAACTATAAAGCGTCTTGTCTTGTTTTTAAAGTTATATATTTGTCAGCTGAAAATAGTTGCGTTAACTTAGAAAGTGAAGCTGTATAAGTTTAATTACATAGAGATCACCGTTCAAGAGAGTTTTGCTGCTTCAGACAGATTTTTTATAGTTAAGATGCGTAAGTGTTCCCCCTACGCAAGCTAAATGGGTCACATTGTAGCAGGTAATAAACACAAATTAAACATGATTTAAGCTTTACGCCGACACGTCATCTATTCATGAAAATATGTTTATTTTAGTATCGCAATCCGTAAAGTACACTTGCTACGAAAATGTTATAGTCGAAGGACAGTAACCGCTACTCCTCTAGGAAAATACTTACTCTTTATGTATGTTTTTTTTTCTAGCGTCGATACAGATTGGTTCCAAGAAGATTAAGAGCCGGGTTGAAAAGTGTCAAATAGAATTTTGCGACGATTTTATTCGCTCGCCATAAGAACAGCGTCAGTCAGCCTTTCTGCTATTTGTAAATTTCAAAGTAAGCAGAATATTCGTAAATTGTGTTCCCTACTCGTTATTTTACTTTTTTAATGGCTCTTTCTGGGAAATTCTTTTCATTATCTGCAATGTAAATTCTTCCCTACAAATATTTTCTCTCGGTTTACTGCGTCCCTCACACCCCCTGCCCCCTCCCTCCACGGGCCGCTACCCGTTTAATAGCCATGCCGCAATATGCTATGGACTCATTTCTCTTCTCATCATTATTGAAGAAATACTTTACAGTAAAAATATTCAAGAGATTCTAATCGTTTTCGATCGGCCCACCCATCGCCACACTGAAACTTTAATACGTAATACCTACTCAAATAAATCATATTTACTCGCGAATTTACCGAGAAAAAAGGACTTGTACCAGAACAAAAAATCTTTCCGGGTAACCATTTGTGGTGATCCGCGTATGGTATTTGTACCCGACGTAACAGGGCACACAAGTAAACTGTATAGGGTAGCGGTCCCAATCTGCGAAGTGCTCCAAGCAGTCGGTCCTGATGTATATAGGAGACGACGGGATCAAACTCGTAGGGCCTCGGTTTCCTAGTGAAGATGCTGCGGGTCTGGTCCAGAGAGAGGTGTAGTCAGGCGGTCCAGGGGGGCAGGCGATGGTCAGAGAAAAGTCGGGAGTCAAGTTTGAAGGCGATGTCGAAGCGAAGAGAAGTCAAGGTGTGTGGTACTGGCGGAGGATGCTGGTGATCTGCCTTTCCTCTCATTTTTGCGCAATATTTCATTGCCTTGAGAACGCGCAGCCGGGTTTGAGGAAATTTGTATGGAGAAATTTAGCTTTCTCTTTTCCTCTCTCCCGGCCGGCAGGCAATTTTTGGGGATGGTTTGAATTATACCGATCCCTTTCTCCTTGCCACCAGCTTTCACCTCAACTTCAATTCGCCTCTCTATCATTTTTATTAAGTTCTTAATTACAATTTAAAAATACAGTTTACAAAAATGGTGCCCGTTTTTGCGGGTTTTTAGCCTATAACTATCTTATTCTAACATTTATATACTTAAATTGACATTTGATACAAAGCGCGTAATCAGGCCGTCACAATGGCCTATTTTGTTGTTTTGTGATATCAGCCCGACTCCAGCAATAGAGGTCAAAAGTCACAATTATTGTTACATACAGAGTTGTGCCGAACGCGTGATTGGTTGAGCTCTTCGGCCGCCGGGCCTGGAGCTGGCCGGATGTTCGATCCGCCATTACGCTCGAGCGAGCCTTGGACTCGCGTTTAACGCTCGGCCGAGAGCTTGGGACACCCATTGCATAATCTGCCGTGTCGTGAGAAGGAGTTTACTGACTCTAGTATGAAGTTAATTTATAAGATAAAAACACGAATTTAGTATGATAAATTAGAGCAAATATATGAAGTTAATTTTGACTCTAATTCTAACAATTCAAACATGATTTTACGTACATCTTATTCCTAAATTATTCATACACGGATTTATAATTTCTGCGGCACAGTGCGTCCGACACAGTACTGAGAGCTCCGTTGTAATCCCTCTTTCAGTTACATGCATTGTCTGTTAGAAAGAGTAAGAGGTTACAACGGAGTTATCAACGGTATACCTATTGCTGTAATCCCGCCAAGTCAACGAATAAATACCAACTACTAATACTCGCATAATTTTTGCGGAATACTTCAATTGGTAGAGGAGCTACTCGGATAGTAAAAAGTGCCGAATTCATTTTTACTATTGGCTCCCCCGTGTCTTTTATTACGGGGAATCGGGGAGTAAAATTATTTTATCATTATTGCTAAAATTTATGTTAATTCAAATCTTTCCTTTCATATTATTATACCTAGAATGATATTATTCATGTATGTAATACACTATTTACACAACTTCCACTTGACTTAATGTTCTTGCTATTTCAATGTGTTATCCCACATATTCATTTTCTATTATGTAAATACATAGTGAAGCCTTCAAATTTCACACTAATTCCAACCATCCGTCAATAAGTTGATCAAACCCTCACGGAATCGGGACTTGAACATAATATGACTGTATAACACCAGTGTTCGATAATATTATATTTACCCTCCCATTATAATATTATTTGAAATGTCCTGGCCGGGCTGTCCCGAGTTTAACCTACAAGGGCTAATTTGTCACGCATGTTAGCTTCCAGGCTGTCGGACGGAACGGATCATAGATAATATCTTCATATCGACATAATAGGCATTAGGTAAGTCATCCATTCCCGATTCATCCGGTGCGGCTTTCCGAAAGGCTCTCGGGTGAGTCCTCTAAACCGTGGAAAGTTGTGGTCACTTGCCACCCTCGCTCCGCATAGTTTACATCGCTGAATAAACATGGCGCAGATTTTATTGCGCGAAAAAATAAATCTGTTGATGTGTTACGTCCCTTCTCATCATTGAGTTAATTTCAGGTTGAACGCAGACCGGGAAAATCGGAAATTTTCGGGATTTATTATTTAAAATATCTTTTAAAATATTAGCGAATTCTTATTCTGAAATGGTTTCGGCCTATTTTGGTGCCGTAAAAGTAAACATCTAAAACCGATTTCTCTTCAATATTTCCCATATAACTAAAAAAAAAGCGGAATGCCATTTTTTGTTGGAAATATTAGCCCTGACGCAATATTTTAAGAGGCTAATCTTCCTTACTGATTTATGCCCCACGAGGGTACAAAACTGAACTTGGAAAACTTGTGGGAAATTTCCCATATTTTTCCTGTGGCCACCCTGAATATATAAAACATTATTTTCCATTACAATTTATTACACGTTTTACGATCGATGTTAGCACGTGTTTGCTATTATTATACTTTTGTTTCGTTATTGAGTTTCAATCATTATTATTCCTGAAGCTTATTGTTAAACCGAGAAGATGATTAAATGATGGCCATCGGCCGTGCCGTCGGCGGCGGACGCCGGTCGGTGGTTGTGACCTTGCACACGTTTATTAGCTGAATGATTTATTGACTGTCAAATCAGACCGAATAAACACGGCAGGAAAGTGATGATTCTTTAATGACTTTCGCTTACTTCAATCAGTGGCTTTCTCCTTGTCCCGGGGGACAGTTTCCACCCGAAGGACGCCGGACTTCGGTGCCCACACTCCGGCGCATTATTATTTCACATCGTCCCTCTCCCTGTCCCTGTCCCTGGCAGTCCCGGCACGTCGGCGTCGGAAGGCTGGCGGCAAATGTTCACTTGTTACGTTTTCTGTCAGAACAGGCTTTCTGCCGGAGAAGGTACATACGATGTTCCGTATTATTGTTTGTTCGGAGTTTATTTGTACGGAAGGTTGTTTTTCGACTGGAAAGTTTTTAAGATTTTGTATTTATTGAAAGTAAAATTGAATTTCATTGTTAGTACTTAAATAACAATTACTGAACCGTAAATAATATTATGACAAGAGTTTGTATTACTTTTGCTTTGAGTACAATCTAAATTGATTGTCAGGGATATTATATTTATATGGAAAACTCGCACTTTTAAAAAAAAATATTATACTTTTGGTAAAATTTTTGTTAACTTTTATTTGATTTTTTACGAAATCACTTCAAGGGCACTTTACAAAACTGAACATTATAATAATAACAGTGAATTTATATAGCGCAGTTTTGTGAGACTTAAATATATTTGTTGTTGTTGCAGATCGGCTTTCGACAATGAAAAGAAAGCAAAGGTGGCCATCAAGAAGATCTCCCCCTTCGAGCACCAGACCTACTGCCAAAGGACGCTGAGGGAAATTAAGATATTGACGAGGTTTAAGCATGAAAATGTAAGTACTCGCCTATCCAAACAATCGTCTCTTTGGTTAGTTTTGATTAAAAATAATTCGTGATTGTTGTTTTACTAAATTATTACGAATTCACCAATATTTTATTTAGTCTATCTTTTGTAAATATTAACTCATTTTCCCCACCAAAAAGTGAACTTTAAAAACTGCTAGCGGTTAGACTCCTACTGCCGGTTTTTTTATGAAAGCGAATTCAAACCAGTACGAGTATAAGCATTTCTAATCAAAATTAATAGACTGACGATTAAATCATTTTGCCAGAAGGTCTATTTTACCACAGAGAAAATAAAAAAGCAAAACAAAAACCTTGTTGATTTGTAACCGTATTTTCCTTTTTACTTCCAGATAATTGACATCAGAGACATACTGAGGGCTGTGACGATAGACCAAATGAAAGATGTCTACATTGTGCAGTGTTTAATGGAGACGGACCTTTACAAATTGTTAAAAACTCAGGTACACTTTCACACAGCTGAATATCTCGCAAAATTGACATAACCTTTAATGACTAGTATTAATGTATTCTTTTGATATTTGCAGAAGCTGAGCAACGATCACATCTGCTACTTCCTGTACCAAATCCTCCGAGGCCTGAAGTACATCCACTCGGCCAATGTCCTCCACCGAGATCTCAAGCCCTCCAACCTCCTCCTGAACACCACCTGTGACCTCAAGGTTTGGCACATTTACAGTCAATTACCTATTATTGGCTGAACTTAATATGTAGCATTATAATATAAGGAAGATTGTCATTGAGATTTTCATCCTTTTTATATGTTTCAGATTTGTGACTTTGGTCTTGCGAGGGTGGCTGACCCCGACCACGATCACACGGGCTTCCTGACAGAGTATGTGGCTACTCGCTGGTACCGAGCTCCGGAAATCATGCTCAACTCTAAGGTAAATCGCTATGTCTCGCACATTAATCATGATATTCATTTAATCAGCGAGAATACTTGCAGTATAGCTCTGATGAAAGATCACCATTTAGAATCATGTGTGGTCCTCACATTATTTATTAGTCCCACCGACAGCTTCATAGTTGCCTCCCCTTTCTATTACATGCTACGTTTATGAGAAAGATAGAGAGGTTACAATGGAGCTATCAGTGGTATGCCTGTCCAACATTCTTCATTGAATGTAGATTGACATATTTCATTTTAAAAGGAAAAAAATGACTTATGAAGTTTATTCTAATCTGTTCATTCTCCGCAGGGCTACACCAAGTCCATCGACATCTGGTCCGTGGGCTGCATTCTGGCTGAGATGCTGTCCAACCGCCCCATCTTCCCCGGCAAGCACTACCTGGACCAGCTCAACCACATCCTCGGCGTGCTGGGCTCCCCCAGCCAGGAGGACCTGGAATGCATCATCAACGAGAAGGTAAACTAACCCCCCACTCTTTGCTTCACGTCATTCAAGCATTTGCATAGATTGTCCTCTGTTAAACTATCTAGTGGGGTCTGATAGCTTTTTACAGGTCAGCTGCACGGCCTCAAATCAATAATTTTACCTTCATATCACATTAAATTTGAACAGGAAACTAAAGCAAAAATCTTACGTAAGTACATATTGTACTACTAATTTTGTACTACTAAATAACATGTCTCTTAATATCTTCAACCCGAACCTTGAAGATTTCAAGAGACATGTTAAAAATATCTCTTAATTTAATTTTGTTACTTCTTCTATTGGCAATTGAACTTTTTTAAAAATCTAGTAAAAGTTTTCTTACAGAATTTATTAATTGGATACATAAGAGTTAACACTATATGTAATATTGTCAGGTAGATAACCTGATACTTCTATCATGTATTTGTAAATTGTAAAAGTGTTCTAATTGTAGACAATCAATTCAGCTTTCTATATTGTATTTAGTTCCTTTTCTTCTCGGTCTTACAACATACCTTTGAATTGTATGTTGAAATATCTAATGTTATCCTGTCTGTTCGTTAGGCCCGCGGCTACCTGGAGTCGCTGCCGTTCAAGCCCAGCGTGCCGTGGACACGCCTGTTCCCCTCGGCTGACCCGCTCGCCCTGGACCTGCTGGATCGCATGCTGACCTTCAACCCGCATCGCCGCGCCACCGTAGAGCAGGCCCTTGCACATCCCTACCTCGAACAGTACTACGAGCCCAATGATGAGGTAACAGACAAACTGCTCTTTCGCTGCTGATATTCCCTTGGCTGCCTGGATATTCCGGTAATACTCCGTATTGATAATTTACCCGTCTAACGAGTGGTGTTCTGTTTCTTTCCAGCCCGTTGCGGAAGAGCCGTTCCGATTTGCAATGGAGCTGGACGACTTGCCGAAAGAAACCCTCAAGAAGTTCATCTTCGAGGAGACGCTGCTGTTCCGACAGACATAGTGGGCTACCCCTCACGCCGGGGCAGACATTATTATTCAACAATACCTCCCTCAACATATACTTGTTACTTTGTATTGAGAAGAGTACACGGGCTGTACAATGGTTGAAGCATTACTTTATTAAGGATTTATTTTAGTGTGGACTCATCTTTGACGCAAGCCACAATATCAGTGGAATATCTATGAATTTAAGGTAACTTTTGTCTAATTCTTAATGAAGTTTTATTTTGGTTCTTTCCTACTGGAGTTTTATATAAGGCCGAACCGTGTTGTTCAGAGCGTTACAGTAGTTAGCTGCGTAAGGTTACGTTTTAAGAGGATTGTGATTCAACGATAGCACTTAATAACTCCACCATTGCACCCATCACATGTGAGATGGTGATTATAATCTTTAAGTGTTAAATTGAACTGTCATTGCACAAATGAGTTGAAAGTCACTTAATCTAGGAAAGGTAACCAACAGACACTCCTCAGAGGGCTCATCCTTTCCCCTCTTCTTTAATGTCTGAAACCAACCTTCTTTCTTCATACAAATAATTTTTATAATAAAAAAAGTAAATAATATTCTGAACTGATGTTAATTAACTTTGCAAAGACTATGTATTGCCATGTAATTTTGTGCAATCCAGATTGCAATATTGAATGTGTAAAAATTTAATATTCTCTAGAATGTTATCTATGTTGATAACATTGAAATATTACGATAATATCCTACTATTAAAATTTTGAATTGTAATTAACAATGAATATATTGGGCTTTCATTTCTGGAAACATAGTTTATAAAATGTATGAACTCTCGTTTTAACAAACTTCTGAAAAGGTCTGTAAGGGAAAAATATACTGCAGTATAACATAAACTACCCAGAGTCTATTACTCGAGGAAGAAATTAAAATTAGTATAGACTAACTCTTCTGCTAAAAAAACAAGGAGCGGGTGCACTATGTGTCACTTGATTATCACAAAGACCAAATGAATTAACCTAGTGGCAGGTGACCAGCTTCATTAGAACAGGTTCGTATGATTCAGATTCAGATGATTGTCCAAAACAGACAAATACAGGTATGTGTCTCAAAGTATGCAAGCACTGCTTGTATTCGGGGAATGAGAAGATGTAATGAATGTATGCACATTATTACATAGGTATCTTTTAAATTTTAAATGTTTTTAAGCTATAAAGATATTTTGCTCGCTGTTCATATTTTTCAATTGTAATATTTCTATGCAATTTTGACAATTCCTGCACTTTTTGATCTCCAATATCTGTTTACCTATTAGTGTGGTTGTAATTCTTGAAAATGAAGAAGAACTTGCGTATAACTTGACTATTAAACTATATTTAATATGAATGTTATTAAAAATCCTCATATTTTAAGCGAGGTGTTTATTCTATAGTATCGTTATATGTCATTGTTATCAGAGTTATAGTGTATACAAAGTGTTTGAAGAATTTTAAGTAAGATGCAAATCTTTTTTCTTTCAACTCGTAGAACATTAATTAATCTTATTTGGCATTAACATTACATCATTTATAACTTCTCTTAAAGTTACAGCAATTTCGCAAGTATTTTAGACTTGGAAAAAATGTACATTTTTTCAGTTGCGGTGAACTATTTCAGAGGTGGAGAAACAGTGGCTCAGTAGCAAAAGTAAAATCAACACCTAAGTGGTCTGCGAGGGGTGCGGAGGGAGGTATTTATGCATGCGAGCTGGTTGTAAGCTTGTTTCCAGGATGAGGATGCGATCGCTGTACGAGGAGTTGATTTGAACAGGAACAGAGAAAAGGGAGGAGGTTTTGCGGGAGGAATCGGAGTAGACAGAGTATTAATTATTGGTATTATAGACAACATTAACTAAGCTGTGATTCAGTTTTTTCTTTATAAGACAGACACCATATCTGTTATTAATGTTGAACCTTTAAATATAAATCTATTTAGATTGCCATTTTAATCATGTAAAACATATATATGTTATTTTTACGCACCGAGGAAGTGACGTCGTGTGGAGAAGGAGACATTGAACATTGTCAGCTGGTGTTTCCATCTTTAGGCTGTTGAATAATGATAAGTTTATGTGATTCAATTTAAGTTTCTTTTGTTAGATATGGTTTTTATGTAAATATCCAACAATTATGTGTATTTGTATCACAACATACAAACATCATCAGTGGTCATTTCCCCATTCCAAAATTGAAGGAATCCATTTAATGTTAAGACATCAAATTAATCAATTATTACGTTTCTACGATGGGTGTATGTTTGTTGTACATCGTAGCTGTAAGCTGAATATTGTGACCATCAGTACTGTAGTTGGTAGATCTGTTACTAGAGAAAGTTCACTTCTGTAGCAGGTGTCTGCGGCTTCAGGGAAACACCGCCAACTGTGATGACTGTCTTCTCTAATAAACATAGAAGGTCCGAGCAAGAACACAACATGACAACACTCTGAGGTCTAGAAAAAAGTCATAGAAACATGTTGTTTCCTTGCTTCGCCTGCTAGAAACATATTCATATAAATAATAGTCCGAAAGTTTTATCTAAGTGTTAACTGTTGCCATCTCTCTGCTCATGAATGGTATTTGGATTGCTGTGTTCTCCAGCTGCTAGCCCTATGGGAATGATGTTCATATTTTTTATCAAATGCGAAATTTCTGACAATCATAAAATTGATTTTGAGTCACTAACGGGACAATGTATTTGGCAATCTTTGCGCAGTAATGCATATCACAATGTGCAATATGGGATCAGACTAAAAGTGCTTATTTCAATTAAATTCTTTTTTAATGAAGTTTATTTTCATGTATTTGACATCAACCAAACCTTTGGAGTAAACTTTTAAGACTTGACTGCTTTTTTTTTAAATCAGCATCTGCACCAAGCGACACTTTTACGCCAATTAAATTATTAGCATTATTTTTCTTTATCATAATAATTAGTTAATTGAATTGTATATTTGATTTTGTAAATAATTTTAAGTTTATATTTCCTTAGGTATTTTGTGCTCATAAAAAATATTGGGTTAATGGTTATATTTAAACATTTATTTAATAATTCTACGATCCATTATTCAAACTTCCAGTTTAATCTTTGTGATAAATATTCCGCTAATTAAAGTGTAATCTAAAACATTGCATTTTAGTCCTCATTCAAATATTTTAATCAATCAATGGTTCATTGTCAAAGAAAACAAGTAACGCCGGAAGGAAACCATAACACAGGCGGGAATTGCAAATTTTTGTTTCTTCCGAGCTTAATCTATTATCTAATTAGACTTAACACTTTGCTGAGACTTTTAAATTAAATTGAAGGGTTTATGTTAACTTCAAGAATTTCAGAGTGTATCCTAAGGATACTAAAACCATAGCAAATTTGTCATTTATCCCAATGTACAAGTCTTCAATCAATTCAATCATATTGGCTTCAAACAACTGGCTTTGCATATCTTACACAGTATTATGGCCCAATGTACATCTAAAGCGAAAGGATTGGTTTCTATCAAAATAACATAATAGTATTCCAAGTTTATTACTATAATATAAAAATACACATTTATTGAATGTTATTTTGCTTAATTTTATAATGAAGGACAATGATTGGATGACGACGAAAGTTTGAAGAAAGGAATGTATCCAATAACCATCATGAGAAAGTCAGAGTAACTGTTCTATTTGGGAACTAATTGTACAAATAAAATATCTATATGTATAATTCTGTTTTATTGTCATTCTATACCCTCTCTATTCTTCCAAGCTAACTTTAACTGTTCAAATTTGGTCCTTTTTCTATCGGATTTTAAATTTTTCTCTTTTTCTATATTTTTCTTCTGGGTGATGATACTTTTGTCTTGGTTATAAACTTCATCCAGTTTAGAAATAAGAAGCTGTCGAGCAATCTTCCTGTTCTCATCCAAAGAACGGCTGATGTGGCATTTTATTACTATCCCTGAAAATACATCTATTAATTTTCTAGCCCTCAAACAACAACTTCACGACACCCAAATATATAATATATGATGGTCATTTGGATGGCCTCTGAATCAGATCAGCAGGTGAGTGGTACGGTACCACAAAGGTTCTAGGAGCACTGTGGGGGGAGAAGAGGGGTTAGGCAGCAGGGGGTGCTAGAAGCTGTACGAATGCCGACTGCATTAAAGATGAGTTTATAGAACTAGCATAGCGGAAGTACAGTTTCACTAGTTCAGATATATATCTGATTATGGAATGCAGTAACAAACAAATTTTCAAATCCCAGTATAACATAATAAAGGTACCTGTGGGAGTGTGGGTAAGTACAACGCAGTTGGAGTTTTTATTAACTGCCGAGCCGCCCGGGCCACTGCCTCGGACAAACTGTTCTTCCAGGTCCACTTCCTTAATTTTGGGGACCAAAGAAAAATCAACTGTGGTCTTCCATCGTTGCCAAGAGCCAAGATAACTATTAGTAAACATCTGCCTGTGTATGAACCTCGTGGATAGTAAAGATATTGCGGCCATTTCTACAGCACTAGTCCCTTGTGGAGCAACTGTTTTCCTTTCTGAAAGCAACAAATAATGTCATCAACAAGAGCAGCTTAGGATGAATTAGCGGCATTCTTAGAAGAACGACTAACATACTAAACAGACTAACTACACAAGACTAACAACTAAAGTTATAATTGAAAATTTGTGGGCAGAGAATTCTCTAATAATTCATCACTCATTATTAACTATAAATAATTTCCTTTGTGAGTATGTACGTACTAGTGGGAGCTTTTCAAAAATATAACTGATGAATGCGTTCAGAAAATTATCACATTAAAATGTAACCATCTATAATGAATTTAATACATTTAAAATGGATGAATTAAAGCAACTAATCTTTTTTATTGGCAATCCAAGTAACATTCTGTGATTTTTCAATTTGTAATAAAAATATTGCATTTTCATAGTGCAGTTTTGTAATATTTCACCTTTACTATAATAAACTATTTAATATTATGACTCCATTCTGGGGTTATCCTCTTTTCTCGACTGTTCCATATTAACTGAGACAATCAATCATAATGACGATTTCAAACAATAAATAATGTAAGAAAGCTCATATAGTAAATTCAAAAAATATAAGACTAAGTTAGTAGCGGCATGTAAGATCCTAAGATAAATTTGGAGAATTTACAAAACTTTTTTTCAATTACTGTATTTCCTCAGTAAGAGGAATGACATATTTTAGTGTTTGTGAATTTGGGGAGTGTCTTATTACCAGTGATTATTCTGTCTTATAATCAAGAAAAAACAGTATTCTTGTGGCAGAGAGCCTACCTTAAAGTTAAATGTGATGTCTTCCTTGGTGTCCAAAGCCTTATTCTTCTTGAACTCGTTGACTATTCTCTGTTGGTAATAGTTCTTGTCCGTCAGCTGCAACTGCTGGCCGTACCTCAGGAGTTGCTTGTACAGAGACAAGATATCACGGCGATTAGGCATTACGTCAACCTATTAATATCAAAGGGAAAACTACCGTAGAAAGTTGCAATGAAACACACTGAGTACCTATGGAATTATATGTGAAAACAAAAGTCATTGGTAAGTACATAATAACTAATAACAACATCCAAGCAAGTAAAAATTGTCACATAAATAAACACCACTATTGACTTATATAATTCAAAATGTGGCCTAGGGTGAAATAAATTTCGACATGCTTACAATATGCTTTATAAACATAAATTATTGTTAAGATTCAAGCTAATGTTATAAATTCAAAGTTAAATCAATTATCATCAGATGGAAAAATTCCAAACTAACCAATAAATATCTACGAACCTTCATATCATAGAAGTCAAAGAACTTTATTTTTGTTGTTTTCAAGTTATATTACGCTGAAATGGTAAGTATTTAGCGGTTCTTATTATAAAATTCTTCCATTAAAAACCGGATAATAAAAATATTTTATGTCTGACGTGAATGTTTACTGTGATTTTTTTTATCTGCCTTGAAAATATTGTAATCATAAGGGTATGCGTGTTAAATTTTTGATACAACGCCTGCATTAAACATTTAAATGTATGAATAAATTATTGGTTAACGATACCTACCGATCAAGACATCAGGTAAAACCATAAATATACCGATAAAAGCATTACAGAAATAATGTCAAGGTGTGTTTGGACGCGCAACCTTGTTTTCTTGTTTATGAATCTTCAAACTAGCAAAACCAAAGCAAAAGGGTATAAATAATTTAAGTACTCACCGTAAATGTAAAATTATTCTCAAGTGAAATGAGTTTTGTCCCAAAGGAAGAATACAAGAGCCTTATTTGACGGTCTGTCGCTAAAATGTCTCGAGCGGTGTATTTATCACTTTAATGTAGGCGAAAGTCGACAAACCAGTCTTGGCGGTTTTTGTTTTTGATGCAATATTGGCATAGACAATAAACTGGGGTAATTATTATTTATTATAAGGCCCTGAATACACGAAGAGTTAAGTATTTTTCCCCAAACTAAAACTTTATAACTTTACTATCATACCATCTTCACAAGAGTAGACAGAGAAAGTGAAGCGCTTCTCACTGCTATGCTCTAGCACATACTTCTTTCTTAATCTACATCAATTTATTTACTTTAAACACTTGTTGACATATATTTATTAAATTTTTAAATTGCCCTAAAGCATCTAATTAATTTTAAGTTAATTCATATAGTAATATATAACCTACCCACAAGTTTTTTTGTAACAAAGATAAATCTAATTTATAATTGGTGCGAATCCTTATAAACGTAATGTTTGTGTTTTAAATATTTTTAAGAGTAAAAGCAGTGCTTCACAAAAATGTGAATCTAACATTTTATTCATAAAAAAAACTTAGTTACCAATTGATTTTTTTTCCTACCTGACTAATGTCGATGAACGATTTTTTTGTTTTTTGTTTTGGTCGTATTTTAGCTGTAATAATATCCACTTGCCCCTTAAATAGGATAATGAATATAGCGATTCTGCGTGTCTCAGATCCAAGCTTTGTGGTGTCTGGCAAATTTTTTAACAATGATTACACTTAGTTCATTACACTATTTAAAGCTGATCAATTAGTTGTAATTCAAAGCGAAGGCTTGGTTTTACACTCTGTACTAGCCTGATAGGTAATATCCAAAGAAAAATACCTGTAATGTAACGCACTGACATTAAGAAGGTGCAGCCGCTAATTTTTTTCAGATAGCTATGTCGAAAAGGGCTGCAGAAGATGGAGCTTCATCCAGTGGGCAGCCTCCTATCAAAAAGGTGCATTTCGAACCTCATCTTATCGGGCCGGTGTCGACGCTCGAGGAGATGGACATCAAGGTTCTGCAGTTCCAGAATAAGAAACTTGCACAGGTTGTTACCGAGTTTTTCCTAATTGTTTCTCTTTTTACAGCTTTTCTACAGAAGTACCTCTATAGGAAGACCACAAACGTCGTAGTCAAACCTTCAAACGTCTTGTTAATGCGATATTTTCTCTTTTTCCTCCATTTGTTTTCGTAATTGCTACTTGAAAAAATCTTATTGCATTTGCTCCAATTTTCCACTGTTTTTTTTGTACAAGTAGAGATTTTGGTTAAATAATTCCATCTAGCAGTATATTTTCTACATCTCGACATACATTTTAACATCATAAAACATCAATTGACTCTTCCTAATGAGTTATTTAAAAAAAATAGATCTTTTGACCAAAGTCTACCATTTTGATTGCTCAAAGTTGTATTACTTGTCAAACTCATTTAGTATATCAAAATACACATTTTATTCTTTAAAAACATTCGAAGGTTGTATATATCATAACCATTTGAATACTATATTCAAGACTTCATTTGAAACATCGAAGTCATAAAAGATAATTTTGTACAAAAACAAGTCTTCATGGCAGATTGCTTTTTTTTTTTGTTGCGAAAAAATCGTGACAGCTGTACACTTCTTTTTTGTTCCTTCCTGCTGTATATTACTTATATGTTTTCTAGTTTTTTATTCCACTATTTGAATGTAGTTTATTCACTGTTCAGATATTCTTTCCGGACTCATCCACACTGCCCACATGCTACACTCATGCGCGGTAGTCAAATACTATGTAACTCTTAACATGACCAACCTCAAATGCACTGCACCAACACACGGCACTCTTGAAACCTGTGTTTTTCTACTCTTTGTATCTATTTCATCTATTGAAGTCATCAGATATTCAAGCCTTTCAATTTTTTTGTTCATAAATCTATTCATCAAAGACCATAACAAACCGATTATACTTAATCTGAAGATACACAAAGTTAAAGTCCTGTACACTGTTCAAGTTAATTGAAGATAATATTCAACATTATTATTGCGGGTGAATAGCGCATTGAACAACGCCACCGCTGCGAGGCTGAGTTGCGGCAGAGGATCGAGCAGCTGGAGAAGCGGCAGACACAGGACGATGCGGTCTTGTGTGTGGTGAACCGCTACTGGAACCAGCTCAACGAGGACATCAGAGTGCTACTGCAGAGGTTCGACGCCGAAACTGCAGATGAATCTGAAAACAAGAGTGAGTTCTTTTAATCTGATTCCTCTCCACCCCCCCTCAAGGGAGACTTTAATACATCACAGATTTTTCAATCAATAAACCTGGTGTCCCTCCACTTTCCCTAATGATGACCTCGAAACATTACAGATCATTTTCCCTGATGGAACTTCAATATTAGTCTCTAACTCTAGTAGAGAATATGTCGACAAGCCAATATCCAACAGGAGATTTACCATTATGGCCTCATTCAGAAAAGGAGTCTTTAGTTCAATGCAATTTTCGAAGTTTCCTTATGGGGCTTGTAGCTTAACAATTTCGGCAATTTTTTTTAATTTCATTTTGTCCAGGCGGCCACTTAAAACTCTAGGGACTAAAGCTACTCAATTCTACCTCTGTTGGAAAATTCATAATACAGAAACGACATCCATATTCAAAACGTAAACATCATACTGACAGCTTAGCTTCTAGGACTCGGTTGGGTGGCAGATCACAAACTCCCAAGCCAAAAATTCTCAGCACTAAATCTTTTTCCTCCTGTACGAATGCAGCTTTATGCACAATGAACTGATGATGAATGTTGGAGTAGGCTTCTTACAAACCAAAGTACATTTCCCAAGAATAGGGCATCTAGGATTACTATAATTTGGTAAAGTATATCAACTCACAAATAATTTTAAAGTTTCCACTCAAAAGTTATAAATTTGTGACCTAGTACATAATTATTTTATTTTGCAATATCAATAATTATTTCTGTTCTTTAATCTTTTCAAGAAGTGTGTTAAGAGATCTCTTTGAATTCACAATAATAAACAATTTGCATTCAAGGCCTTTGAATGCCAGATACGTGCTCCATGTCAATTTGTGCAAGATGCACTTCTAGCCATCAGTGGCATCTGAATTGATATTAAATCATTTGAAGTGCATTGGCTTATATAATATTATATGGATTCTCCAACTATATTTTTAACACCCATAATATATATATATTTTTTTTAATAAATTATATTCAGAAGAATTATACATATATGGAAATACCGCTTACTGGAAAAGATTTTTTTATTGTGACACCAATCTTAAATGATATTCGATAATTTACCAATATGATTTGTAAAGTCCATAGTCTTGCGATATGCACACCGATTCTACTATGGATGCTCGTTTGAATATCACTGAAGACACATATTACTCTGTAATTGTAGTGTCACAATTTGTGTGGCATGGCATCCTCTCATCTGCTAGCCCAGTATGGATGTTTACACATCCACCCTCCTTGGCAACATGGTATATTATTTTTAAAATACCCAATGGCATGAAGCACGAGGAGGCCTTCATCCAGCAGTAGATAAATAATGACTTGTAATGATGTTATATTCACATGTATTGCATGATTACAACCTCTGGGTGATCAAATGAATGCTTTCTAATCTAATTTCAAATAAAATCCCCAGCCTTACATATCAATTGATAATTTCCTGTGTAAAATAACTAGCCCTTGTTTCTTTTTGTTCAGATGAGAATGAAGCCACCACCTCGTTCCTCATGCAGCTATCCACATGGGACAAACAGGAGCTGGAGGAACAGCTGGCGCACCGGGTGGCCGTGTCCAAGCGCGCCGTGGCCAAGGTGCTGCAGGCCTTCGACCGCCTGCAGCAGCGCAACGAGAAGGTCACCACCGCCCTTCGGGGGGGTGCCACCCCTAGTTAGTTTATCTTCCTGTTCATTATACATACGAGGTTTGTTCAAAAGAAAAGGTGAATTTCGAATTTTTTCGAAAAGTATTTATTTATTCATCAATATCCATTTTCTCCCCTTCAAAGTAATCCCCCTCAAATATAATGCACATATGCCAGCGCTTCTTCCTATCCTCGAAGCACTTCTGGAATGCGCTTTTCGGTATGGCCATCAGCTCGTTCTTCAATTCTGACTTTATCTTATCAATTGTGTTCATTGGTCTCTTCAGTTTCGGGAATAGGAAATGTCGCAGGGAGCCAAATCTGGTAAACACAGTGGTTGAGGCATGATTACGGTGTTGTTTTTGGCCAAATAATCACGAACAAGCATTGATGTGTGTGATGCAAAATCCATGATTTGTTTTTCCACAATTCCGATCGTTTGAGCCGTATTGCTTCACGCAAACGTTACATAACTTCCTTGTAGAATTCCTTATTAACCGTACGACCTGTTGGCAAGAACTCATGATGCACCACGCCATTGTAATCGAAGAAAACAGTGAGCAAAACCTTTACATTTGATCGAACTTGGCGTGCTTTTTTCGGTCTTGGCTCTTCTGGCCGCTTCCATTGGGATGTTTGGGCCTTGGTTTCGACGTCATAACCATATACCCACGTTTCATCACCAGTTATGACCCTTTTGAGCAAATCTGGATCGTCGTTGACGTCATTCAACAACTCCTGAGCGATACTAATGCGACGTTGCTTTTGCTCAAAATTTAACAATTTCGGAACAAACTTCGCTGGCACACGTTTCATGCTCAAAACATCCGAAAAAATTGCATGGCATGAGCCGATTGATATTTCAACATCCTCTGCAACTTCCCTAATAGTAATTCGACGATTTTCCAAAACCATTTTCTTCACTGTTTCGATGTTTTCTTCGTTTGTTGACGTGGTTGCAACTCCAGGACGCTCATCGTCATTAACATCTTCTCGGCCTTCTGTAAAGCGCTTGTACCACTTGTAAAAACTTTTATGAGACAAAGTAGACTCGCCGAATGCCACAGTCAACATTTTAAGTGCGTTGGAGCACTTTATTGCATTTTTAACGCAAAATTTAATACATATTCTTTGATCAAAAGTAAAAAATTGAAGAACACACAAAAACGTGACTAACCTTTCCAGTTGTCAAAAACAAACCCTTAATCCAAAATGGCTGATAATGCTAACATATGATAAACATATGTGTACCAACAAAACAACAAAAAAAACCATTACTGAATGTACACAGCCTGCGAAAATTCAAAATTCACCTTTTCTTTTGAACAAACCTCGTACTTCCAAGAAACAATCTACAAATACGGCCACTAAATCCTGCTTCATTAAGAGATTAGAATTGGCAAGGGAATGGATCCCGATCCTCAACAATGAAGGTCTGACTCAAGATGAAGAAGACTTGGATATTTGTGCAATTGATGGATAATTTTATAATGCCCTGAATGGATGATCTTAGCATGTAGATAAGTCTCCGTGGTCGAGTGGTAAGATGCTCAACTACAAATCCAGAGGTTGCGGGTTCAAACCTGTCATGCGCAAATATTTTTTATTTATGTCTTAACACATTTAATTCATATAAAATAATGTAAAGTATATTTGCGGCACGTTCCAGAGTCGTAGATACTCCAAGTATCACCCTGGTGAAAGATCACCATTTAGAATCGAAGCGTTGCTTGAAATGGCTTTAACCGTGTTTGGTGACCAGATCTGAATAGCCAGGTACTTTTCAACCTTCCTCTTCCCCAGCTCCTTCCCCTCCCCATTACTTTCAGCCTCACAACATACTCCAATTGGGGATACCATAGTCTCACTGGGACTTGTTAGTTGGGCGGTATTCACTAAAAAAATTAAGAAAAATCACTTCTGGTATCCTGCATACTATTGTTATGATTTACTATCTATACATTATGACCTTTATTAATTGTAATGATCATATCCAGACAGCACAGAGGATCTCAAATCTCTCAAAAGATCAATCGATAACTTGCTATCTGTTACGTTTACTAATTGTAATGATCATATCCAGACAGAACAGAGGATCTCAAATCTCAAAAGATCAATCAGTAACTTGTATCTTTATTTACTATTGTAATTTCCAGACAGAACAGAGGATCTCAAATCTCAAAAGATCAATCAGTAACTTATGTTTATCATATTTAGACGGCACTGTCCCTTTGCTGGATGAGACAGTGCGCTCGCTCAACGTGGAGCTACAGGCAGAGAACCGGCGCCTGCAGGCGCTAGGCACCAGTCTGCACGAGCGTTACCACACTATGTCACTGCGCCTAGCACAGCTGCAGGACAAGCTCAACGGTCGCGACACGGAGAACGCCGAACTCAGAAATCAGATTGACGATCTGCAGTACGAGCTCATGAAGGTAATTATTATAGTTATTCTATGTTATTCCGGTAGCTTTTAATGATGCTAAATTATAACTTTTCTATTCTTAAACACTGCACCATATAAACTGAATATTATCAGGGGATTTGATCCCACCAGGAATTATAATGTTAATAATAACTGTAAAAGAGTTTGTTTATATAACATGTACGATTAATTTACCGTAATTAATCCGATTACCCAGGTATGTAAATAACTAAAATAGAATCTTAATCGGTATTAATCTTTCGCTAAAAAGTCAAATAAATCGGACTGTAAGTACCGGGTTTTTTCATCTGAGACAACTCAAGTCTGTCAAAAAGAAATCTTCCGATAGAAGCAACTAAACTACTGATCAATTTGTAAGTAGTCTCACGGTTCGATTACTGTAACGGTATTTACGCCAGCCTTCCTAAATACCAAACTAATAAACTCCAATCAGTTTTTAATGCTTATCACCGGGGTATCTAAATATTCGCATATTTCAGAGCACCTTCGGAACCTTCACTGGCTCAAGTGCACTAAAAGAATCCAGTACAAGTTGTGCTGGGTGGTGTTTATATCCATTAACGAAATGGCCCCACTGTACATCACCGAACTATGCGTTCCAGAAAACATTCTTCTAAGGCAGTCGACTCTTAGATCAGCAACGTCATCGGCTATCGGAAGGCTGATAGAACCCAAACGCAATCCAAATACTAAGTTTGGAGATCGCGCTTTTCGAGTGTCGGGGTCAAAGGCTTAGAATAAACTTCCTCCGGAACTAAGATGTATAACGAGCCCAACAGAATTTCGGTCCAAACTGAAAACTTACCTTTTCAGACTCTCATATCCTTAAATTCATTAAAAGAATCTCAACATAATCTGTCTTTCGACGAATCACCTATAGATATACAAATTTTAACCAAATCCTGTACTGGACGACAAATTCAGAAAGTCAATTTTTTAATTTCGCTCCCATGCCCCCTAAATCGGAAAAAATAAATAAATTAAAATCATAATTATAATTTGAAGTTATTAAGTGTGCCAGGTAAGTATGTTCCTGTATATTTTCTCGTTTAAACTAGGAATTAATATCTAATAATAGAAAATAAGATCTGTACAGCGCCCTTGAGGGATCATCCAGCGATCATCCAAATATTATTATTTATTATTATTAGGTAATCCATGCTCTAGAATCAATTTTAAAATTTCAGAATAAAAGTGCTTTGAAAAACCTGGAATAATAAGCTCTTCGCACACGGGGCAACAAAAAAAAACTTAGTCTGCAACTCAAGTTGCTCTCCTGTGCTTTTCAATGGCGATCCGCACACGATGCAACTTATCAGAAACCAGTTTTCAAAGCCAAAGCAACCAGTCTCTCGCAATTCAACGTGCTAGTCGCCCGCGCATTGCAGTTTCCAGTTGCTTGGTAGTTTGCAAGCTGTTTTCGAGAAATTTACAACATGCCCATGCAAGAAAACATTAAATTTATTCAGGAGGTTAAAAAAATACTCTTGTACTTATGATTATAGGTTTATAAACATTTTTTAATGCAATATGACAATGACACCGTGCACTGCGAGATGAGATAATGACTGAAATCGTAAAACTTGAGTAGCGTCGTGAGAGAAGCTTTGTCGCTAACCATTTTTAGTTTGGTTTCGGTTTCCTCGTGTGCGAAGGGCCTTAGAGGAGTTTGTTATTTTTCTGTGGCATTTATTATATTTGCATGTAAATTGAAAGCTATTTTGTACACACAATTGGTTTTAATTTACAGCTGCAAGCCAAATAAAATAGTCCAACTTTAGTTGTCACTTGTTGCATGGCAAGACCTTCACATAACCCTTGCTTCCAGGTGCGATCCCGTAACGACAAGTTGGAGAACCACCTAGCCGAAGCTATCGAAAAGATCAAGAGCTACCACCTGGTGGGTGCGGGCAGCGGAAGTGGGGGCCCCACCCCAGCTGGTGGTGCGGGGGGCGCAGTGGCCACCCTGGGGGCCGGCCAGCTAGAAGACCTGCACAAAGAGGCGGAGGAACAGCGCGAGCTCGCCAACAACCGCCTAGTGGAGCTGGACCGCCTGCACCAGCAGCACCGAGAGACTCTCAAGGAGGTGGAGAAACTCAAAATGGATGTGAGTAGCTCACTATATAACCACTTCTCAGTATCTTATGCTATCTGTTATTGACTACTGCAGTTTCTGAGCTCTGTTGTACCTTTACACAAAATTGTTCCTTGGTTCATTCAGCTGGTGGCGTCTATAAGATTTTTCACCAAAATTATTGAAATACAATCTTATTTTCGCTAAGATTATTCCTGGCCTCGCTGTCTGGTTCCATTTCTGTCAAATCAATCTAGAAGCATTTTGTAAACTCACAAAGAGCACTAGCGTTGGAAGTATGCTGGTAGTTTAAAAAGTTAACTGTTCCGTGATGCATTAACTACTTTGGTTTGTATTCAAAATATGTTGGGAGCTAAAAAAAATGTGGTTAGACAGTTTTTTTCATAAAAAAGTTGATGTTTAAACGATTTTGAACACTGACAGTATGTTTTGTGATAAAATTATTATTAGTGCAGTATTATCTTTTTTTTAAATTTAATGGGACACCTCAAAAGAGCGTTCCTGTCTATACTGTGTACAGACAGGTGAACTATATCGCTGCCCAGCTGGGCAACATTGTGAAGTGGGGTTAGGAAGGGATTTGTCAATGTGGGTTAAAGAGGCCCGGATCAGCTCGGGAGGTAAGACAGATACGACAGTTGGATAAAAGATCCCTTCTCTCTTCTGTTGACATGAACAAGGGATCAATGCTGCTAGCTCCTTCGTGCAGTCTCAAAGCATATTTTTTCTAATACGATTGTGGCTATATTGTAGAGTGTTTTTATGACAATATTTGATGTCTCCCGCGGCCTGAGGGCAACAAGAAAACTGGTAGTCGTTCTACGTCCAAGCCACCTCATCTGCATGTTTTCATTAGAGAGTAGCAGGGATTCGATACTGAGCGTCCGGTTCCAATGTGTGACTCTTGTGACCCCCCCCTCTCAAGAATCATCCAAGTTTGATGTGCATATATAAAGTTATAAACTTAAGCGTTAATCTTCATTATTTCTATAGAGCCTAATGAATACTTTTTCTGTTTAGATTCGCCAACTTCCCGAGTCAGTAATAGTGGAGACGACTGAGTACAAATGCCTGCAGAGCCAGTTCTCTGTGCTATACAATGAGTCCATGCAAATGAAGACGGCGCTGGATGAGACGAGGGCACAGTTACAGAACAGTAAAAATCAGCACCAGAGACAAATAGAGTTAATGGAGGTAAGTTATATTTCCTGTTTCTTGTTTATAGCTTACATCTTATTATGTATTATTATCTTCACAACCTACTTCGAAGACTTGCATTGTTCTCTAAATAAGATAAAGATTGCCTCGATAACTGACTGATTTAGGACAGTTACCCGATTAGTTGGATTTCTTTTGTGGCAATAACCTTTTTTCTTATGTTATTTAAAAATAATTCTGTTTCAATATTTAAAACACGTAGACAGATGAAGCTCTTCACATAATTTTTTTTTTTTTTTGGGAAAATTAACAGCAAATCAACATTCATTAGTACATATATAATAAAAAAAATAATAAATCATGCCAATTACGAATTTTCCTCTGCTTATGACAAATATAATAAATAAAGTGTGACAATGTATATACAGTTATAATTTAGTAACTTAACTTTGGGGGGGGAGAGAAGAAGGTGGAAGGGAACATGGGGATGGAATAAAGGAAGAAGGACGGGAGCAGATGGGAGGTTAGTTTTAATAATCTAGTTTGGGTGCAGTCGAGTCATGGAATTTTGTTTTATATTATGTATACATAGTTGAGTTAAAGATGTCGGTGTGGTGAGAGTTAATGTTGCATGAATTTGTGGGCCTGTAAATGAAAGAGTTTTTTTTAGAGTTGGTGTTACAATGAGGGAGGTGAAAAGTGCGTTGTCTGCTGTTGCGATTAGGAACTTGGAATAATAAGATTTCCCAGAGATCAGGGCTATCAACTAAATTGTTTACAATTTTGAATAACATGACTAAATCCGCTACATTTCTTCGGCAAGTTAATGTTTGTAGGTTGAAAAAATGTGCAGAGCCCTCATTGCTAATATGAAATCGAAAAGAGCAGAAGCGTAAGTATCTCAAAAATCTGTTTTGGATGCTTTCGATTCTGTTTTTGTGTGCTGCATACCCTGAGTTCCACACCTGAGATGCATATTCCAGAATACTGCGAACATACGAGTAGTACAGTGTTTTGTTAATTATGATAAACATCCATTTGGGTAATTTACTGATTCATTGGAATGATCATTCTCTCCTCAGAGTGAAGAGCTGGCGCGCCAGAAGTCTCTACGCGCAGAACTGATTCAACTGGAGGATGTCCTGGGCCAGCTGAAGAAGGAGTGCGAGATGCTGCGCATTGAGTTTGAGCAGAACCTGGCGGCCAACGAGCAGACGGGTCCCATCAACCGCGAGATGCGCCACCTCATCACCTCGCTGCAGAACCACAACGGCCAGCTCAAGGGCGAGGCACACCGGTACAAGAGGAAGTACAAAGACTCCACTTCCGATATTATTAAGGTAACTTTTTTCCATTCTTGATAATTGTTTCTCAGCGGAGCCGTTCCAGTTAAATAAACCTTTTTATTAAAGGCTCTTCAAACAGTTTGTATCGTTCCTTGTTGTACCTCGTCTGCCAGATATCATTGTCTTGTATGAGTGAGGTTACATACCTCACAATTTTCAAATAATTGACTCATTTTACATACATATTGAAATACTTCCCATTATTATTGTGTCAACATAGTTTGAGGTATTTCGAACTTTCGTCTCATTGGGCATTGCCACAATTCTACGATTAGCACCATTCTGTGACGCAAACCCTGAATAACTCTTTCTGACACAAATTCTGGCCATAGTTTCCTCCAGGCCGAGATCATTCTTTCGGAAGACATTTCTCCCTATATCTGGAGAAAATTGAAATGATTTTTCCAAAATTCTCTCAGCGTAAGTTTAGTTTTCGTCATCACCTCTAAACACCTTTGAAACAGAACTTTGCGGTGTCGAGTGGTGGGAGTAACGAATAAAGAAACATTTATTTGTTATCAAAGTGTGACAAATATTGAATGTGATGAATATAAAGGTTTTACTGTATTAAAGAAAGTCACTTGTATTTTTACGATATTACAGCCTCCATAGTGAGTAAGACGCTCGACTACGAATACAAAGGTCGCGGATTCAAACCCCGCCTGCACAAATCACTTTTATTTCATTAATATGTGTCATAACACATTTAATTCATATTAAATAATATAAAGTATATTTGTGGCACGTTTCAGAGTGGTAGATACAAGTATCGCCCTGGTGAAAGACCACCATTCAGAATTGAAACATTGCTTGAAAAGGATTTAGCTGTGTTTGGTGATCAGATCTGAATAGCCAGGTACTTCCCAACCTTCCTCTTC
The DNA here is from genome assembly GCA_022651775.1 of Drusus annulatus. Lineage (NCBI taxonomy): Eukaryota > Metazoa > Arthropoda > Insecta > Trichoptera > Limnephilidae > Drusus > Drusus annulatus. Next base: position 370,086 of record JAGWCC010000514.1, on the reverse strand, counting down.
CCCATCTCCTTCCCCTCCCTACTTCCTTCGGCCTCACAACATACTCCAATCGGGGATGCCATAGTCTCACTGGCTCTAGACAGTTGAGAGCAGTTGGGACTCCTGTGCGGTATTCACTAGAAAAAAAAAATGCCATTTCCAAACCATCACTACTGTGTATTGTCAATTAATGAAGTATATTGTTTTGTTCCAGTTGAAAAAAGAGATAGAAGACTTGAGTGCGGGCCTGAATAACACGGGCGGCGCGCCTACCATCAAGGAGGAAAAGAAAGAGTCGGGGCTGACCAGTGGGGGCAGCAACTCTGCCGGGGGAGAGGGCAGCCCGGCGCTCCCCGCCGCCACCAGCATGCCCGCACCCGACACCACCCATATCAAGAAGGAGGAAAATGATACCAACGAGGTGAGCACCTTGTTCTTCACTAGTATAATACATATATGTATATTATTTTTAAATATCACTAATCCTAGGATTTTTTAATATAGATCTTCTCACAAATTATGACTTACACTCACAACTTAAGCCATGGTTTTTTGTTTGTCAAAACTTCATATATATTTTTTAGCATCAATCACTAAAAATTACTTGTACTCCTTTATTTAACTAAAGTATATTTTATGTAAAAGCCAAGGCGTTAATAAAATAAATTTTAATATGGGTTAAACATTTCAAACTGTAAAAGTTGATGGTTCCCAACGTTAGGAAGGAGTCAAACTAATGAGCCAGTGTTGGCTTAATATAAATGTAGCTAAACCACGGCTTCAACTATGTGTACTATGGCGTAAGCAACCAGGCCTTATCTAAACTTGTTCTTTTATATTTCAACCCTGATCTATTATCACACCTTTACTGCACTATAAGCCTCATTGCGTTGATCTGCTGGCACAAACTTTTAAATATCATCATTATCAGTGGCGGCTCGTGACTTTAGAGTGTGCTAGATAATAATAGTAAATATTTGTGATAGTTCACCATACACAAAACATAATTTTTGAAAAAAAATAATAAAATTTGGCTACAACATCAATAGTGTCTTATTTTTCAATCTTAGAACTCTAGCACACTAAAAAAATCCATGAGAGTAACTCTTTGTGATCCAACTAAATCAATTGGTAAATCATTTAGGCTGCCTTAACTGTAAAACAGAGTTCAAAAGGGTTAACCGCTAAACAAACGCATTTTTGGTTGAATATTATTTTTAGAACGACCCTTTTAGGAAAACAAAATCATTATATGAATTATGAACTATCCTAAAATCAATAAACATTTACTTGAGGTAAACCCAAATTGAGATAACGTCATAATTGTGTTATTATAAACAAGCACACAGTAACCGAGAAAAGGGCTAAATTGATATTGACTCATTTAATGAATGGTGTGAAACTAACTGCCTAGAATTAAACATTGATAAATGTAAAATTATGTCATTTCATAGAACTCATAAACCGATCCTCTTCAATTATAAATTAAATAGTGTCTCCCTATCTACCATCAGATCTATAAAAGACCTTGGTATCACTCTAGACTATAATCTTTCTTTTCGTGACCACATTAATAATGTAGCTAATTAATCACTAAAACTTCTTGGCTTCATCAATAGAATTGCCTGTGACTTTAAGAATATAAAGACCCTAAAAACCCTTTACTGCTCATTAGTTCGCCCTCATCTAGAATATGCTATTGTAATTTGGTCCCCTTTCTATACTGTTCATATTCATCATATTGAATCGGTATTGCATGGAGATTAGGGCGAGAAAGAGGCGATTATTCATATGATGAAATTGAACAATTATTGAAAATGTCTTCATTAGAAAAGCGCAGGAAAGACTTTGATTTAATTTTTATTTACAAAATTATTAATTGTTTTATTGACTCACCTTCTCTGTTGCAACTTATCCAGCTCAACATTCCTTGCCGTAGACTCAGAAACAATGAATTGCTGTTCCTCAATCATCACTACACTAATTATGGGTATAATTCTCCTATGGTAGCGCACTTGAGGTGAAATATCACAAAACTGCGCTATATAAGTTCAGTGTTATTATTATTATGGTCTTGAAATTTTTGGTAGCAGTCTAAATGATTTTTATTCTGTCCTATTTTTGTCATTGCTTAATTCATTATTATGTATGTGCTATTCTTTCTCTGTTTTTCCATTTCGTGTTTTATATGTCTTTTTTTGTAATCGGAGTTTAGTCCCTTAATTTATAAATAAATCTATATGGACGTTCTATAGGGTTCCCACCAAGCACGGGCGCATGATTCAAAACTCTGAAGGCCATCCTCGGGCTCTCGGTTTTATTATTTTATAAGATTAAAAATGAAGTAGTTGATAAAGATTTTCAAAGATGTCAATCCACAAATGAATATTCTTATTTTTAAAACAAATTTTGCCCGAATACGGCATACACATGCTTGGAAAACGAAATCGAAACATGAAAATGACTTTAGTCAGCCGCAGCGTGGTGCGAACGATTTGTAGAAATGACTAAAGTCAACTCGCCGCGGTGAAAGAGTTGAGCATTTACATAGGCATCATAAAGACATGTTTTGTGTTCTCCCCCAGAACGAGGACAGTGTGGACTCAAAGCAGGGCATCGTGGGCAACGCCACAGGCACCACCAACAGCAGTGGCGACGTCAAGGCGGACCTAGCCAACGCCAACAACAAAGGCAACTCCAAGCCCAAGGACAAGGAGCGCATCGACCACGCGAGGCCCAACAAATCGCAGGAAGCCGAGATCATCAAGGATCTCAAGCAACAACTTAAGTGAGAACTCATTTTTATTGTTACTTTATAACTCCTACAAAATATCTACTGGAAATACATATTAACAAATGTGATCAACGGACGTATTGTCAGCTTGCTGCCTAAGTGTCCCACTACAAAAGTGACATTTAAACATGTTTTAGTAGTATTTAACCATTTAAAAAATTGTTATCCAAAAGTTCGCTATAAAGAATAACCAAAAGCTAGTTGACGACAAGATGGTTAGGATATGAAGAGCGGATGGACGAAGAAAAGAGTATCGGGAGAATAGATGATGGGCTAGTGAATGTAAGAAGAAGTCAGGGAAGCCCCAGTAAGACATTAACCTTTTCTACGCGTCAAAAATAGTAATTACTTCTTTCACACGCGGGGCCCTTTTTCTTCAATCTAGTTTATGACTTTAAACAATACTAACACATGGAATAAATAAAATATTATGAAGATTCCATCACTTATGTCCCCAAGTACATTTCCATATGTAAATAAACACTCGAAACATCAATGGGACAGGATAAATCGTCGAAGTTTATTTACATACTGCGAGAGTGCGAGATATAGGCGACCATTTTTTATATATCAAGGTCGCATTAAAACATAACCAAAGTAGAGCTCTTCAACTGTGGTGCGGATTTTGCGGCGCCATACTTGTAAAGGGTCTAAGATTAAAAAACTACACTTTAAATTTAATAAATATTGAGAAGGATTTATTGTTATTATTTCATTGTAAATAACACTTAATGTTTTTTTATCACGATACATTTTGAAACAATCATAGAATAGCGGAACAATTTTTGTTTTAATTTCACGATTCAAAAAATGTTCAAAAACATAGCGGTCAGGTGAAACCGGTATCAGGATTGATACCTGATGCGAAATAGCACTAATTATTTATTTATCATTAAGACCGCGACCCGACATTTCGAAATTCTGCAATAACACTTATTTAAAATGGATACGAATTCAAAAGTGCACAACTTCACATATGGTTAAAACGTCATTTTAAACACTTGATTATTTCCATAAAACAGCTTTTTGAAATTAAAAATAGTATAAAAACTTCGATAAAAAAAACAATATTTTTTACTAGTTTGTGTATGTTAGATGTTTTAACACAGAACCATACTTTTAATACAAGTCTCGGAAAAAAATATTGTGATAAGAAATTATAATAATTCACGTCCACAAATTGGTGAACAACAATCGATTGTCTGAGAGAATCTCCGCTTGAGAATCTTAGAAACGCCAAGGCGGCGCTAATCGCTCTGTAAAGTGCCGGGAAAAATTCAAACTGACTGAATTTACTCTTCAAGACGAGGGTTCCTTTCAAACCTTTGTATCATTGCTTGCGATACGTATTTAGGATTAATTTCACAAGATGTCAGTAGTGTTAAGATTTGTCATTTTTTAGAAGTATAAATTTTACCGTCTTCAAGAATGTTTCATAGAATTAACGCCAGAGAAACTTAGCGGGCGCAACAGTGCGCTCTCCGCGCAAAGGCAAGCATTATGGAAAGAGTTAAGAGATTTTCAGTTTCTTTTCCCTAATATTAAATCCTTTATTATAATTACGACACAATTTTTTATAATTTTTAATATTTTTTAACACCATTAGGTGAAGTGCTGACTTCCCAATCGTTGAGTAAAATATGTTAAATTTGAATTCTTGAATGTAAACATATTTGAACCATATGCAAAATCTCAATTTGAGTGATGTACAGAAATCCAAATTGGCTACAGAATATTTTATCATTTGTAGAAATAATCCAGACATCATAGTGGGGGATGATTTCTGAGACTGATGGTTAATATTATTATTATTTTTTTTTATGTTTTGACAAAAATCTAATTTTAATAAAAAAATTATAAAAATAAAAATAAATGGTTTTTTGCTATAACAACCATATCATACCTAATTTTTTTTAAATATAAAAAACAAAGGGAGACGTTAGCGCTTGAATTGATTTATGTACGACAGGCTTTACAATATTAATACTATCAGAATTCAGCATGCTATACCAATAATTGACAGTTGTTAGTCCTACAAATTTATGAATAAAACCAAATGACTTATTTGAGTTTATAAAAGTTGTTATGTTTATTTGTTGATTGTTTGTGTTGTGGTATTAAGGAAAGCGGGCAACGAGCAGAAGGAGCTGAAGCTGCTGCTAGACATGTACAAGGGCGTGAGCAAGGAGCAGCGGGACAAGGTGCAGCTGATGGCGGCCGAGAGAAAGGTGCGCCAGGAGCTGGACGACCACCGCCAGCAGTCCAAGAGGCAGCAGGTCACTATGCTTGTAACTACTCCACTATACTTACTTACCACTCACTCCACTATAGTTGCGTTAACCTACAAATTCCAGATGGAAAAATTTGTGTAAATTTATTAATTAACCTGATATTTAATTTTCAAATATGACCGAATCTTACCCCCTACATAATCGACACTCTTTGTGTACAGGAATGTAAGCGAGAAGAAAGGCGGAAGCTCGCGGATGAGGATGCAATGCGCAAAATCAAACAGTTAGAAGAGCAGAAGTACGAGCTGCAGAAGCAGATCTCCTCACAGAAACCTCCCGACGGCTCATGGCCTCCCGGCCACTATAACCGACCTTTTGTGGGATCACATGTAAGTTACTGCACCAACATATCCCTGAAGGTGGGTTGTCATTTAAGTACCTTCAATCATCACCCTTTGAATATCCTCAGGTAGAAACCAATGTCTGAAATTACTTCACTTTAGTTTTTAGTTACCTCTGTTGAGTGCAATTGACCAAACATCAATGGCAATCCAACTCTAACATATATATGTATATAGTTGCAAGAGTATAGAAAATAGCTAAGATTAGTTCGCCTAAGATTTATAAGCTTCTTTGATCAATTTTATTTCAATAGATAGATTTATTTATAAGTGACTAAACTAAATAATATGTATTTATGTTAATTTAATCTCAATAGTTATTGATGGCAAAACATCAATATATCATTTATTTTAATTTTAAATATATATTTTTCACTCTTATTCAATAATATGTATGTAAATAAATGTTACAACACTAACAATGTTGCATCAGTTAATTAATTTTATGACAGCAGTTGGTAAAGAGCATTGCGTGTTACAGGAAGAGGAAGCCCTCCTGAATGAGATGGAGGTGACGGGGCAGGCCTTTGAGGACATGCAGGAGCAGAACTCGCGCCTGATCCAGCAGCTGCGAGAGAAGGACGACGCCAACTTCAAGCTTATGACGGACCGCATCAAGGCCAACTCGCTGCATAAGCTGCTGCGAGAGGAGAAGGAACAGCTCCAGGAACAAGTGAGCACCGCACTCTTATTACCACAACAAGCCATTCCCAGGTGGCAAATAACCACACTATATTTGAATTCTCCTCACTCCTTAAAAGCTGCAATTGTAGCTAATGAGGGCCAAAGAATCAGAACGCACAAACTCCCATAATTTTCAAAAATCGTTTTTTTTTTTCTTTGTAACATAACCTACTACATAACCTACACCTTACCGATGAATCGAAAATCTTGAAAAACTCACATAATCTGCCATAAAATCGATTTAAAAATGACAAACAGTTTCAAAACTCGCAATGTCCAATTACCGATGAGTAGTATGCCTACTGTTGGCTTTAATTTTTAAATCCACTACAGCCTACACTAAAACCACCCACAGTATTTTTTCTAGCCGTGAATTTTGTTTTTAATTCCAAATATGTATTATAATTATTCATTCCATAACTCACTAAATTCTTCTCATTGAATAAAAAAACTCCAGAATGTTAGTAGCAAAACTAACTCTCCAAAAAAAAAAATACGATTTACTCTAATTAAAGCATTAAATACCAATATGTTTGCCATTAATAATATTTTAAGGTTTGCAGTTAATTAAATAGTACAAAGAAAAATAAATAAATTGTGAATGAGAACACAGTTTTTTTTTTCAGGTTCCCACAATTTCATTATGGTGGAGTTGTGGGTTTTGATTCTTTACTCCTCGCATATAATAGAGGGCTTAGCTTGCAGTTTAAAAAATAATAATTATGTGAATACCGCACAAGAGTCCTAACCGTCTGGAATCAGTGGGACTATGGCAGGCAGTGTTTAGGGGAAGGAGACGGCTATTCAGATGTGATATACTGATGTGCTAATGGCGTTTGTAGGTGGTGACGAGGGACCAGCAGATAGAGTCGATGAACCTGGTGACGCGCAAGCTGGAGGAGAAGGAACGGTTGCTGCAGAACACGCTGACTGCCGTGGAGAAGGAGCTGGTGCTGCGGCAGCAAGGCATGGAGATGCACAAGAGGAAGGCCATCGAGTCTGCCCAGTCCGCAGCCGATCTCAAACTGCATTTGGGTAAGGACACTTCTTCACTGCTTTTCAGTGAAATACCTATCGTTGTTCCTTCCTCCTTCCCTTACCCCACTTCTTTCCATCTGATAACATTGCTCCCAATTGGTAATTATATTAAAAGCAAATTAGTTGCTATGCTAAATAAACACGGATAATTTTACTCACAAATTTATTTATACAAAATCCTTCAAATTTCTTATTTTTGTATTAAACGAATTATTTCACCAAGACTAAAAAAATATATTTGTATTGAACATAATAGGTAAAAAACTGTAATTTTATAATTTTTTTTGATAAGTATAACTACAGTGAGAATCTTAAATCTTATCATAACTACAGTATATGAGCATTCGCTCTGATAAAATGAATGTTTTCATAAAGGTAACTAATAACTAACAGCTCGTTTCAAATTTACATAAAGGCGATGGTTCAACCCCACTGGCGAATTCTCGCCAACTTAACTAATAACTTGACAAATATTCGTATGAGAATGTATAGACTTCAAATCTTTTTGGCGTAAAAAGCGGGAATACGTGATATAGGAGAAATATAAAACCTAATTTTTACTGTATTTAAAATATACTTAGTTTTTTTTAAACGGCGCAACAAAATTAATACACACCTATGCAATCAAACCCATAACCCTTTTGTGCGGGCTATGATTACCAACTACATAAGCGCATAGACTAGCGGTGGGAATTTTGTCGGCGCCAAAGTCTGGCAATCAGCATTTGTGACGTCCGCGTACAGGGCACGGCGGTTAGCATATGAGATGCCGCAAAGTCCGCGTACTGTGTGTTAGTGTAAGAAATCCAGTTCCAACGTCAATTAATCAAAATTGAGCATGTAATTGAACCCCTGGTTTTGGTCAAATTGGTTGTGTGTTGATAAAATGACTATTGATACCGGATCTTGTAAGAAAGTAAGTTCTCTTTTATAACATCCCTATTTGTTGCAGAAAAATACCACGCACAAATGAAGGAAGCGCAGCAAGTGGTGGCCGAGAAGACGAGTGCACTAGAAGCCGAAGCCTACAAAACAAAAAGACTCCACGTAAGTTTGTTGTCGAGTAATGTGTTTGTCTGCGCTGTTTGGTATTGTGCATTACTAACATTGTGTCTGCGTGTGTGTGCAGGAGGAGCTGGCGGTGCTGCGACGGAAAGGCGGAGCGCATGAAGAAGATGGAGATGGCAGGCAGCAGCATGGACGAGGTGCTGCTGGAGGAGATCCGCGAGTACAAGGAGACCTTGACGTGCCCCTCCTGCAAAGTGAAGCGCAAGGATGCCGTACTGTCCAAGTGCTTCCACGTGTTCTGCTGGGACTGTCTGAAGACGCGCTACGAGACCCGGCAGCGCAAGTGCCCCAAATGCAATGCCGCCTTCGGGGCTAATGACTACCACCGCCTGTACCTGTCCACCTAGGCGCCCCCCTGCCATCCAGCACTGGTGACACATCCCGGGGGTCCCTCGCCCGGCGCCCCCCCCCTCGAGGCGAGCTCCTCTGACAAGAGGTTCCACGAAATTGTTATATTAACAATTGAATATTTGAAAGTTTTATTTTGATACGCAGCGGTGACGTGGCATATTAACGAAGTGTACATATTATCCAGAACATTCTGTCTCTAGCATTTACGGTAAGGTACTTTACTGCTCCTCGCCTCCCCAACATTTGACGTGAACTCAAATGCATAACGACTGATGTTTTTAGCGAGACGTTATTTTGTATGTGTTGGGAGTATGTTTGCCCTTGTAAGATTATCCGCCACCTTATATATATATATATATTATGTGTACATTCAGGGACCTGCGGAGAATTCGTGTTATTTAAACCAATTATCGTTCCTTCAAGTATATCGAGTCATTTATAAAATTAAATTAATATTTTTTTATGTACTAGATGTTTGGTTCGCTTTTCCCTCGGATAGTTTTGGTAAATAATTGACAGTGTAAAGTGTGAATATTTGTGTTATTCTATGTTAACTATACATAACATATTTATTAATTAGTTTGGACTCGTGTGTGAGTTCTCGTATTCCCCCGGAGTGCCAGGGACATAATGAAATCTTTTAATGTTTAAGTTCATCTTATACTTGTATGTTTTATTCCATGTATTTGTGTAAAAATAGTTTTAAATTTCCATCCTACGTGTTGGTAAAGTAATTCATCGGTAACATTAGGGAACACGCAATTATTGTTGTAATCAGCCCCACTTCTGTTGTCCGCTGGTCAGCTGATATCCAGATGTGTGGCCGGTTGCAGTAGCCTAGGGTCAGTATCAGTGAGGAGCTTGCCACTAACTGCTAGCCCTATGTACTGTAAGCGCCAGGTGAGACTCGGTGACCTTACAAAGGTTGTGAATGTTAGCTGACGATTATAAACATATGAGGTATTGCTGATAGGATATTATGGTACAAGGGAACGGTGATTTCATCTGCTGAACAAACAAACAAACGTTATTTCTATGCATTCCGTGTGACCAGAAGTGATTTGGAAGTTTCCACCTAAAGTAGATTGACTTGAAAACTATATGCGAATTATTCGAATGACTATACTAGGGCATAGAGCCCCGGGCTTCTGCCTTGTGAAACCTCCGGTGGTTGTACAATAAGCGGTGATTTGTTATTATTTATAAAGTGATCAGTATTTAGTATGAACAGGTGAACAGTTGCAGGTCAATGTGGTAGTGACTGAGGATGGGTGGGTGTGTGTATATATATATATATGTAGAGGACTGCTCTGAGGCGGATGGCGACAGATGAATATTTTTTTATACTATTTGTGCGCATCTCTAGGGATATAAAACTAAGGACTTCTGATGCTATTGTAATTGAGGTTTATCGCTGTGTCATTGATGTCCACAACAACATGTCGCTGTTGTGTTCCAAAACAATTATTATTGGTAACTTTAAGCTAGGTAAGATTCTACAAGAACACTTGATTCGCTTCTGGCATACTTTATCTCCGCTAGTTGAATAGTTGCGATGGAATGTGTCTAGTGACAGACAGCGGGCAACAGGGGGAACAGGAACAGGTGGCAGTTGCCACTGGCCGGCCAGAGGAGAAGGGGAGCAGCTTGACGGTGTATAGTGTTGTATTGTACATAGCGAGGTTGGGTTCGGTTCGGGTTGGCTTCTGCACCCACCATCCCTCGAGACGGCGAAGATACTATTTTTGTAAATGATAAATTCATGGGCTAATTATTTCCACATGTCTGGGAATATAGGATGATGTCAGACAAACCTTTGTGGCATTCATGTTCATAATTATAGAGTCGTAAAATGGAGTGACGAGAAATATTCAATTTTATGACAATTTATGTGAATTACATATATTTTAAATCAACTTTTATATACACGTGAACTATTAAAAATCTAATCCTTATTGCAAAGCAACGTAATTGATAAGTAATGTGAAAACAGATGTCCTATGTACTACCAGTCAATAATAATATTTCCATTTTCCATTCACTCCATTTTATGGTTACGCCTCAATTGATGATTACTTAAAAATATGACAAGAATCAATGGTTTTGATGGAATCCATGTGATAGACTGAATGACTAGGATCTAAAACAGAAGGGTTAAGTTATACTCGTAGGTAGGGAAACGTACAACACTGCAGTTGTAGACTGTGCAACAAACAAACATTTCATACTTTTTGTAAACCAGTTTTATTGTTTTGTTTTGTATGAATATACTCCAGCAACTTTGTTTGGCCAACTCAAATACACAATAACAGTACAAGCAAGTATATTGGTAACTCGAACACATCCAACTCTGACTGTTGTAATATTATATTTATAGTCACTTCTCTTCAACTAATTTTGCTATTTCATTATACATAGTTTTTCACTATCAATATGCAAAGCTGTTATGTGTGCGTTTTTAATGATTTTTACGTAACATATTCTTGAAGAGCGGTAAAACATGATTAATGAAACAAGTCCTTCTGATGAGTTCTAGTATCACTAACACCATTCATACTGAACAAAGGATGAGTTAAGATTGAAACAAAGTTGTTCAAATATATTGAACATAAAAACATCACTCTCTAGCGTGATATCGGTTATGTGATTATAAGGAATATCACACTTTGCATGAATGCATATTATGTAAATTATTGTGAATTTATTTATTTCAAGAATAAGTTGCACGTACATGCATAGTTTTGTTACTTACACAATATTTCTCAGTTTTTAAGCCCCAATTTTTTTATGGGTCTTGTCGATGGAATCCCAGGGTTTTTACATGTTAATCACCCTTTACATATTCACATGAAACTTAATTATAAAGATGTTGAATGATTATAATTCTTTCTTTCATAAAGTTGTCAAATTTTGTTAAATGAAAATGCGTACCTAATTTAATGATAACTGAACTGATAGATGAACTTCAAGAAACTTCACAAAAATCATGTTTTCCTTTGGCCTGCTACCATAAAAATTATGAAATTAGTATATTTTCAACTAGGAAGCATCTTGAAATAAGGCCAAGTTTTTAATAATGCAACAAACTATTTGGCCAGTATTGTACCTTTCTTTACTTCGTTTATCTTTTGGTAGAGTTTAAAAGAATAAATTATGATATAGTACAATATTGTAAAGTATGTTTTTTCACTGTGCATCCCAATCATGACTTTATTCAAGAAAATGAATATTACATCACATGTTCTAAGGAACAAAAATAGTTTATTAATGAAGGCTGGACGGCTTGAAGGTCGCTGTCTCCACAGTGTATAGAAAATATAATTTTGTAAATAAAACACATTTCAATCGCAATCCTAAATGAAATTGGTGAATGGTTAATTACTTAAACAATAGAAGAGATTTAAACAACCAGTTAAGAGCTGACTATAATTTATAGACAGAATTCATTGAAAAATTTAATCATTAGGAATAATTTCAATTATTAAATCACCCAAAGATAAGTGTATTTTGTATTGTAAGACTATTCAAAATATATATGTGTTCTGTTATATGACATACTTGCTGTCCATTCATTACCATTCTACAAAGGAAATAATGATCTCTCTTGCCTACGCTGTACTCCCATCAGTGCAAGGCATCTCACACCAGCGTGCTGAACAGTGCTCCGAGCAACTCCTATAGTCTCTTCTGTGTACTGTTTGCCCATATTTGCCAGCTTAAAATAAACCTCAGTTACTGTTATCTGTAGCCCAAGTGCATTTTGATAATGAAATACCAAATACGCAAATTCAACTTTGTATGTGTATTTGAACAATAATATTGTGTCCATTGCAAATCTGTATTTTCTTAGGAGTTTAGTTGTCTGTATGTGTACACCCGTGTAAAACAATTTTCCCTTTTTTGGTTATTTATAATAGTAAATCTAAATTGTCACAAAACAACTAATAAATTGATGATGGTTAAAATATCTATTGTTTTATTGAATATCCCATTCATTTTCATTATAAAGAGTTTTATGGTTTTCATATATGTGAAAGTATCACAAAACAATCATGTTTTCTAGCTATCGTTGCTTATATGTGTATAAATAGGCCAACTAAAGGACTGCCTAAGACATCTGCACATATATAATTGAATATGAGGCTGTGATGGTGACAATGGTGGCAAAGAGGCTTAAGTCTCCCGGAAACAACCCCGCAATACTCAGCTTCAAATCGTTCCTCTCTACCAGGTAGCGGAACTGGGACAGCTCTGTAGAAGTCTTGCTGTCTGTAAAATATCAAGCACATATTCAGAAAGGAATAAAAAACCAAACATCTCATTGCAACCTTATTTTGTATTACTACTAAACTACTAACTCTTACATCAGCTTTACATTCTTTTCAAATCACTTCATTTATAATACAATCGTAAATGTTTTTCGTGAACATACACCTCAGGGATCTCATTTTTACTACCAGCTTCAGACTCACTGTCAAACATAAGAACTTCATTGTGGTAGTAACCAAATATTCATCTCTGTATTGTTAACGGGCAAAAACTTTTGAACCATGAAGTATAATCCCATAGGGCACACTACAGTATATATGTATACCTTTGATTTGTAGGATGTTTATCTTGCCCAACATCTCCCTGGTCCTCGAAGACTCGGCAGCCACAACCTCCACGGCCAGGCAACTCAGCACAATGTACGTCACATAGTGAGAGAACCACAGCGTCACGGAGAGTACTTTTATCGGTGACTAAAATAATTTGTTTCTCCTTTAAGTATCTTACAGAATTATATTATTATGGTTATTCTTATTTTTGAAATACAGTAGAATCTCACAAATTTCGCACTGTATAAAACCTGATGGTGCCGGATTACCAGGATGTATAATTACTTAATAATAATAATAAAAAAATATTTGTGCATTTCATACAAATAAGTAAAATTTTATGGTTAATTATGTTTACCTAAATATTTTCTTATTGAGGCTGGTTTTCTCATTTTCAAACCTCAATCAAAGAACTGCCGGATTAGTTAGATTCTACTGTAGGTACTAGCGTTGGGAAAAACTTCAATGTTTTGTGAATGCTTCACGAATTGTTAGTTCTTTAAAATGAACCCTTCGAAGTGAACCCTTCAATTGAAGTCGAACTCGCGGAAAAAGAGATTTGGATTTATCCGCTTGTTTGTTCAGTTCTTTTTGGAACCGGTTCCTCGCCGAAAAAGCACGTACTCGTCGGTAGAGTTTCGAAAGTAAAAAGAACTGGAACCGGTTCCTTGCCAATTTACATAGTACTAGTCGGTAGAGTTTTGAAAACCAAAAGAACTGGAACTGGTTCCTCGCCGAAGAAAAACGCGTACTAGTCGGTAGCGATTTGAAAACGAAAAGCACTGGAACTGGTTCCTCGCCAACAAAATCGCGTACTAGTCGGTACCTCTTTGAAACTGGAAAGCGCTGGAACCGGTTCCTTGCCAAAATTGAAAAGTACTAGTACTAGAGATTTAAAAAGAACTGGAACTGGTTCCTCGCCGAAAAGCACATGCTTCGGTAGAGATTTCAAAGTGGAAAACACTGGAACCGGTTCCTCACCACAAAAATCACGTACTAGTCGGTAGACATTTCAAAACGAAAGGAACTGGAACTGGTTCATCTTTCAATGGAATGAAGTTAATTAAATGAATTATGGCTAAAATGAACTACCAACTTCACTTAGTTCAGTGAAATAAAGTTATTGAAATGAAATGAATGAAGGCTAAAATGAACTACCACCTTCAATTGAAATATTTGTTCAATGAAACGAAGTTATTAAAATGAATGAACGCTATAATGAACTACCGACTCTAATTGAAGTATTTGTTCAATGAACAATTGATGAAGTACGAACTGTTGCCAAAAGAAGTAGTTCTTTGAAGCAGTTCTTTCAAAGCGGTCACAACGCTAGTAGGTACGTAATCTTAAATACAAGCAGGTAAAAAAACCTCTGCAGATTTTCTTCTGCCAGTTGATCTAAATCCATGTGGATGTTCATGACGGCCTCCATAGTCGAGTGGTAAGACGCTCGACTACGAATCCAAAGGTCGCGGGTTCAAACCCGGTAACTTTTATTTAATTAAGCAGTGTCATAACACCTTTGCATATAAAGCCGTGTTTGGTGACCAGAATCCAGGTGCATGTTAACATTGACCATATATAAAAAAAAATTGCATGTTAACATTGACCATATAAACATGCAAGCACACAACGGTCTCAAGAAGCTTGGCAGGCGCTCAAAACTCAAAGATTATAAAGATACACCAGGGGCATATTTTAAATAACCATTACTTTTCTGACCTCTTGTTCTCCTGGTATATTTTATTTTTATTTACTTAGATATATATATTTTTAATTCATTGCCCAATATGTAAAAAATATACCAGGAGCACAAAATCCAGCAGACGTAATATTTTTTTAAATTCTCTATAGAGTGTTCAAATTAACTAAACACTCAATAAAGTAACATGATCTACCAGGAGCACAAGACCTTGAAAAGGTAAAATATTATTAAAATATGCGCCTGGTGTATGCAATGAAATGGAATTTACGCAATCTACGTAGCTTTAAAGTTGTGTAAATTACGGAATCAATCATCGACAGGCGCCAATGGGTGCGAGTCTAGACTATTAATAATGTAACATATATATATTTATTTGAAGCTGAAAAATACAAACCTAAAAATTGTTACTCGCTATATTTTAATAATGATTTATTTATAGTTTTTGTGTTAAAATTGTAGAACTCCATTATAAATTATGAAAATTAAAATGGTCAATAACAATAATTTTAAATGTCCTAATAATAATACTATGAATAAAATAAAGGACTCACCACAAAGTTGACAGAATCATCATTTTTGGCAAATAAATTCACTATCAAAATGAAGGAGAAGAATGATAATGCGTAAACAAACAAAAACTGTAAAAAAGTGAATCATTATGTTTTTTAGATATGTAATAAGTTTTTTTTTTAATTATTTGAATTTGGTTAAATAGATAAGGTTTTTACCGGCACGCTATAGCGTTTCCTCAAAATGAGTAAATTTTCCACCATTTTGTCATAAGCTTTTATTAAAGTTAAAAACTCTCTTGTATTTGAAATGGTTGAGTCGTACCACGATACGAGGTAGAACGATGTTCTTCTTAGATCAGTGGCGGTTTTGGATTTTCCCTGGAAAGCTCTACAGGTTTCATACAAGTGAGCATTTATGACCTGAAGTCTGCAATAACAAAAGCAAATGTCAACAACAAACTGCAAAAGGAACAAATCAATTATAGACATCTTCAGCATCAGAGCCCATTGGAACACGCCCTTTTTCCACAAAACGAAGTCCATTGCATTATAGAAAAGTGCTCCTGCAGTATAGATCAGGTAAAATACAGCAATCTTGGGTCTTGTGATGGAATATTGCTGGTTTTTCACTTGGAGAATATTGTCTATCAGCAATAAATTTTTGTGGAATTTCATTTTATATTCTTGATACATCAGGGAGTCCACTAGAAGGACCACCAGTGCTGCAAATGTTTCCGCAAACTTCATAATGGTGAAAATTACAGCTCTCAGACCAAGGCGATTTATGACGTAGATCGGCCCACCGCTGAGGAAGCGATCAATCCGCGCATATAATGATATGCTCATAACGAGTATCGTGTACAGGCGCCACGGCTTGTGAAGATAAACATCACCGTCCACGATATTCGACTGTGGAGAAACCTAAAAGCCAGTAGAATAATTTCATGTAGAAATGTACAAAATCAACTAACAGACTAGTAATGGAAACCATTTTGTTTTCAATACGTTCCACCCACCCAGGACAAAACTGAACGGAATATAAACATTCGGCGTGTTAGTGGTACGAATATTTTATTTGTTTATGTAGGTACTAACTCGTATTGATTATAAAAGGTTAATACAATAATCGACTCATCCTTTTACTTTTGATGTCAACAAAGATAATAATAATAATTGTGTAGACTTAATGAATAATAAATTACATGTTTATATTAACTCTTTGTATCCTGGACCCAGTTAAAGACAGCGCATGACAACTTAAAGCGTTGAGATCAATTTCCATAAAATAAAATTATGAAAGCGTATTGAAAAAATTATTTGATTTAACAAAGTATTTTCATCATCATAGCTAGTATAGTCAAATAAAAGATGTTGCTTTTTAATAAATGTCCAAGGCACAGGAATAGTTTCCCTTGATTTGGGTTGGGGCCCAAAGTGTTAACAAATTAATTTTGGGGAAAAGCCTTTATAGAGTTTCATACAAAACAATTTCTTTTTTATTCAATCAATTAAAACAATAATTTTTAAAAAAAAATACCACTATGTACCTATCAATAGAACTAGATGTTGTCACTGTAAATTCATTCTGAAATGCCAAATGACAGTGGCAATAGTCCTACATTGACAGAAATTTTAAAAAAATAAACTATTAGCTCTCAAATGCTGGATTTTTTGTCTTTCCTGAAAATTATTGCTGACAATAATTACAATATGTATTGGTATTATGACTGGGAAAATATAAAAACAATATTATATTCAAAAAACTATATTTTATTTACAAATTTACAATTTTGTTATATCAGATGATTCTTGAGAAGTTAAAGGGTAGGGCCTGGATATATTTTGTAACTTCAAATTAGAAATATATTAAAACAACTAATATACCTACCACTGAGCTTATCGCTAAGGGATTTATTTATCAGGGGAACACCTTTAAGATGAAGTCAATATTATAAAGCCATACAAAATAATTCATGGAAATTGTAGGGGTTTCAGAATACCTACATACCTGTAGTGGCATTGGAAGGTCCAAATTATAAATAGCAATATTTTTTATAACAGTAAAAATATGCTGGATAATAAAAGCAAAAAACTTAAACCTTAAACTATTTTAACTATAAAAAAAATCTTTAAACGCAGAAAATAAGCAGGTCACAACCAATAAAGTTTGACAAATGCTGTTTTAGCGCTGGTTAAATCTGTATTCTAGTTCATGATAACCTCAATTAATTTCTTTAAGTTTTACAAAACTACATTTTTAAGCATCAACAAAAATTTTCAAAAAAAAAAAAATTCAGGAATCTATTGTAAACTTTACTTGGAGGAACAATATTGTGAGGGAGAGCTAATATTTTACCCAATCTATCCAACTTTGCGATAAATCATTTTCTCCAGGTTTTTATGTAGATCCTAAGAGAGAGAGAGAGAGAGAGAGACAAAACAAAATTTCAAACGTTAAGCTCGTCCGTCATACGTACAAACTTCACATCATTCATCGGAATAACTAATTAACAGTTTTTGAGGTTATTTCCTATGTTTTCGTTTACTGAAATATTTGCAGTGGTTTTATATTGCAAAAACATGGCAATATGTTCGATGTGAATAAGGACAATATAACATTTCCCAGGTATTTCAACAGTTTTTAATGTTTTTGACAGTGTTTTAGAAATTTCGAATTTTTCATGGATATGGACATAATATTAACAATAACAATCCATTATAATTTAAGAAAACCTCGCGCTATTAGTATTGTGATATTGTAACTTCATAAATCGTTTAAATAGTGTTTTTAATGTTCTTTTTTTTGTTTTGTTATGATAAAAAAACATTTATTCAAAATGGTCAAATCGATACAAAATAAACAATTGCATTCTTAAATATATCCTTGTCTCTCTAAATCTACTTACACAAGCAGGAATATGTTGATGTTAGAAAGAGACATGCACTATTGCATCTTAACCTAAAATTCTAGATTGGTAGTCGGACCAAATTTCAACAACTGAGTTACAATTGTTGCCCCAAATCTAAACCTCCGTATCATATTGTTCCTCAAAATTAAAACAAGCTACAATGAATTTGTACCTACCACAGAAACAGATTAATTCATCAATAAAACGCATATAATTTTCTTGAGAAAACACAAAAAAATAAATAAAATCATTTGATATGAAAAATAATATGAATTTCTTCATATTACAAGAAATCATCATGTTGATGAATTTTGTATTATAATGATTTATAAATCGTGATAAAAAACTTACTGAAATAAAAACAGTTTGATGGGAGGCTTTGTCTTAGTTCCATAAAACAATGCCATTTTATGGTTATATCCTTAGAGTAACGTAGAGACCTAACATTGCGAAATTTTGTCCGCACTTTTTGACCAAGGATTGACCAAGGGAGGTATGATGATATGCTTCCAGCCAATCGGACAAAGTAAACCCGTAAAGATGTTCATTTAATTTGCCCTGACTGTCACAACAATTGAAGTACCATGATAAAGAAAGAGACCGATACTTTCTGTGGAAGCCGAATACGGGTGGCCTCTACTGTAATGGTTTCAGTGACAGCTAGTAAATATCTCTAAGTTAAAAAATATTACGAATCCACTAAAACTCATTTCAAACGGAAGTTTATTATATTGGAACGAATAGTCCAAAAAATTAATTACATATTGGTGTAAGTTTATTGGGGAGAATAAAAAAAATTATGATGTTGTCACTGTAAATTCATTCTGAAATGCCAAATGACAGTGGCAATAGTCCTACATTGACAGAAATTTTTAAAAAATAAACTATTAGCTCTCAAATGCTGGATTTTTTGTCTTTCCTGAAAATTATTGCTGACAATAATTACAATATGTATTGGTATTATGACTGGGAAAATATAAAAACAATATTATATTCAAAAAACTATATTTTATTTACAAATTTACAATTTTGTTATATCAGATGATTCTTAACTTCAAATTAGAAATATATTAAAACAACTAATATACCTACCACTGAGCTTATCGCTAAGGGATTTATTTATCAGGGGAACACCTTTAAGATGAAGTCAATATTATAAAGCCATACAAAATAATTCATGGAAATTGTAGGGGTTTCAGAATACCTACATACCTGTAGTGGCATTGGAAGGTCCAAATTATAAATAGCAATATTTTTTATAACAGTAAAAATATGCTGGATAATAAAAGCAAAAAACTTAAACATTAAACTATTTTAACTATAAAAAAAATCTTTAAACGCAGAAAATAAGCAGGTCACAACCAATAAAGTTTGACAAATGCTGTTTTAGCGCTGGTTAAATCTGTATTCTAGTTCATGATAACCTCAATTAATTTCTTTAAGTTTTACAAAACTACATTTTTTAGCATCAACAAAAATTTTCAAAAAAAAAAAAAATTCAGGAATCTATTGTAAACTTTACTTGGAGGAACAATATTGTGAGGGAGAGCTAATATTTTACCCAATCTATCCAACTTTGCGATAAATCATTTTCTCCAGGTTTTTATGTAGATCCTAAGAGAGAGAGAGAGAGAGACAAAACAAAATTTCAAACGTTAAGCTCGTCCGTCATACGTACAAACTTCACATCATTCATCGGAATAACTAATTAACAGTTTTTGAGGTTATTTCCTATGTTTTCGTTTACTGAAATATTTGCAGTGGTTTTATATTGCAAAAACATGGCAATATGTTCGATGTGAATAAGGACAATATACCATTTCCCAGGTATTTCAACAGTTTTTAATGTTTTTGACAGTGTTTTAGAAATTTCGAATTTTTCATGGATATGGACATAATATTAACAATAACAATCCATTATAATTTAAGAAAACCTCGCGCTATTAGTATTGTGATATTGTAACTTCATAAATCGTTTAAATAGTGTTTTTAATGTTCTTTTTTTTGTTTTGTTATGATAAAAAAACATTTATTCAAAATGGCCAAATCAATACAAAATAAACAATTGCATTCTTAAATATATCCTTGTCTCTCTAAATCTACTTACACAAGCAGGAATATGTTGATGTTAGAAAGAGACATGCACTATTGCATCTTAACCTAAAATTCTAGATTGGTAGTCGGACCAAATTTCAACAACTGAGTTACAATTGTTCCCAAATCTAAACCTCCGTATCATATTGTTCCTCCAAAATTAAAACAAGCTACAATGAATTTGTACCTACCACAGAAACAGATTAATTCATCAATAAAACGCATATAATTTTCTTGAGAAAACACAAAAAAATAAATAAAATCATTTGATATGAAAAATAATATGAATTTCTTCATATTACAAGAAATCATCATGTTGATGAATTTTGTATTATAATGATTTATAAATCGTGATAAAAAACTTACTGAAATAAAAACAGTTTGATGGGAGGCTTTGTCTTAGTTCCATAAAACAACAATCCATTTTATGGTTATATCCTTAGAGTAACGTAGAGACCTAACATTGCGAAATTTTGTCCGCACTTTTTGACCAAGGATTGACCAAGGGAGGTATGACGTATATGCTTCCAGCCAATCGGATGCGAAGAAAACCGTAAAGATAAACATTATTCTGTCTTTATCTGTTTGCCAACAATTTAGCGTTAGTATCATGAGAAAGAAAGAGACCGGGATACTTTCAGAAGCCGTACAATATGGGTATTCCCCACTGTAATGGTTTCTTATGTGACAGCTAGTAAATATCTCTAAGTTAAAAATATTACGAATCCACTAAAACTCATTTCAAACGGAAGTTTATTATATTGGAACGAATAGTCCAAAGATTAATTACATATTGGTGTAAGTTACTAGTTGTTTTTGTAGGTTAGAATGTTAAATATTTGAGATCTAACTAAAAAAAGACGATTTTTATGGTACATACGTGTGAAAACTGTTTGTTTTTGGTCCTTTTGTACTTCGATTGAAGCAACCAAGTATAGCACATATGGCCATGATGTTTTGCTAGATATCGGACAAAAATAACTCAAGTTTTTTAACTATTTACGCACTTTTGACAGTCCGTTCGCCTGACACTCCAAACCAGAATGAAGCTCGTACAGATCAAATATTACGGACATGGTATTCAGCACGCCCCAAATCGTATTGGTTTCAACAATTGTTTGTCTCTTTTTTCTCATATGCGTATAGAACCGAGCATAAAGAGAGAGCTATATTTTACTTGAGTTTGTCAACGATTTGTCACAAATTAATACGGTCTCTTTATATTGTTACTCTAAGGTTATATCCTATCACCTGTCAAGTAATAAAAAGGGTGAACATACAAAGTAATAAAAAGGGTGGACATACAAACTAACTATATATATTTTAGAAAATAAATCTGAATTCTATGCAGGTAGATACTTAATACAATATCTTAAATTAATCGCATCGTACATAATTAATTGAATATGTTTTATAGACCTACCTAAAAAAAATTATTAATCTCAATTTCTCAGTAAAGATGCTAATTGAAATTGAATATCACGTCAAACTTAACTGTTTTCAAATTTTACCAATTTAAAATACAATAAAATATGTCAAAAGAATCAAATCTATTAACATACGAGATCTATCTCATTCGCTTTGGCAAAAGTTTTTTTCCACAAAAATACTTTTTAAGCCAATTTCAGTTTTAAGAAAATGAATATAAGTAGCAAAAACACACCTTTATATTATAAAAATATCAGATTGTACACATCATAATATAAACTAATTATTAAAACTTATTCAAACTAAGGTTGGGGTGTTTCAAACATTCGTCACATTTGACATTGCCATAATTCAACGGCTAGCACTACTTTCTTTTGTTTAACATTTTCATGGTTCCCGCTAAACGTCTATCCTAGGCCCGTTTCTGCTTTTAAACTGATTGTGATAAGCTGACAAGCATAAGAACACAACTGTTCTGCTTTTCAGCTGATCACAATCTGTTCAAAAGTTGAAACGGACCGACAATGTAAAAAAGAAACAAAATGGCGCTAATCGATGAACTGCCACAATGTCAAATGTGAAAAAAGTCTGAAACACTCAACCTAAATGTAATGTGTCACAGAAAACTATTATTATTTATCAGGTAATCATAAATTCCTGACAAACAATATGGTTCTTTTGGCAAAGATATTATGAAAGGAAACTGATTATTTTGTATGATACATAATAGTGGTCACAGTTCTGCATGAAAATTCTAAGCTCCAATAATGTTTTTAATATACTGACTTTGATTCTCTCGGCTTAACTTTCGTCACATTGAAATACATTGATGTATCCAACTCTACCGTCTAACACGTCCTATAAAAATATATGCGTAAAACTAAATGGGTATTAAGGAACTATGATTTTAGGTTCATACTAAAAAATATCTGATTTGTTGTCATTGTTACGAAAAGTAATTTTTGCATTCTAAACAAACAAAAAAACGTAACATGGTTGCCGTGATTTGATTTCGCATCAAAATATAAAATAATTATAAAGAAAAATTCATCTCCGTCTCGTCACTTACTTCAGTCTCATCTTCATCACAATGTGCTTCTCAAACATAAATACCTTTTGTGCATTATTGAACAGTCAATCAATCCCAAAGCATATTCTAATTAATGGTCTCGAATTTCATTCAAGTCAACTATCAACACAATATGTGAAATAAATTGTGTAGCCTTTACTTATTTAGTAATTTTTGTGCATATTTTACAATGACATATATCTGGCTAAGTTACGACAAATAATAATTAGTATAATTATAGTCAACAATAATTTGACATATGGCTCAGAGCATATTGCTCAGGTTAGTAATTTGACTTTTCTGAATGAGTGATTCTAGTTCTAGTAAATGTTTTAGGGAATTTGACAACTATTTACTATCCTAAATCGTCTTTAAAAATACATCAAAATCGTAGGTTATTATGAAGGATAGTTGTAACATGACCTGGTGCTAAAGTAAATTGAATTGTATTTGTATGGATAGTGAAAAATGGAACCCGCATATTTTGAATGTTTATTAAATATGGTTGATACATAATTTAACTTTAAAATGCTGTAAACTAAAGAACACACAATAAAATTGTGCATATTTCTACTATGTATAACTATTTTGCATTTCCAAGGTTCCATTTATTTACTATCGATGCAGTTTTAATTTCACCGGATGATTTGCAAAGGAATATTCTAGAGAATCAGTTTTCAGTAGAATAACAAAAAAAATATATAATCCTTTGTGAATTCAGTCTAATTCTTTAGTTACTTGATGCACCAGGTCTTGGCCGGTCAGCCAGTTCCTGTTACTGAGCCAAGTGTTTGTTTTTCAACAATTGGCCAACAGCAGAGCCTCTTCGGTTACAACAATGGAGATCTGTTAGTGTCCCATTTAAAGTTATTGTTGTATGCAATGAAACCCACATATTATAAGATTTTTCCAAATAAGTTGTTTTTTTTCCGATCCCTAGGAAAACCTTATAAGAGAGTTTCACTGTAGTTCACAAAACATAACTATCAACATCACAACACTCTACCCTCACTAAAGTTAAATGCGGCAACATACAAGGTGCCGTTAATATCTGTTGTTGCCATTGGCTAATCATAAAAAAACATTGTTTGCTTGATGGGTTTGGTTTGGGTTTGGCTGTAATTAGGCAGCAGAGTTGATGGGCTGCGGGGAGTTGGCGTTGCAGTCTCCAAGCGAGTGTCGGGGGCTGGCCGGGCCGGCGCAGCGACCCCCGTCACTGGGGCACACGTTCCACTCCTCGTCCAGCTGACTCGACTCCTCGCAGAGTGCCTGCGAAGGGTTCTCCTCCGATATAAACTGCAGTCTCCTGTCCAAGTTGGCAGGCTGGAAAAGCAGATTTGCAAAATGAAAAATGAAGGCAATACAACCTTTTAAACCATATATAAGAATTTTTGCTTGCATTGTGAAAATTCACAGTAGTTTTTACACCTTAAGAATTATTTTCTTAATCATTGAATTATATAAGAAATAAAATTCTATTGAACTTAAGATATTATGTTACTGAAATTGAATTATTATTTGTTGTGCCGCATAAAAAAAAGTATGGTCCTACTGGTGATTTACGTTGCAACCTCTCTTTCTGAAACATGCGTCATTTTTTAGAAAAAGGGAGAGGTTAAAACGGAGTTGTCAGCGATGTGCCATGTGTGTGTATACAAGTATCTTCGCTATTATTATATTTGACGTAACTCAGTAATGTGCACAGTTTATCTCACACTGTACTCATGTTACACAAATAGTTTATATTTGTTGGACTCACCTTTTGCTCAGCGTGTACATGGTGACCGTCATTGATGCTCAGCTCAGCCACTTCGGCAGCTAGAGCGTTCACTAGAGATTCCTCGGGCGACTTCTCCCTGCGTTAGAAGATACCAAGCCTGGTTCAATTATCGACATCATTTAATAACACACAAATATCTAATTATTGAAAACAAAAATAATAACATGCCACATGCTATTTACTTTGTATATGAGTAAAGTTCGATTAGTAGCTTAGTTGAAAATATTTTGCCGACAAGTTCTAGTAGGTAGGTACTAAGATTTTAATCATTAATAAAACCAGTTTATATTGTCTGGAAAGAGCTCATAAATAATTATAATATTTAAACCTAAGGTTAGTTCAACTGTAATTTAAAAATAAACAAAAAAGCATACTAACTCAAAAGTCTGAGGCTGAGGAATGTCTGTGTGCTCCTTTTCTCTGGAGTGGATTATCTTCAAAACCTTCAGCAGCTTGTTTACAAGATTGTCTACAAGGATGACCTGGTCTACTATGTAATTAGAGGATTTAGGATTATCTTCCATCTCTCTGTGTCCGAGGTAGTCTTCGGACATGCTGCACTCTGCTTCTGATCGCTGCCTCTGAAGAATAGCCTGGGACAGATTGTTCAGAGAATCATTCTCCGAGTAATCCAGGTGGGCCATGTCCATTCCTTGGTAACACTCCGTCACAAACTTGTCTTCTGCAATAATAGGAGATAGTTCGTCTCCACTAAATGTCGTTAGGTTTTGTAGCGAACTGCACGAGTCTTCTTTGCTAAATATGTTGAGGAATTTGTTATCGTTTGTTTGCAGAACTGTTGCGGTCTCTCGGTGGTTGACTTGCCCTATGGCATTGGAGGGGCAAGACACAACGCTGTGGTGCGATGAGACAAGGTTCTGGGAATACGTGTCGGCACCATGAACATCCTCCAGGACGCTCTCCATCATCAGGCAAGGTTCGGTCTCGGAATCCAGAAGATCAGCAGAATTTTCATCTGGAATGATAAAACACCATTATTATTATCTGGGTTATGTTACAAAATCAACTCTATTTGCTTTTGTTTAAAGAGAATAGTTAAAGCTGGATTCACACCAACGTCCGAATCCGCTCAGTGACGATACTGTTCCGCATGAGAGCTTATTGGTATGGTATGAATATCAATCAAGGAGTATGTGCCAAGACAGAGTTGTGTGGCAGTATATCCTCTCTGCCCACCCTTGTGATATTTAACTACTTAGTTACTTAAATAATTATTTTGATGTGTAAAAATACGTACATCGCAGATTTTTTTTCATTAAAAACCATTTTTTTATCACTAAATAATATTTTTAATATTATTTAAATTATAAACATTTTATTTAGTGATAAAAGGTTTTTAATAAAAAAAAAAAATGTGTATTTACCATCTGAAAGTCGGCAAGCAGTGCTGTTTTGTGTAGTGACTGGAGGCGGGTGGGCGGCCTGGGGGTGTGGGGGGTGGGGCGGGGGGCTGCCGGGGGAGCAACCCTCACTGCTGGCACTGCGGCTGAAGGCCTCATTGTGGAATATCACATCCTGGGAACAAATAGACACAGAACATTTTATTCAGTAATAAAATCAAATCAACAGATCGGACAGCACAAAACATGCATTACATACCTAATTTAGGGAGGAAAAATTCCAAAATTTAATTCTAATTTTCACAGCATTACACACTGACCACACGGTAAATTTGCCAGTGGACCTGAGTGCCACTGAAGTTTATTTGGTATTAAAATATTGAAAATAAAAAGAGTTAAAAAGCTTACAGTAAGTGCATATTTGTTAAAATTAGGGTAGGTAACATCTTTTTTCTCAGGTAAGTAATTATACTGCTTTTCATTAAAGATAGTATAATGTGTAATGTTCTTGTTGATCAAACTGGAACAGAATCATTAAATACATATGTAAGAACTTTTCAAACCTCAAGGTCTTCTGGTGAGATTTTGTGCTCCGCCACCAGTGCCCCGAGCAGCGCCTTTAGCCCAGTGGCCAGGCCGGGCAGCGCGGGGGCTTTGGTGGGGCGCGGCGCTCCCAGGCGGGTAAGCCCCACGATGCGCGCGCGCAGGGCCAACGCCTCCTGCCGACGCTGCTCGGCCAGGCGCAGAGTGGCGCAGCAGTCGGCTCGCGCGCGCGCCCTCTCGCGCTCTGCCCGCTCGAAGCTGGACTCGGAGTCGCGCAGAGCCTCCACCAGGGTACCCTTTTCGGCTTGGAGGAAGTCCTGCAGCTCCATGGCTTCTCGTTCGGCGTCTCGAAGGTGGGTTTCGAACATACGTTGGGTACGTTGACTACTCTCCAACTCCTGGAAATCATTTGACAAATTATAGAATATTATCCAAGAGCTGGAAATTTAAAGTAGCATTCCACAAGGATTACATTAGAGACCAGTGTTGTCTTTGTATTTATAAATGACATTAAAACAGTTTCTGATGGAGTTGATATACATTTGTTTGCAGATGATCTTAATTTTACTAACGTATTAGTGGCATTAACAAATGCTGATTCATTAACGATTCTCGTAATGATTGAAATATGTCAAGTTATAACTTCTGACATAAAAATCGTTTGACATTTCGATTTAATTTTAATAAAATCAACAGAAAAAGTGTTAAAATATTATGACAACTAAAATTGGAAAGTTTCTTTATTTATCATCACATCGGTATTTTTAAATTGGAGTACCTAGTACAAAAGTAATTAAATGAATGAACATGAGTCATAAGTCAATAATTACCCTTTGCATTTCTCGCCAGGTGGCGTGTAGTTTATTGATTTCGTCTTGCTGCTTGGTGACGATGTTGGCAGAGGAGTGCAGCTGGGTCTCCAGTAGCACCAGACTATCCCCTCCCCCGCCGCTCCCCCCCACCAGACCCAGCAGTCGCTCCGTGTTCCGCTGCAGCTCCTGCTGGGCGCTCATCTTCTCCGCGCGCTCCTCCTGCAGCCGGGCTTCCGCCACCTCGAGCTTCCCCGCCTGCATGTCGGAGTGGATCTGCAGATTTGAATTGGCTTCTAGCAGCAGCCTAACCCTCTGCTCCAGGCGCTCCATCTCCGCGTCTCTGTTGTCTACCTGTATTCCTCTATCGGCCTTCTCTACCGGAACTAAATCTGTTCTCACTTCCGTTATTCCGATGCCGGCGAGAGCGCACTCTACGTCGCCTCCGAGCAGAACAGTCTGCGTGGAAGTTTCGTGGTAAATTTTTATTCTACAGGCCATTTTGTGTTTGGGATACGGAGGCAAACTTCTCAGGGGCGGGGAGTCTCTGTCCCGCGTGACGCTCCTCCTCAGGGTCGCCGCGCTCCGGGTCATGCTGGTCTCTCGGTTGGCGGAGGTACTCCGGGCTTCTCTTCTGAGCTGAGCTAGATCTGGGGAGTTCTCCCTTTTTCTTCGTGGGAGCGTGGCATATTTATCAAATGCCGCTTTAGAATCTTGAGAAATGCGTAATTTAAGGCTTAAAGGCGAATCGAAAGGTTGTCCACGTGGAGTGGTAGGTCCGGAGAGAGCGGGCCGCATTCCGCGTGACTCCTCTGGCGGAGTGCTCGGGGTGCGACACCGCGCCGTTGATGTTTTCGTAGCTTTCACTTTGAAAGACGGGGGTTCTCTAACGTTGAGGGCCAGAGAATCTGGAGTGGTTCGTAAGCGTGATCTCGGGACTACGGTCGGCTTAGGCCCTGGAGGAGGGGGCTTATCCACGGAGCCGGACTTGTCCCTGGATCTGGCCCTCTCCTTGGTGGCTAGGTTGGGAGCTCGGCCCTGAGTGGGGCGGGGTGCAGTAGCGGGCTTGGGCCGGGTGGGTCGCCCTAGCTCCGCCACCACCACTCGCTTCTTGGATCCGGCAGAAGATCTTCTCGTACCGCTCGTGCCCCCTCTGGCGGAGTTACCTCCAGTCACCGAAGAGCTCTCGCTTCCACCCTCGCTGGTGCCGTCCCCGGCGACGCCTCCCTTATAGTCATCTAGGCGATCTGCATTCTTGCAGGAAAGTATATCGAAGGAGTCGTCGCAGCCGGAGCCACAACTGATGAGGCTGGAGGCGCGGGAGAGGGGGTCGGGGGCTCCACTGCTGGCATACTCCCCTCCCGCCACCTCCACCCCGCTGTCATGCCCCGGGGCTATGCCTAGCTCCACGCCCTCTACTTTATATGCATTTATTTGACTACTTTCATGGCACACGGACGGGATGGCTCCGGATTCAGGATTGGTCGGCTTGGGCTCGGGGTCTACATTGGCGCTCGTGTCATCAGCCTGCACTTCTTGAGGAACGCAAGGGGGTTCGGTAGCCTCGGGGATGGCTCCAGAGCTATCTTCCCGCGCAGCGGTCGGGGCGGCGGTGTCGGTCTCTTCCGCTGGATCAGTCATGGCGTCACCACACATATCAACCGAATCAAACCATCTGAAACAAATAATAACATATAACAACATAAATAAACAATTTCTTAATACTTTTTACATGCATTTTAATAAAGCTATTGATAAATGTGTTCCTGTCAACAAGAAAAATGTTTCTCTGTATCCAAAATGGTTTAATAGAAAACTTATTGAAACAAAAAGCTTGCACACAAGTGTCATAAAATCACTTGCAACATTAATTATTAAAATATTGTATTAAGTGAATAAATTAGAATAGTGAATAAATTGATAAATTAGAAAAGTCAGCAATGCGCAAACCTCAACATATTTTGAATATTTCTGTAAATCTGAATTGTGCCGAATCGGAAATACCAGCTACTGTTTCAGCTGCTGTTCCTATCTAAATTCAACTCAGAAGTAAATAAAGTCATTACTCCATACCAACATGGCTTTGTAAAAGCTAGATCCACTCTTACTACCTTAAATTATGGATGAATAAAAAAATGTTGATTGTATAAATAAAAGATTACAGATAGATGCAATCTATCCTGACTTTAGCAAAGCATATGACATAATATAATAATTATAAGCTAACTAAATGCAATGGTTTTAATAATACCATTTTTTTTTTGAGTTGAGAATTTGGTATTATTAGAATTATTAAATTGGAGTTCCACCACAAATTAACAGTTTCAAAATTAAAAATAATAAAAAAGGCATTGGGATTATTCGGGAATATCAATTTGAGAAAGTCCATAGTAAAGATGCAAACTTAATACTCGAATATGTTTGAGGCGTCTAGTGGAGTACCCCAGGGGCCTCTTCTGGAACCCATACTATTTCTGCTTTTTAGATAATGTAGTTTTTTATGACGTTCATTTTCTCCTATTCGCTGATGATCGCAAAATATTCAAAATAATCTTGTAAAGTTGGTTTAATACTCTTGTAATTTGTGCGAATATAATAAACTGTACTTAAATATAAACTAATGACTAACCATAACTTTTTGCAGACACAACAATACTATATTTATTCAATATTCTGTTAATAACCCTTGAAAAATAATCCGAAGTCATCCTAGGGATGTTTGTGTAATTTTTTACAATAAGTTTAACTTTGTCCCTCACATTGATGAAATCATAAATAAAGCTAATAAGATGCTGGGTTATATATTAAGAACAGTTCGTGAATTCAAATCAATATATGCATTAATAATTGTCTATTTTATTTATATTATTTATTTTTTTTTTAAACATAAAATGGATATTATTATTATGTATAATATATACTTTTGAACCATGTAATTAAATACTTTGTATATTTAAAGCCTTTTTATGTGTTAAATAAATGAAAATCAAAATAAACTATTGCCGATATAAAATAAGATGGGCACGATAATGACATTAATGACCATAAAGAAACTTGGCATTTGCCAGTGGAATTATGCAGTTTTCTTTCCGTTGAAAAAACGAGTGCGTACCTACATAAATAAGCGGTAAATAGAAACAATTTCCAAGAATGCATATTCTCAGCACTGGCTCGCCGGAGCCAGTTTCTGTAATCCTGTTAAGTGGTGTAAATGCGGTTTAGAAAGGCATCGCCAATCATAAAATTACATACTATTGTATGTTTTTACAGAACGATTAACTAGATCTTTATCAACTTATATTGATAACACTAACCTATTAGATACCCGCGCCCGCGGAGAGGATTCTTAGTGCGATATTCAGGCCGGCCTATTTGACCGCGATTCTTATAAACGTCAAATCGTTAAAAATATTAAGCTATTAAAAGGAACAAAAGCAAGCCTGAATTCGAGCCCACGATGATCACGTAACGAACTTTGGACGGTATTTTTCAGTGAAAGCATTTATATATGCATATTAATTTACTTTACAAGGTAACTATCGATTTTCCTCCATTGGCTTACTGAACGATGAAATATCCGGAGCAGTTTTCAAAGCAAAACACAAAGGTGACATTCATTTCAATTGGAATCGTAGACATACTCGTATAGCGTATGTATTCAGCAGAAAGTGTGAATTATTTGAATAGCATTTCTAGAGAGAAGTTAAAAATCCTCCCTGAATCTATTAATTACAAATAATTTTCCAATGGTCCCGCCTAAAACTCAACTAAAAAATCTTTTCAGATTACCCGCTAAGCTATGGATTTAAACAGCAAATTGCGCAATCACTAGTGATGGACATAATCGAAATATAATTAATCCCTTTGTTGTCATTGTCTCCCCCTCCCCTCTAGATAGCTTACCAAATCCACAAAGGCAAAATAAGCAGAAGAGTTTGTTACTAATTTGAAAAACCCGGGTGAAATAACCGCAAAGCTATATTAATAATTTAACCCCCCTAGATTAAAAACAAATACGAGAACAATGCGGCTGAGAACAAGATGAAAGATCGCTGAATTATTAATAAGCTGCTCCGTGGGAAGTTTATAATTAAAATGTTAAAGTTGGTATTACGAAAAGTGTTCAAGATCGAAGTCATGCGGTTCGTGAAACACAACAGCAGGTTGCGTCCTCGGCACTAATTTACGCGCAGAACAGTTTTTACTCCGCCACACAATGGGCTGCCAGCATTGCCATTGTGTAAGTTTCTCACCGTGCAAAATAGCGTTTGCTTTTATCATACCTACTGTAAATGTTCAGTTGGAAGTCAGTATATCAGAACGTACACCAGCAACGACCAAATATCGATGTACCTTAAACCAGACTTCCCTTTGCGATGAAAGCATATTTATGGTAGTTCACTTGAAGAATTCAAAGCTCAATCCGAGGAAAGTGGTGATAAGTGGACAAAAATATTTTTAGTTAGGTGGAATGGAACGTTGTGTGTAATACCCTTCAAGAGTTGCTTTAGAAATCGATACTGGCTTTCTCTTGTAGAGTTTCCTGTAAACGGCACCTTTCTTAATCCTTCTATAATCCACACCTGAAGTTACAGGCGAGGGCACATTGCGCGAGAATTACTAGAGACTAGAGACGTCGGGGATTGGTGCACACGCCAGGGTCTTCCGCGCGGAATCGATGCGGCTCCGCAATACTTGGCGGGATACTATCCGTTAGACGGGGCGCTGCCCATCACACCGCACACCGCACACCCCACACCCCACACCGCCAAATGTACCAGATTGATATTCAAATACTAATTGGAATTGAGGAGTCGCAGCGGAAACAACCCTGACGTGTGCACCAAGCTTTAACCAGTCGACGTAATCCATACTATTGTTTACAAAATTCACATCGTTTTTTTACATCCTCGTAGTTCTATTGAACGAAGCAAACCAGTACGCTGTCAACGTTCGTGAAATCTAAATTATAAAAAATGCCGAACCGGTGTAAGGAGTCCAAAAAGCCTTCCTACCCCTATATTTAAAAAAAAAACTAAAACTGTTGAAAAAACGGGCGGCGACCCATATTTCATACATAATTCCAGAAAAATATAAATCATGCTTTCATGGGGAGGCGGAACGAGGAAGAAGTCTTTGTCAAAGACTTTTTAAACTATTCGTATGTGGGTTCATAATTAAAATTCCATAAAAAAACGAACGAGTATTGGAATAATACATAAAAAACAACGTTTAGATTAAATATAATGTGTAAATAGGCCCCTGTCTTGATGTTCCGATATATAATAATTTATTGCAACTGACCTATTTGGAATTCAAAGGAACTACGCTATTATTAGATAAGGTAAATCTCTATTGCGCAGGGGTGTATATTTTTATCATTGGAATAACGGCGCGATAACGGTGGAAAAGAACTCGTTTACATAAATACCAACAAAAAGAAAAAAATATTAACTATAGGGCCATCAGTTTTTCGAGGTTAATGAGCCCATAACACAGCCAGTTAAATATATAGTTATATAATTAACCTACATACAAACGTGGATTTCAAAATAAATAGTTTAAATGAATCTAACAGCAGCAACCTTTGCTTACAACGTTGCGACCAGAAACGGGGTCACATTGAATGCATCTCGTGAATTGGAAAAGGTCTGTCTACGAAAGGCAGAGGAAAATATTAGAATTCACGAAGAGAAAAGGGAAAGGTCGGATTTAATGCTGCAGTATATCAATACGTGGATCTATAAATATGTGTCTGACGGTTGTAACCGTGTATAAATATAAATTGTGTGCGAAATAACCAGTTAACTGTTTACCGTTAATATATCTATAAATGCGTGGAAATATTAAATTCAAACATTTTAACGTGTTAATAAAAATGGTGTTCTACGAATCTAAAATTACTTGCTCAATATTAATCAATTAACTTAATCATAATCATCAAATTAATCTGAACTCTTTTAGGGATCCATTTTTATATACAATTTTGTTGTTGGTTTAATCGATGAGAATAGCTAGGATTTTAAAAAGGTAATTTAACTACAGTCTTAAGTTATTTTCTTGCGTTGAAAAGTTGAAAAAAAAACTTTAAATTCTGACAATAGAACAAGTGTTACAATGACAATCGCTTAACGTGACACAATTGACTTTCGAGAACGCTTCCATGGTCAAGTTAAGTAGGTTCCGTACTCGTACTCGTATGTGAGATTCAAATAATTCAACAAAATACAGTTTATAATGTTTATAACTTATAGTCACAAGCTACATACGAGCCGGAAGACACTTTGGTGGGAAATTTTAAATTTAACTAACATAACGCGAGTCCGTTTATTCATTTATTAAAATTAATAAAAAAATAACTGATAGTTTGTATCTCATATATTTTAGCTCCCTTAGATCTTTCCAGAAAATTTGCTATTTCAAGCTACTGAGAAACTTTCCCATGCCATGAAGTATTCGATACAATCGGTAACAAGGCGCGGGTTCAGCCGGGTAACAAATCTAGTAACTACTACAATACGTAACATAAAATGCAGCGTTCACTGAAATCCTGATTTATTAATTTTAAAAAATAAAATTAAACCCATTTATTCATTTAATTTTCATAGCCGGTAACCCGGGGGTTTATTGGCATTAAATAAGTAGTTCCAAATCTTAGAGTATACTAGAGGTAGCCCAAGCCAAGGCAGTGAAGTCAGTTTTGGATTTGTTTTTGATGATTTTAACATGACTCGGCGCAAATGGGCGTGGCTAAGACTAAGGCTACGGTATTTATATATCCATTCATATCACATATCGACATAATGTTTTTATGTATTCGTATAGCCACTTTTTCACAGTATTTTTATCAACAAAATATAGCATCTAACCTAAAAAACCGTTTAGTTGTGTCAAGTTTAGTGGCATAGTAAAAAAATGTGGGCGGAGTCCCGCCGTTAACCAGCGAAAATAGCCAGTTTAAGATCATTACGACAGTATATAGAAGCGGTCCAAGAAATTTGTTGTCTCTTTCTCTCTCATGGTGTACGATGTAAAAACTCGGAAAAAGTGATTTATTACAATTTCGGATGGGTTGGGTAAAACAAATTAGCTATCCCTCCATATATTGTTACTTCAAGTTCCAAATACATATTCTTTCCTTATTTTTTTATAATTATAATTATTCCCAACTGTTCCCAACCCGCCTAGAGCCAGTAAGACTATAGCATTTCCAATTGGGGTATTTTGTGAGGTTGAAGGTAGTGGGGACGTGGGGAGGGGGGAAGGAGATGGGGATGAGAAAGGTTGGAAAGTTCCTGGATTTTCAGGTCTGATCACCAAACACGGCTAAAGCCATTTCAAGCAACGTCTCAATTCTGAATGGTGGTCTTTCACCAGGGCGATACTTAAGAGTATCCATCACTCTGGAACGTGCCGCAAGCATACTTTACATTTTTTATATGAATGAAATGTTTTATGTAACACATATTAATTAACGCCGGGTTTGAACCCGCGACCTCTGAATTCGTAGTCGAGCGTATTACCACTCGACCATGGAGGCCCTCAACCCGTCTCACTGGACGATGTATGTACGAGTATAAAAACTCAATGTTCATTGTCCTTATTTTACTTTTGCATTCATCAGTCAACAGCTGGGAATATTTAATAATTAGTAGTGCTCTTAAAGTTCTGACCATTTTGAATCAGGTTGTAACTCTGTGGGCAAACCTGGACGCTTTAATTAGTACGACACAGCCCCTGTGCGAACTGACCCGGCTAGTGCAGTAGAGGGAAGGGCATGGAGAGAGAATGGGGAGGCTGTGCACGTACACGGTACAGTGTGGATGTGGGGGTGGTAACGAGGGTTGATCTGGGTAGCGTGACCGCAGTGCAGTATGCGCGCCTCTATTCACCAGAGAAGAGTTGCAGATAACCAACCAACAGTTGTATGGCCGGATTCTACAGATATATCCCCTGTCCGAACACAAGTGTTAAGGTCTACCGAAATACAAAGCATTAACACGATAATTACCCTATTAAATTAACATTAACTCTTGCGGTGATTCTATTACCAAATGCAATTAATATGAAACTTTCTCTAGAAATGGATTAAACACTGACTTTACTGAATATGAGATAATAATGGAAAACGAATCTTAAATTCAATTTATCCATACTGATGTTAAACTAAATAAATGATGAATCACTGTACATTAATAGCTTATCGGATAAACACATAAAGCAATGCTCAAGTTTTCTCAAAAAATTACCTTATTTGTTGTATATATATATATAGTTTATTTATGTACTATTCATTTATTTTACTTCCTTTGTACAACAATGCATCTACATGTAAAAGCCTTTGAGGCGTCAATAAATAAATACATATGACGCGAGATTAAAAATCAAAATATTCATCAAAGAACTTGAACGGCATTTCTTGATAAATAGCAAAGCGATAACAGAAAATCGATAAAAAAAACTTCCCAATATGCAGATTCTCACATTAGTAAAATGTAATACATACAAGTATAGCTACAGTCAGAGGGATTTAAAATACACCAGAGTAATTCTTCTAGCCAATGAAATTCACTTAAAAGAATGGACATTGGCAACAATACCTAGAAAAAAATGACAGGTGCTTTTTGCGTTGTCGTTTTCAAGGGGGCCTGACTTTGAAAAATTCTCGGATTCAAGAGCCACATAAACGCGAAATGCCATTTTTAAATGTCACGTAGCCGTTGTTAGAAAGCTTCGAAACAAGATAACTTAATGAAAAAGCCGCATGTAAAATAAATACTTGGGGAACCACTACCACGACCGACGGATCGGTTACAACACGTGACGAAGGCCCGAAGAAACCTTCGGAAAATTACAACTGACCAACATTTCTCAACATGTGCACCAACACAGATTAACTTTCCCTGAGACACTTATTGTTTTCATAATAACAGCCATGTGTGCACCCAATGAGATGTATCCACAAATTCAAGCGATAAAACACAGACGTTGTATTTATTGTGTTTTCAATACCTCACTCTTTTCTGCATGGCGTCAAGTAATACACATAAGTTGACGCGAGAACACACTTTTCCGTCGAACGAAAACACCTTTTGAATCTGACAGATGTCGACTGCACTTGTTGAAAGAAAGCGGCGAATTAAGGTAAAGATGAATTGTATTTTGTATACATAAAAACACGCGATTTACTGACGATAATAACTTTATCTTTTATAAGGCCGCTTAATATCAATTGATCAACGAAGCTACTGATAAAAGTAAAAATAAACGATAAAAACTTCTTTTTTATATAATCGAAAAACAAATGCGAGAAGTATATATTTATTTGCATTCTAATGATGTGCTAACAAAGATCAATTTATAAGCATTTTTATAAAATTGTTTTTATTTCTTCATGATGTATTAGGAGCCTATAAACGAGAACTAGCTTCAAAATGAGGCGCTCAGAGATAACAAAGGGGATGAAAACAGATAGCATTTGAAACGGGCGGTGTAGAGAGATTTTCTTTCGATTCCAGATTCAATGTTTCCAGCACTGCAATCCAGAATGCTGGCGTTCAGGTAACAATACATTCTGCACCAGAGATGAAGAATACTTGTGCGAGTTGCTAGGCTCTAAAGAGTCTAAAGCGTAATCGTTTCAATCCACTGCAGCCTGCAGCGGTGCCCCGTGGGGCTCTAGATGGAGACGTATTTAGGTCACAAGGAAAATGGAATGCAGCGTGTTGAAATCCATTCAAAATCGATGTGTACTGATAACAATACAATTAGATTAACATGGTACAAGGTTGTTTGATTTAGCACAACAGAATAAGTCGTAAAAAATGTTTTGATGTGAGAAACAAATAGAAAAAAAAGATAACGATGTTTTGATATAGAATTGTAGGCGAGGACTCCTAAGAAAGGCACCGAAATGCAAACTTTATGTAAAAATAATGAACATTAATGCGCCCTCGAGGTGATATTTCACAAAAATGGTGCACTATAAATTAGCCAAGTATTAATGCGACGGCTGTAAGAAAGTCGCGAAAGCAAGGACAAAGTGGGGACCTATATCGTTGGAATTTAAACAGACTTCAAAATTATTTTTAAAAATCTACTCATAAATCTTAACTTCAGTTATTATAATAAGCCATTTTCTCAAGTCTCCTGTAATTGCTTGGTTTTGATTGTCTCCTTGTTGAACTGTTTTATGTATATTGCCAACTCAGAATCTTCTTAAGTTTACTGCTGAACCAAAGCGGACTCATATTTTTGTATTTTTTACTGTTGTTATTTTGTCCTATTCTATTGTTCATGTGTTCTGTTCTCATTGCTTTGTATATTTACCAGTAGAACCGCTTTGTCAAATACTTTTCATCTCTTCCAGGTATGATGAGCCTTTGACAACATCATTGCTTCATTCACATTATGACGTTTTTATGCATGTTTTTTTTCTATTTATATGTTATATGTTTTAGTAATATCTAGCCTTAATCTTACATCTATGTTGCATGATTGGATTAGGATTAATATTTTAACTGTAAGATAAACTATGTGGGGAGCACCGTGGGAGTAATTTAAGAATATGACCCATGAATGAGGTCTTTAAAAACATTATTTTTAAGTATAGTTTAGTAGAACGCACTTGAGGTGAAATATCACAAAACTGCGCGTTTATAGATGGAATGTTATTATAATTTTACATAATCAATATCAGAAAACTTGATTCATTATTTTATGTTCATTGTGTTAATCGAAAAATATTTATAATTTGGTTTTATCTGATAAATAATTATGAAATCACAAAAAAATGATCGATAAGCGCACTTTAATCAAAATGATAAGAGATTGATTGGCTGTCGCCAGGAGAGAGTGGATATTTGAAAGGGCGCCGAATTTCCCTTAACATATTTTAATTGACTGTATCAAAGGTACATTTTTATGACATTGACGGATTACCTTTGGCGCTGAATATACTACTCGCTAAACTGAAAACGTCAGAAAATTAAATTGTAAGAAAACGCCGCACCAGGGAAAACATTTAAGGCTCTAGAGAGCACAGTTCTACTACACAGCTCCCGAATGAAGATTACATCATAATATTTCAATAGTTTCCTCAAGAATATTTCAACATGGGCGAACATTTGAAAAAAATCGTACCTACAATTGGACGTAGTTATGCAGAAAGCATCTAACCCCAAAAAGATGAAACTGAGAAAAAGACATTTGAAAATGAGACGATAAAAAACATTAATATGCGTAATCAGCTTTTGTAAAGTGAATATCGGTGTTTTTTTTTCATTATGAGCATTTTTATAAATAGGTAATTTATAATTTATCAATGTGTTTATTAAAAAAAAAAGTATTTCTTATGTCATCCTAAATTTTATAATGTTTTTAAAGTTTAATTTAAGACATATCTGCAATGTGCGTTAGTTAAAAAAAAGTACTAAAAATCTATTTCATTTGAAGCTTGGATGTTTTCAGTAGATATAAAACACGAATTTATCTATTGGAAAACATGTAAGACTCGATTTTGGCAAATTGTGGGTTGGACGCTTTCTGTATAACTACGTCCAATTTGACTGGCATATGACAAAAAAGGATGCAAAACTGAGATAAATGACTTTAAATATTTGCCTCTTCATTATACTCGTATATGAACACGAATCGAGATTTTTAACATACTTAATTTCAATTTGAGTGTATGAATAATTATGAGATCTAAATAACCTTGTTCAGAGCTTCAAATTATTGTAACCGGTACCCCAGGACTTTGGAACACGTGGTCTGACGCTGGGTAAAAGGTTGGAGTTTATTCAGCCGGTGTAGATGGCAACCCAGAACCAATATAGGAATGTGGGATGGACTAAGCATTGTTTCCTTTTCTTTTCATATTTTCTTCATTATCCATGCT
Source organism: Drusus annulatus (assembly GCA_022651775.1). Classification (NCBI taxonomy): domain Eukaryota; kingdom Metazoa; phylum Arthropoda; class Insecta; order Trichoptera; family Limnephilidae; genus Drusus; species Drusus annulatus. Next base: position 330,833 of record JAGWCC010000514.1, on the reverse strand, counting down.
GCTTCTAGCTTCTTCCTTCTTGTTTCTTTCTTTTCCTTCTCGATTCTCCCCTCTTTCATCTTCCCTCATCCTATTTATTTTAACGCGTCACCGTTCTCGGAGTCCGTTTTCTTCATGGTATCAATGAAGGTAAGATCGAGATGTGGAATTTTTACTGAGAATTTTTACAAAGGTAATACACTAAACGTGCTACCTAGGGAGTGCGACATACGAGGCGTGTTCAAAAGAAAAGGTGAATTTTGAATTTTTGCGGGCTGTGTACATTCGATTATCGATTTTTTTTTGTTATGTTGGTACACATATGTTTATCATATGTTAGCATTATCAACCATTTTGGATTAGTGGTTTGTTTTTGACAACTGGAAAGGTTAGTCACGTTTTTGTGTGTTATTTACTTTTGAAAAAAATGGAAAAACAAATCATGGGTTTTATTCTTTGATCCATTTTTTTCAAAATTAAAAAAATCGAAGAACACACAAAAACGTGACTAACCTTTCCAGTTGTCAAAAAACAAACCACTAATCCAAAATGGCTGATAATGCTAACATATGATAAACATATGTGTACCAACATAACAAAAAAAAATCTATAATCGAATGTACACAGCCCGCGAACATTCAAAATTCACCTTTTCTTTTGAACAGGCCATGTATATATTTGTGTAGAGATTTTTTTCACTGGCGGCGTTAATTTCATTTTAATGGCATGTACATAATAAGAATAAGAAAATAATACTTCCTAGTCGACAACAACTGCTATCCAAGTTTAGTAAAAGAAGTGTCACAGAAACGCGAGATGTCGCTTAAGTGTAGGAAATTGAATATTTCGAGGCGACATTATAATAATAGGCTTCTGTTGTCATTTATAAAGCACGAGAGTTCTGTGTTCCAGGAAGGTAGGAGTCTGCCTGCTTGAAGTTGAGAGTTCTCACGACAACTCTCACTTTCTTTCCTCCTCTACTCATCTCGAGTTCGCGGCATTGTGTATCCTCCGGAAGTCAGGCCAAGCATGATGAACTTCGCAATAACAAAACTAAATACGGTCCGACACACTTAACTTTGCAGTCGCCACTGAAGATATCGGGGATATCAGTAACAAATAAATCCCTCAACTCTGTTAAATAATTTATTATTGTGTAAAAATAAATTTAATTTAGAGTTTTCAAACTATTTTTTTGTCAAAATCATTAAAATGCATACATTTTATCATTCCACATCATCATAAATATAAGTTAAGTAAAATACGCTAACCAACCAAGAACTAACTAAAAATATTTTGAAAGACCACAGATTTTAATTTACTTTTTATGACCGACCGGTTTCGCTTAGCCTAAGCATCATCAGATTACAAAATTAAACCCTGATGATGCTTAGGCTAAGCGAAACCGGTCGGTAATAAAAATAAAATTTAAATCTGTGGTCTTATACAAAGTTATTTTTTCATTTCATTATTTACGAGTTTGTCAAACTACAGATGCTTTCTACGAAAATATAAAAAATATTTTACTTTTCTTATGGTAAATCAGTAATTATTTACCACAACCTGACAACACAACTTCAAATAATGGTGTGCAACTAGGAATTATTGGGGATTATAGGTTTATGCAAGTTCATGCATGCCAAGATCTTGACAATAATCGTTAGTCACCTCTCTCTCTCACTGGTTTTGTATCGCTTTATGACATTAAAACAAAAAGAAACAAAAAAACTTTGAAGAAACCAAATTGAAAATATTTTGACAACCGAATAACAAAAAATCTTAGCTCCTTATTTCCCCCATTGATCGTCGGCATAGTTCTATGTCAAGCTGTATCCCGGCTCATACTTGCAGGTACTTAGTATTATTAACACGTGTGAGATAAAAAATAATCGATTATTGAAATTTATCTTCGGCTTATCCGCTTGGTTTAGTTCTGTACTTGGCAGAGGAGTGTGCTTAACAAAAGAAGGGAAGGATCAAAAGGTCGCTAGATCAAGCCCAGCAGGATGACTTAATCAGATACTGCTAGAGCAGACGAACCGAAATACACCGACTTATGGATATGTCTAAAATAGAAATAGATAGGTCATGGAGGAGAAAATAATAATAAGATTTGAGGAAGATTTGTAATTGGCATTATTTGTTATTTTTATTATTGTATGTTTATATATTATATGATTTGCTGTTAATTTTCCCACAATAAATAAATAGACAAATACCCATCATTTTCATTGTCCGTTTTAAAATTATATGTGCTCTTTGTAAAAAATTTTTAAAAAATATGATAGGAATTTTTCTTCCTTTACCATTATTAGTAGCAGGATTTAACCGTTTGTGTGCTGGGCCTTTTTTCATAATATGTACTAAAATTGAGTGTTGAAAAACAGGGAAAAAAATTAAAAATTGCGATTCTTAATAAAAAATCATAACTTGGTCAAATGTTGAGATATTTTATTATTTATTTTTTTGTTTGTAAAGAAGCAAAAAGCAACACACCGCGGACGCAGCGCACCATCCGAATACTAGAGATATACTGCGCGTCATATCGTCGATATATCGACGACACGCAATTTATGATAGATATTGGTTCGTCGAAATATCGACGATACGCATTCAAACGGTTAATATAATACCCATCACATTTCTTTTACTAGCCGCGAATTTTTATCTTAATGAGAAAAAAAGTTCATGTTTTGCCATAACTTTAATTTCAATTATAAAGCATAAATCTGTTTCTATGAAGCAGAAAACTCTTGAACAGTGAGCTCTGACGTCATGTAATTTGCGCATCCTAAATAATCGATTATTCAACTGTTAAAAAAGAGACCATAGTGTTTGTTCCATGCTTTCAAATTGTTCAATATAAAACCTTTTTTTTAGTGTTGAAGTTCGGGCGAAGCCGGAAGTTATAGCTGGTATTATAACAATAATAGGTTTCTACCAAGTTAATTTCTTTACCATAAATATAGTGCGTTAAAATGTCTCACAAGCTAGTTAGTTTCAGTGGTGTTTCAGAATCAATTTCCCTGACCTTCAAAAATCCATTTCGATATACCTTCTCCAGAATTTGTGATCTTTCAAAAGATCTAAGTTCCCAGCAATATTATAAAAACAGTTAACCTTGACAAGATATAAATCTCACCCGAGATGGAATCCAGATAGCGTTTGTCAAATCGAATAAACTGTCGAATCATCTGTCGAAATCCGACAACAACTAACATAAAAAAAACTTACGATTTTCTATTGAAAAATTGTGTATTTGGGACAGGATCTATGTTTTTAGATTACATTACATTTCGAGCCCTGTAAATTATTATATTTAGGTGTATAAAAATTCAACATAATATGTTAGTTTATAGTAAATAACAACATGATATAATGTATCTCACTGCAAGTAGAGCATATCTGCTTTTTGCGAGCCAACCGCTTTGGCCTGTATTTATTTAATTGTTCTCTTTTAGTTCGCCCGATCGCAGCGAGTGTTTTCATTATTTAATGTTTGCGAATTCCGGTTTGTGCTCCCTCAGACAAGAAGTAAGAAGTCGAATAAGACGGTTATAATAAACAGGACAATCAAGATGCAAGGAGTCGACTAGTTAATCTTAGATTAACCAGCCTCCTGCATTACCAGGTGGTTTCTGCAGCGGTGAGGCAGCTGTTGGGAGGTAAATGCGGAAAGAAATTACATACTTTGTAAGAATAGGCACTCTCTGTTGAACGGAGTCGCTGAACACGGAACAGCGTGGAGTTTACTGAGTGGAAATACGTATCGTTAAAAATAATATTTCCATCAATATTTACAATAAATTACTCATCCGGAGAACAGGGTATTATAACTACTGCACTTCCGAGAGCAATTATAGTATAGGTATACATAAGAGGTGCAACGATTCCTACTTTTTAAATCAAGATTATTTAATAAATAATCATAAAATTACACTATTACGATTATTGCATTAAGTTTTAAACAGAACATTATAACAGTTAATTCTTGGTGGCAAAAAAAATTTTTTTGGGTAAAACAATATTTAAAAAAAACTGGTTATCAAGTATCGGAATTGAAATTGAAATAAGTTTGAGATTAGAGTTTTCGGGTACGCTATTTATGATCAGATAGTTATTTAACAGATTTGACAAAACATCTACAATATGCAACAACAGTGGAGAAGACTAGTTAAGAATAAATGCATCCAGCATACTGAAGCTTCATTGACGAAATCAATAGCACAGACTTCGCCTTCGACAAACTGGAAAAAAAATATATATTTTGGAAAATCGTACAGATGCCCATATTGATTCAAAAATGTTAATTACTTAAATTTCGACGATGAATAGGAATAGGAATCCTAGTCCTTAAACCACTATTAAAGCAATATAAGATATAATAAGCATTTTTTGAGCCTACTTTTTGCAAAAATTTATTCAATACGAAATTTGTTTTACTTTAGTGAAATATAGAGAAGAAAAAAAATTCGGCTGCAGCAATACATCTCTCTTCAACACCGTATTGTAATAGTATAACAAAGCAATACTATAATATAATTATATCTTTGACCCGCTGTCATTCTGCACCGCTCATGGAATCATATACCAAAAGAATTTAAAAGTAAAGTAGGTTGTACACAGATGTAAGCGTAAGAGATAAAATCTAAAGTTTTAAAAGCTTTTCAGCCATCGCTCCGGGCGCCCTGAAGCACCTCCACGTCTACCCCGTAGTATATCTTCTTCGGCTGCCTGGAGACAAGAAGACCGAGAGCCTCAGAGCAAGTAATTTTAAAAAATATTTTACCACTTCGAAATGTAGTAAATATGCAGTGCCGGATACCATATATTCAAATGGGACGTGTTACCAGGGCCCAAAATCTTTAATGCGCTAAGAACCTCTCAGCATTTTTCTAAGATAAGAGTAAAAATATCTTGGTAATTTATTATTGCTTTATAAATATAAGACGTTCGTTATGTTTCATAAACATCATTAGCGTAAAAGGTACAACAAAGCAAATACCATTAAATAATATGTAATCTCCGTTTTTATTATAGGATGTAACTTGCGTTATTTCTTGTTTAAGTCTTCTTAAATATTTATCACTGTAATTTTTTCTCGTTATTATATCATTTGCCTACCTTTCGTCTTTATATGATTTTTAAAAATTAGTAGACTTTAAATTATAACTTTATATGATTAGACAAAATTAGTAAGCAGTTTGGAATAGTACAAAAGACTCATAAAAATGCGTAATTTGAATAAAATACTTCATGTTGTATCCAATGGAAATGTCAAAACATTTAGATTTTTTTTTCTAGTGTAAATTCAACTATTATGTTCGTAGAGTTTAAATTTATAACAGAAATACATATAAGTTGCATCGATTCCATGACTGATTTTATAAGAAAGTAAATGCCTTCAGCGCACGTTTATTTTTGTATTATCATGTTTGAAGAAAAAATATTTAGCTGAGATTAAAATAACTTCCATTGTAGGGGGGAAGGGAGGGGGCATCATGTATACTCTTTCCACCCTCTGCACCGGGCGCAAAATGTTGCAATTCCGGTCCTGAAAGTATAATAACGTACACGTGGGCGAATCTGACATAATGTATCACTTTCACGTTATTTGATACCGGCGTATGAATCTATAGTTCACGTTTAGGAGCAGACAGCCAGGCGCCACGGAAGTGGCGAAGGACTGCCACAACCTACGTGTTATGTACGAGAGTACAACTACTGGCAGACACTGAATAGAAGGTTCAGAGTGCCCCGCTGTACTCGCAAACTTGTTTGCCTGACAAACTAAAAAAATACGGTCGAAAGCATTATCGCTTTTATCAGATAAAAGGAAACTTAATCCTTTGACGAGGTAAACACGAGAGCGTCTAAAATACGTAACATAGCTTCACATAGATAAAAACCTAATTAATTCGCAGTTCTAAAATTATTTTTGTAATTATTGTTGTAAAAAAATCGAATCGTAGATTACTTTCAGTTTAGGAATTTAGATATTCACGGTCGCTTGGCATATTCAATATGAGGTATGTAAAGTAGGTATGCGCTTGTTTCTTAATCTATGGTGTGCACGAATACACAGTTATAAGTATAAACTTGGGTGAGCACAGTAGATATAACGAATAGCGAATAGATAAATCAAAACGAGAAAAGCGTAAGTCAATTGATTTAGACAAAATCAATTTGTTTTTTCAACCATCAGCTACACACTAACAAACTATCAAGATAAATAAAATACGTAACTCATGCGATAAGAAGTTTTCTCATATTTTTACACAGGGACAAGCTGATATAGGCTATGAACACCAAAAAACGTAGATATCGGCATGGGAAAGATCAGTTGAGCCCACGGCGCTTTCTAAATAATCTAAAAAACAATTAAAAATCACCTCTCTTGTTTGGGAAGATTGGTGATAGGAAAAAATAATGCAAACAGTAAGATTAATATACTACCTCACACCAATGAGTCTGCTACGGTTATAAGAATAGGAACAAAGTAAACTTTTTTTTCTAAATTTCCCATGGCTGTGATATCATCATAACACTACCTTCACTAAGAGCAATTAAAAGGTGTTATAAAATCAGTTAATAACTCGTTTAAAAAATATTATTTAAGTGGGGTGAAAATAATAATTTTAACGGAAAAAATTTTCAGATTGGTAGATAATTACTCTAAGTATCGTCCTGGTAAAAACCCACCATTTAGAATCGAAAAGTTGCTTGAAATGGCTTTAGCGATGTTGCGTGACCAGATCTGAAAGGCCAGGCCCTTCCCCCACCTTTCTCTTCCCCATCTCATTCCCCTCCCACATCCTTCATACTCACAACACAACAAAATTGGGGTTGCCATAGTCCCACCGGCTTGAAGCTATTTAAGTATTTGAAACTGAAACGATAAATGAATCACGGTACTCGAGATGTATCTATTTGATATAAATTCAGAATCGCAATTGAATTTTTGAAATCAGCAAAATGTTCTTGGTTATCGCGGCGCCAATGATTGTAATAAATCGATATGGCGAACGACCCCACATTTTATGACGAGAGCATTCGCTTGCATAAAGTTCTGATGTAAAATCCAAGTCAGCCGCAAGCCATCTTTCTATTTTGCGATATCATTTTTTTTATTTGAAATAAAAAGAAAGCGCTCGATTGATTCACGTTTGACGAGGTTGTATGCATCAATTGACTGGGCGAAATGAGACAAAAACTGCAGTTGTCCGCATGCTCCTAAAAACTAAATACGATAAACCATTATTTCAATATCACTTTTTTTATAATATACAGCTTTTATATCTAAATATATTTTTTATTTTTTATTTTTTATTTATTAATGAAGAAAATACAGATGCAGACAGTAAATTAATAACAAGTATATATTTTTTTTTTTTTTTCATTTTCTAGATTCTTATTTATCATTAAGTGATGAATCATTTAAAGTTACTGATTCTAACTCTAACTCTTGTCCCTTATACCAATAGGACGGCGCATTGCGCCTTACTTTGCTACCTCATGTGGGTGAAAAAATGCATTTACGGACTATTGAATTTAAGTTCAGGAGTTTACGTAGGGAAAAAATATGTTTGTAAAAACCCTACAAAAATTGCATGATATTAATGGATCATCATCGTCTTCTCCCTCTCGACACAGCACTACGGCATAAATACATAAGTGTGTTCGTGTTGAGTGCGGATGGGGGGGGGGTCGGCTATGGCCTTTGTTTAGGAATTCCACCGCATTCGCCGCGGTAATAGGGAAAACCATAGAAAACCCTATACAGGTGGAAACGGCCACATGCCCAGCATGAAGACATTGTGGCCTTCAGTGACGTCATATCTGACGCCCTGCATTGGGTGGTGTTGGGTGTGTGTCTGTTTTTGTGTACATAGATAATTATGGGAATATAGTAATATACATACATATAAATATTTATAGCAAAACATGGGTGGATAGGTAATGGGAGTTACCTATCGGAATCTTGGAATTGTGATAGGTAATGGGAGTTACCTATCGGAATCTTGAAACTAGGATAGGAAAGTACCTATTACGAATACTCGTCCATGTCTGGAATATAGCAAGTATATAAAAACATACACTGGAGAATTAGCCTGTATCACAACCATTTCTCACTGATTTACATATTGTAGCTGATAAATGAATCTCTACCGAATATTTGTATACAAATTTAAAGGGAAATAAAAGTAAATCGATTAATTAAGGGTTACAGAAAGAGAAGAAAAATAAAGAAAAAGCAGTGACTAAGAAAAAATTAAATTAAAAATAATAAGTACACTAAGTTGTTTCATGAACACAGCTTTCAATTTTCTACCAAATGTACCACTTGTATCAAAGAATATGTCGGAATTCATTAAAGTTTGATTATATAAATCGCACATTCTTCTAATTGGATCCCTGACACCAGCATTTGTGCGTGCCCGGCTAATGTGAAATAAGTCCTTAAGTCTAGTTGTTCTGGGTGGTATTTTAAGGTTGATTAGGTTTACTAAGGTAGGACAGTCAATCATGTTATTGCAAACTTTAAACAATATGTTTATAATTATACTGTAATATAACATGAACATTTGAATTTGACTGTCTTAAAACGGAAAATCTTTCTAGTTGGACAGTTAAACACTTTTTTTGTAACAATTGTGTTTTTTCTTTACTAAATAAATGTAAAGGTATACCAGAAAGGCACAAATCATCTTCATTCAATAATAAAAATACGGACATATTTTTACTATTGCATTTAGATTAATTTGATTGTTTTTATGTAGGTAGGTAGAGTGATTGATTGGATTCTAATCTATTACTCTCCGAGAAACTATGCTTGGAATCTTACTAAGATAAGATAACAGAGAGATTATACTATTTATCAATAATTATTTGAATAATTCATTAATAAGTATGTATGAGACGATGTATGCATGTAAATGAAGCAAGGAGTGTGTGCCAAGATAGAGTTATATGGCGGTCCGTTCTCTCTGCCTACCCCTGCGGGGAAACGGCGTGATGGTTAGTTAGTTTTTTTTGGTAAATAATAATCATAATGTGAATTAACAATATAGAAGATCACACTAGAGATGTGAATGATAGCTACTTTAATTTCATTTTATAATTTTGGTGAAATTATGTTGTTCACTCCAAATTTTTGATTAGATTTACAATCAATTCCAAATCCAGGGTTCATTAACATTGAAAACAATCCATCTCACTCTCAGTAGATTTATTTTAAATTGGTCTCGCATTCTTTGGAACATCGCACGAGAGTACGACACCGAAATTTCGGTTAATGTTGTTTCTCTATCTTTTATAAAATAACGGAATAAGATAGAAGAGCGCAACAGTATACTAGTACTGACTCATAGACACGATAGTGTTCATCATCTTAGAGTGATAGATACCCTCAGTATCGCCCTGTTGAAGGACCACCATTCTGAATCGAAACGTTGCTTGAAATGGCTTTAACCATGTTTAGTAACCAAATCCGATTAGTTGGGTATTTTTCCACTTGCTCTTCCCAATTTCCTCCCCCTCCCCACTCACCTTCACATCATACCTCAAATGAGGAAGTCATAGTCCCACTGGCTCTTTACGGTTGGGAGCAGTTGGGACAGTTTGCTATCTGCACGTAATTATTGTTTTAATATAGTGTCACTTTTGGGAACTACATTTATATGGAAGAACTGACCCATAGATTAAATAATGCTAAGGTGGGCTGCCATATCGGAGGACAGTGTTTTAATAATGTGAGCTATGCAGACGATATGGTACTCATGACGCCGTCTATAAGAGGGCTACGTATCCTCCTGAATATCTGCGAAGAGTTTGCTCAGGAAACAAACATGATTTACAATCCGCTAAAAACGGCATTGATGGTTATCAGATACGGGCAGGGTCCGAAAAACATTCCTCCAGCTTTCTTGAACGGTGAGGTTCTAAAGGTAGTAGAAGAAACCAAATATCTAGGGCACATCATCACCAGCAAGCTAATGGATGACGACGACATCGACAGGCAAAGGCGAGCACTCAGTGTGAAATCAAACATGCTCAGTAGAAGATTTCGGCTCTGTAGTCCACCAGTGAAAAGGACACTCTTCCTGGCGTTCTGCACTACCCTATACACGTGTTTGAGCTCTGGACCAATTTTAAGAAGAGTAGCATGGAAAGGCTTCGGGTCCAGTACAACAACGCCTACCGCATGATGTTCAGTCTTCCCAGGCACTGCAGTGCTTCCGGTATGTTCACCGAGGGGCGAGTTCAGGATTTGCAGCCCTTATGAGAACCAGGGTAGCAGGAATGCGGGAAAGGATTTACATCTCCAGAAATAACCTCATCATGGAATCCCGTCAGATCCCGAACTCAAGCATAGAAGCGCATTGGAGTAAATTATTGGCCCCATCAATCTTAACGCTGCCAGGATGGACTCCCTGAGGCCTAATATACTCCATTAATATTTTCTTACTTACATTCTTTATTTATTTTTTACTTTTTATCATCATTATTATTATTTTATTTTCATATATTTTTATTTTTTTATTTACTTATTTATTTATTTCTTATGAATTTCTGTTCATTATTATTTTGTTACTATTATTATTACAATGTATTGATATCAATTATGGAAGGTATTGCATTGCACTACTCCTGCATACCTTCCGGAATAAAACTTTTATTATTATTATTATTATTATAATATCATTGAAAACAATCTATCTCACTCCTACTACAGAATTTTTTTTCTACATCGCTCTCGCATTTTTGGAATATCGCACGAGATTACGACACTGTAATTTAGGATAATGTTGTTTCTCCATCTTTCATAAAAGAGCGGAATAAGATAGAAGGGTGCAACACTATCCTGCTGATCACTTCATGCTCGTTTTTTTTTTCACAAAAATAGAACTAAAAACATCAGGTTATTTTATTTAAAGAGTTTACATTAATTTAAAAAGTTGTCAAGTTTAAAAAAACAAAACAGTAGCAATAATAGTAAAAGTCGTAAAAGATTGCAATTTATCACCATTTTTTTAAATAAAATACTTACAACAAAACGACACAAAAATGTGCATCTAGTGGCACTTTTAATAAGTAATCGAGGAATATGAAAAATCGCTCTTTCATCCCTAAATAATTCACGATGTTACCGGTGAAATTTAAATGTGTCATATGAATAAGCTACAAGTGAAATTGACCATCACTAGATCACGCTATCTGTCACGCTTAGTGCGCACGTGCAAAATTTATGGATAAGTCCAGGTGCATTATTTACGGCCGGTTCATAATATATTATGGCGCATCGTGTCATGTTATCAAAGGGTACACTGAGGCAGACATCCTTGGGAGCTTAGGCTAAATTAATGTGTCCAGAAACGACCGTCAGGGGCCCAGCGTATGTCAAGAACGGTGAAGATATTCAAAGACCGCGTGGCATGGAGTAGGTATTACTTTGAACATTGATTGATCAAGATTATATAAAGACTAGTATCAGACCAACGAGTTTGTATGAAAATCAACCTTATAAGGACGATAACACAACAAAAAACAAGCACTTTCAATAAAAAACAGGTTACATAAAACAGAACAATTATAATTTGGTTCCGTGTTGTTGGCCCGCCCCAGGGCGCAATTGCCAAGTCACATTCGGTTGATACGGAGTAGGTATTCCGGCACACATTCGGTAGGCTGGTTTCCAAGTTAAGGTGTTGGAGTAGTTTCCTGCCGCTGGTCATCGTGTGCTGTGTTCCGGCTCGGGGGTCTGTGGGAGCGGGAGCCCGCAGAAATTGGACACTGAATAAAAAAATGCCTGCGTATGTTTCGAATGAGGTCGCCTGTCACAATGGAGAAAAAATCGAGACTGCAATACAGTTGCAAAGTACAACGTTTTGTGAAACTTCTCTGTAATTTATATCAGGTACTGATGTGCCCGTTTATCGAATGTCCGGTGTGGTTAGTTTCGCACAAATTGCAAAAGAATATACAGTCGTGACTAGTGGTAACAAAATACAACGTGAGTTTTCCGAGGACCTACATTCAAAACGCATACAAAAAAGGATTTTTACATCGACAAATTAAAATGATAACTATAAAATATCACAAACGTTCAATAAATAAATAGAATCAACTAGAAATTACTGAAAGTTGTCCAAAAGTAAGCGGCGCTAAATTTCCACAGCAACCTTGACTTGGAAAATTCATGTTTTTGTCGTGTTTACTAATTCAAACTACACAACAGGTACAAATAAGTCCCAAGGAATAGAAGAATATAGAAAGTATCGGAATTGAATAAGATAAAATAGACCGCAGATAACCATCAAACAACTATACAACAAGAAGGCAGAGTAGTTGATGACCGAGTTAATTCAACATTACCGGCAGTCACGATTAATAACAAAACGAACAAAAAAAACTGCGGCCATCGCGGATACCTGCAGCCGGGGTGACCTTGAAACCAGTCTACATGTACATCATGTACAATGTAACTAGGTAAGCGTAAATAAATAAATAGCCACCGATCTAACTCGCTAAACCCGTGTGTCGAGGTACAAAACAAAACAAAAAGGCAGGGCGAATGATGACAACTGAATGTTTTACCATTGTTCTCTTCGTATAAACATTCAATAATTATTAGTTTAGCCGCGGTTCACAATGGTCGACGGGGTTGAGTGATCGCTCTTAAACTGCCGCTTCCGGTTCCATCCAGTATTAAGTAGGTACTCACCATTTCTATTTGTTTACAGCGAAGATTTACGGCAGCTTGTGAAACGCGCATCGGCTGTTCAATGCTGCTCTCGTGGCGATAGGAAATGAGTTATAAAACTATCGTTAGAAGGGCCGGGAATAGCCTAGCGAATGTGAGCACATTACGGACAAAGGGAATGCAAGGGACTCGAGGAAGCAGGAAGCTAAGCTAGCGCAGAAACATCAACATTGGATTGATCGTTCATCGCGCTGGGAGTGGTGGATAAGTTGATATCAATCATCATCAACTAGATTAATATTAGTGACTAATAGCTATAGAAAAGACTGTCCACTTTGTAACTGATTTATTCACATTGAAGTAGGTCATAATAATACACTTGGACATAATTTCACAACCCTAGGACAAACGTCGACAGTAAATCGGGACCCACCCAAAGCAAGGCTCGAAAGGGGGAAAATAAATATACGCATGAATAAATTGCCATAAGTAATGTCGCCATTTCATTTGTGTGACCGATTTCATTACCAAATCGTCAGGCTGAATGTGTAAGATAATATTATGAATAATTCAACAGATCATTAAAGGCGGAAAGCTTTTTTTAGACGACTAGTTAATGTGACTTTTGGCTATCTGTCGATTGGGATCACACATTGATGGGAAAAGTTTCACGATTGAAATTAAACTACAGGTGTAATGAATTTGAATGCCTGCGAATATTCATCGGGGTAACTCAGAGCCGACAATCATAGTTGCGTGCGGCACCGCGGCAGGTGGTTCGTATCGTAGGAAATCAATCGAGCGTTTCATTATTTCGTAGAGAACAGAACCTCGTGCTGTGAAAGTTCGACAAAAGTGTTTACTAGCAGACATCAGCTGTTCGTACCACCCCGTCCCGACACGACATGCCAGCGAGATTAAGCAAGTAGTCGGTACCCTGACGTGCATATTCATGTTTACTGTTTGCCCTACGTTGTCCACCACCGCCAGTAGCGTGATGAAGGTCGCAGAAACCGTCAATACTACCGTTTATTTCCTCATCCGTTAAGTAAAATAAAATTAGCAGTCCATTATCCAATACTATTATTACCGTGTAGTTGCTACAATATCACGACTCGAAAAGATAATATTTATTATGGCTTTGTTTCCATTCGGAGAAAACATGGGGTGGTGGTACCATCGGGTGGTACGATTCGTAACCGTTGTAAATTAAAATTAAATTAGTATTTTCGACGAAAATAAGCTGAACCTGGATATTTTTGGTTTCCACCGGCAATCTTGTACACAATCTGCGCTCCTAATTCCCAACCGAACTTAACACACGAAACACATCGGAGAACCGAGACCTGAGTGCCAATTAACCCTATCTCCAATCAGCCCAAAGATGGGTGAATACAAAATACGATGGAATATACGAATTGTTGATAACAGCTCAAAACTTAATAAAATATACAAGTACCCACCAGGTCGACATCGTTTCAAGGTCACTAAAGCCAAGAAGCAAATCGAAAGATTAACCATTATTTATATATGTACCTACACAGTATTCTATAAATTCTACATTGCAAAGGAAATAATAATTTAGTCCGTAAAGTTCAAAGTTTATTTTATACCGCAAATTATGAAGGAGGTCGAATCTCAAATTTCAATACGTTTTCCTTTCTACTGAATAATTTTATTACGAAGTTTATCTTGAAAGAATAATATAATACAGCATTTATTGAGGTACTCTAATCGAATAATTTATCAAGCTTTATCTATTTTTTACCTTTTTTCAATTCAGGAATTTCCATCAGGAATTGCTCTTTAGTATAACTTCATTTTAATTTTTCACATGGTTGAAAAATATGTTCACTTGCAACGTTCAAATGTGAATTCACATCTCCCTCAACTCCTAAACCATGAATAGTTGAAAATCCAATTTATAAAACATTACGTTGGATGATGATTGATGAAGCTGTAAAAAAATACGTTCATATAAAATTAATGCACTGTCCACCGCTTCTGCGCTTATTATAACATATTGCATACCATAAATGTCGAGTAATCATAAATAATAGCCAATTTCATAATGTATTATAATTGCTTATGTATGTCAAGACACCATTGATCAATTACACCATTATCACATAAGAGTACACCGTTGGTCGTTTCGTGATCCTTTTTAGTAACAGATAAAAACATGCCGTACCTACTCGGTTCTTGTCAGTTGCATCACCGTTTCAATTTTACTGCTCTCATTATTTGAAGTGATTTTATTGTGTGTCGTTAACGATTTAAGTCATGTGTGTTGGTAAAGATTACTAAAAAATAATAGCACGTCATATAAACAAGACGAAACGCGAAAGTGGACGGTCAATGAAGACAGATCTCAAGGTTAAAGATAATGTTAACACACAAAAAGTGTAAATACGAGTATCACCGCTAAAAATAGACCTTAAATAAGTTATTTATTAACAAAAAGGTGAAAACGAGTCTTATTGGAAGTAAAAAGAAACACGGCCGGTCTCAAAAAAGTGCTTGTTCGCTGATTAAAGGTGGTCATTTGTTGTCACGACAACGTCCGGGAGCTTCCGCTCCAATTTAAACGATATTGTTCTGAGAAGAAAACTTATTAATATGGTATGAAAATATCAATCAAGGGAGAACGTTGTGCCAAAATACGACAAATTTGTGTGGCAGTATATCCTTCTGCCCACCCTTGTGATATTTAACTACTTATTTAGTTAAATAATTATTTTGAAGTGTAAAAAAATACTTACAACGCAAAAATTTTTTAAACATTTTTTATCACTAAATAATATTTTAATAATTAATAATTATTAAAAAAAAATAAACTAAAAATAAAAAATTATTTTATTATTTACCATACCAATAAGTTTTCTTGGTTGGTATATTATCCCACTAGGCATACGCCTGTGTTGGTACGTTTTCAAAGGTGTTTTTTTAGCTACCTTAAGGTCATCATTTGTTGTCACGACAGTTGAAAAAATTACGTCGGGATGCTTCAATGACTTCGTTTTTGAACAAAGTAATTATTGATTCCATTTAAGAAATAAGATATAAATATTAACGCTAGTAGTATTTTACTAAATATAAAATTCTCGAATCAAACGGCGAACGAGTCAATTGAATAAAATACGACAACATCTACGGGGAATCGGTAAAATAATAATAATATCCATGGCTAGTGAAAACAACATGGTGAGAAAAAGGTAGGAAAATAGTAATATCATTAATATCCATTTCGAGAACAAATTATCGGAAATTACAATAGAATGCCAAAAAATAAAATGAATTCCGTATCTTATGTTACTAGGAATCCGAAATAAAATCATTGGTAATAAGCCAGAAGGAGGCTAATACTTAGCAAGTAAACTAGCGCTAAAGAATAAACTAAAAAAAAACAATTATTTTATTATTTAACTTGAACATATTATTTTTTATTGGTTGGTATATTGCCCATCCCACTAGGCATACGCCTGTGTTGGTATGACCCATTTTCAAAGGTGTTTTTTTAGCTACCTAGTAAGTACATGACAATTTTGAAAATATAGTATCTACATAATAATGAAAGAAATTAAATTAAACATGATTAAATGTTATTTCTTATTTTGAAACTGTTAATTCGTGGTGGAATTCCATTTTAATGATTTAATTAAACAAATTTATAACTTTATTCCACTTTTATCTTATGACTGGACCGGTTTCAGCCTATGACGGCCATCTTCAGACTTGTCTTTTATAGCGCCGTTTTTGTGGGAAGATCACCTCAAAGGCGCTTTACAAAACAATTCATTTAACCTATAATTTATCACTGGTGGTAAATAGCTTATAACTAATAACTTACAGTTAAGATTTGGCTGAATAAAGTTATAAATTTTTTTATTAAATCATGATTAAATGTCATGTAGTGATGGTGAGTAGTGATTTTTCTTTTAAAGGAGCTTTTGATTTTTATGTTTCTAATGGTGCTGGGTAGAGAATTGAATTGTATAATGGCGTTGTACTTAAAACTTTTTTGTCTATATAAAAATATATAAATATACTATAAAAAGAATAGGTTATTTTTAAGATTACATTGGATTTTATAGCTTAGCCGTATAATATAAATTATAAGAAAGCTGCGAAAAAGCCCTTGCCTTTTTAGTCTTGGTTTTGAATAGAGTGGAGTTTTTTTTAGTAGCCATTAATTTACTTTAAAGGGTTGAATGGTTAGACAGGGTTAAAAAATATACAATCAACGTGCACCTTTTTTATTATGCGACATTTACTCAAGTAGTTCAACGTTTAACCGAGTAGGAATGGAATAAAATAAGACCATTTGGGATTCAATTGGTAGTAAACTGATCGGACTACTGATGAAATTTACCTACACGAAGGACGCTAATAAACAGAGGTAAGGAAAATTCATATTCAGTGGAGAAAAAACATTGCCCTTGACTCACTTTTACCAAGATTGTGTTAGTGTGTAAGGTATTAGTCAAAGGCTTTGTAGGTTCTTTTTGATGAGTTTTTACCTTACGAGCATAATAAAGAACGGTGAAATAGGCACATTACCAAAAGGATACAATAGAGTTGAAGGATCTTTTCACCTGTCATGTTAGTTTGATAATCAATTTGTTTATGGGTGTGTCAAATTGTTACGAGTTATATTCAGAGCTTGATATTTCATTTCAGGTTGTTATAATATATTATTATTCATGAGCCTGAAACAAGATAAGATACGTAAAGAATATTAAAAAATATTTCTTCTACATTTTTTTCTTTATCAGCTGTTTTATGATTCCGTTGTACTCTGTATGAAGTGTGGATTTGTTCTGTGTGTAGTAGCAGTTGGTGATTTATAATTTATTCCCCTCCCGGGTCTCTTGCAAACACCCGCGAACTTCCCCTAACGAGCTTACAGGCTCCCTCGCCGGGACAAGGTCACCTTTGCCCACGCCACTGTAGGGAGTATACTGTACACCCGGGGACTGGGCACTAATGGACATGCAGAGCAATACGCACATAATAAGTCGCAGGGGGTCCGAGTTTCAAATAATAATCGTCATATAGGTGAACAAGTGCGATATTCATTTTATCAACCCCAAGTGGGTGACAGTGGGAGAGGGTCACCAAGGCGTACATAATATAATAAAGTCTTCGAGGCAGATATTTAAATAAATATAAACAAGACAATATCAAACTTAAAAGCCATCTATGAACATGAGCGGAGTCCGCTAGGTTTCGTTGGTCAAAGCCAAATAAATGATGGTGTCATTTTTTAACTTAATATAGCCGCAGTCAGGAAAATATTGGACACAACGGCCGAAGTATCACCCTGGTGAGACCATAACGCTTTTTGAAATGGCTATAGGTAGGTATGTTTGGTGACCAGACCTGAATAGCCAGGCTCTATCAACCTTCTCCTCCCCAATTTCCTACAGCCTCACAACATGTCCCAAATTAGAGATGCCATAGTTCCATTGGTTCCGAGCAAATGGGACTCCTGTACAGTATCACAATAAAAAAACGGCAACGGTGAGAAGAATATCTTCAAGTTACGTATGTATGTATTATCACAATAATTATCAACTTGTATAAATAGGTTGGTATAAAAACAAACATTAAAAGGTTGCGGTAAAGCGGTACGTGGGTACACATTTGTTTTATGAATGGTAGATGGGTGGGGAACTGGTTTTTATGAAAAGCAGCACAGTTTGCAATGAAAAGGTTAACACGTGTGGAGCCAAACCGGGCAATGTAATTTTACCATTGTCTGATGGGGTGACGAGGGTTTTCTTCGTCTAGGGACGAAATATTTTAAGTTATAATAATAATAATATTTATATAATTTGTACAACGCCTATATCTTATTACTGAGTTATTACTAACTTCATATAATCGATAGCATATTATTCATTATTTATATTATGTACAGAGATAATATACAGAAGCATACTTACCTGGCAGCTCACTTCAGATAAACAATATTATTTTAGTTATTTCTAGTTTTGAGAAAGATACAGTTTTGAAAAGAAATGCTATCGGCAAAATTATAGTTGGTATTTATTTTTATGTTTTTGTTTGATTTTAGGGCATGAGAGTAAATTTGATAGTGACTTTTCTGAATTTTTAGTACAGTACAGGGATTTGATTAAAATGTATATATCTAAAGGTGATTCGTCGCACGATAAGAAACAGATTATGGTGAAAAGGTTCTACTGACATTACCCGTGGTCGGGCTACTCACACTTTAAATAAACAATTGTAATAACATTTTCTAATTGTGGCATCTCTACAATTATAATAACACATCGGTGTCACAAAGAAAAACACGCCGGCATCTTTTACTGATGTTTAAAACAAAATATTTTATACACGTTCTTTGTTCAATTGTCGCGAATTGAAATTTTTAATAGAATGATTCTGATTCCGATGCATGCGATTAAACAAAAACAAAACCTTCTCTTAATCAACGATGCGCTAACCGATAATGTCTCATAGCTCACCGTGTTTTTATTTTATTATTATCATAGCGTTATATTTTCTACGAGTCTTACATCTGCACATGTGCAGTAAGTTTTAAAAAGCAATTTTTTTTTTTCAAATAAAACATACAACGAAGTTTCACTCCCATGAGTTATCAACAAAACTCATTGTTAAAGTTGTATTATATAAAGCACAAAATTAAATATACGAGTAACAGCTTTTTTTAAGATAGCCAATCAATAATGTAATTTGAAACTTTAGACAGATGATATTATAAAGCCATTAAAATATCACATCATATTTTTTTTATGGTTAATAAAACGAATTGCTTTTGTTTAAAAATCGTAAAATAAGAATATTGATTTAATATGTAATTGTAACCATAAAATTCAAAATCGTTGTTGTGCCATTACATTATTTAAAACGTTATTATTACAAATCGTAAATAATACTAAGATGCGGAAAACACGCCATACACAACAATCGGTATAATATGATATTATTGATAATCGTTGAAAGTCTTCGATCATTGTTTCGATTTAGGTCGTGTATAGGTCGCGCAGTTAGAGTTGACCCAAACAACACAAACTTTGGATTGTTTGTATTGGTACATATTGTTACATTTTCGACAGTGATATTCCTGCCAAACGTCATTGAAAAACAGTATTTTGTCTTGCTTACGCCTACTTATTGTTTTTAGGGAGAAAAGGGCAACAAGTGTATAGTTGATCGAATTTGAATATTCGAAAAGTTTTACAGTCTTTGTTCTTTTTATTATACTAAAAATGAACTTATAAAAATTTCACTAAAATTTTTCTTTCTAAAGTAGAATAACAATTTTGAAACATGCTGTATGCAACCAATGCATTTTTGTGAGTACTGTGTTCGGGTCAACTTTGGTTGTGAAATCTATACGACGTTTTTTTTACCTTCGTAATACCACGTGGTCTCCCTCAGATCGACTGATTCAAATGATTATTTCATTACGACCAACTGGAAGGGTCCCCACGGCCCACATGCTAGGGACGCTGAACGACAAATTTAGTACAATTACTAGCCGAGCCGCATGGCACTTAGTGAAGCGGACTCTTTAAAATGATTTATTCCCATATCTTATAGTCTATTAATTATAATCTTTTGATTAAGTGTCTCTAAATCGCAAGACGAAAGATAACATTTTGATCCGAGCTATTAACAGGGGGCAGGAACATGTGCAATGTGCACACACTATTATACGCATCCATTTGTTGTTTTGTGCTGAGAACTAAAACTATGTTCTCGGAATGGCCTGATGATGACGACCAGGAGAAACTGGCATGACGAAGGCCTATTTATAGATTCAGCCAATGTCTCGACCCTTCGATAACCGACGAACTTTATACTGACCCAAGTTTTAACGATCGTACGTAATGTATATGTCATTGTAGTTTACTTTCCATTTATTTGCCCTCTAAGTTTGACATTGTTTACTTTTCCGGGTTGTTGTATCGCGGCAATAGAAAAAGTGGAATTATTATGACGGCCATGATGAGAGTCGAGATCTTGTTAAATAATTTATTAGCGGAAGATTGATTTCGATCTCCACCAAGAGCGAATTTGATGAAGATTACGAGCCCGCGTATTACACAAATCCAATATACGGTACAGTGGTACACGGCACAGTACGTAACAACCTGATTTCACCAACTAACTTATATAATAGCAATTGTTTTTAAACATTTTTTTCTGAACATTTACTAAATTGATATTATTTTTTTCGCATTAATAAATATCTACCAATACGAATAAATTAAAGATAATATTATTTACTTTGTTTTCAGAAACTTACATGAAAAAAAAAATACTAACAGAATGTAGTCGGTAATATTGTTAAAAAAAGAGAGAATCATGATCCATTTTACAATTCGACAGATTGGACAAAATGACGCGCAAAATGGCTGCCCAATATAAATTAGATTATGTTTCTGAAAGCTCTGTGTTGCTTCGTTGTATCTTTATTCTCACATTTTGTCGAAAGTTTCGTGAAATATAATCCGTATTGTTACATGTACAGTACGTTGAGGAGAAAACATAAATTTAAGGCCAGGGGAATCAATCAAAGGTTGGTAGGTAGAACGTTAAAAAAACAATACGTGTGACAGATGGGATTGTAATATTAGAAGAAATAATGAACTTTCACCCTTCTACCTCGTCGAATAAAATATTGTTGGTACGTCATGCCGTAAGGTGTGGCCCATAATTTGTATTGTAGACAGGGGATGAAATCGTGCGAGACAAGCAAGGATCCTTGTTTATGTTGCTACCCCAAGCAACAAACTTGTCTATATATACAACGGTTCGTGACTTAAACAAGAATAGGAACATGACTCAAAAACATCTTAATTAAGAATCACACAACACATGATCACAAGTTTTCCCAAGTCTCAAGGTTAATTCTAAAGGGAAATGAAAAGTGTTTATTTAACATTCCTAGCGCTAGTTGTCTACGATTTTCCCTAAATTAAACCGTTAGATGATGTTAACCCCCTGAGAAACGAATTAATTCTATAGTTCCACAAATTTCCATCGCTACACATTTTAGATTATTTCCCTTTATTATCATTAAAATTATGAATATGACACATTGCTTATTTAATCAAAGTACTACCTTGTAATCAGTACATATAACCACAAAATTAATATAAATATGATCTCAGAACGAAACGAGACAGTAAACGATACTAAAAATAAAACATTTTAACAGAAAAATCTATTAATACAAATCGCCTTTTTAGAATGTCAAAATTACGTAAAATCTAACTAATTATAGATACTTAGGGACCCGTCCAAAAAAAAAAATTTGCAGAAACAGAAAGACCACAACAGGTTATTTAGGTAACGGAAACATGCATTTAATATACGGTTTCGACAACTTTTGAATTTTTCAAATCTATTTGTATTTTCAAATGGTTATCAAGGAAAATAATCTTCAAATTGCTATTATTCCAATACTGGGCCTTATACAGGGTTAAACTGCTTGCTTGTAATAAATGTCAATTAAAAAGCGCGTTTTAATTTGAGTCGTTGAACCCGGCCGAGAGACGAAAACAGATAATTAAAAGCTACAAATTTCGTCACGACAGAAGTTTGTAAGACTTTGTTTAAGCTTTATAAATGGCGAAATGATTATGCGGGTTCTATGATTCGATATTTTCATATCTACACAGTTGAAGCATTTACCAAACCCCGTCATTTGAGATGTAATATAAAATAACTTTAATATTTGTACAATATACGTATGATTTGAAGTAAAGGTCAAAATTGAGGGGCAAAAGGCATTGCGGATTCTATACAAATCTGAAAGTTATTATTATTCTTCACAAATTCAGCCATGACGTAGAGAAATGTCCGGAAATTGGGGTAATAAAAGAGGAAGGTTAACAGCGGAACGTGGGGGGGTCAGTTTAGATTTATGATTTTCGTGGATTTTACTTTAACGTAGCATTTCCGAATGTCTGGTTTTAAATATATATATGTGTATAATTCGTTTTATGGTAATAACATCCATTTTTTGGAAAAAATCACCATTAAAAAACCAGACATGGTTTAAGCCATTCGGAAATGCTACGTTATTACCATAAACAAGAATTATATATATTTATAGTTACCGTCGCCGAGCTCTAAATCACTAATATTTGTAAATAGAACACATATACTTTGTTTTTAACCATATAGTTTTTTAAATATTCTAATATTTGTATTTATTTATCAGGGTTACATTTTCATGCAATGGTTTTTGTTTTACCTGTCTCACTGGGAGGAGTCCCCATGTCGAGGCAAATATTGGTTAAACAGAATAGTGATCAACGAAAAAATAAAAAATATATATTTTTTCGCAAAATCGTAACTTCAGGGGTTTTGAAACCCATCGACGAGTTTTAAGAATTTACGACAATGACGAGATTATAAGTAATCTAATTTAAAACAATAACACGGCTGATGTCACTGTAACACGCAAGAGTGCGATTGTGAAAACTTGTAGGACACGTATGTTGATAAACAGCACAAACTACGCAAAAATATGGAAAGATTAAGGCAATGCATGGCATACCAACAGAGATAATGCAACAGAATTTCAATTTAAGTGTTCAACTTCAAAGAAATTCACTGCAAATATAAAGAAGCGATCATAATAAATTAGAGGTTCTTTAAAGAACCGTGGATCGGTACATGTCTAAAGGTGCTTTTTGTTTATGTGATGTTCATTCGCACTGAAGAGGTAAACCGATAGAAGTGTAATTTTAAAGAAAACTGATGTCGCCAATTTACATATGACCTTTCGGTTCTAAGGCCCCACATAGGCCAATGAAAGAGATTCGATATTTGATCAATTTCACTCGGAGTTAGATGAAATTGACCTTACTTCAGGCATACAGTCACGTCCACACATGTTCTATTGGTTAATCTCATCAGTGTTCGTTCTTATTAAGGGCCACGATTCGGGTCCTCAGGCCGATGCGAGTTTCGTTGGATTACCGTATTATCGGGCCACAGATCCGGCGCGGCGAGTGTTGGCGCAGCGGACTGGTTGGTGTTAAAAGCAGACCTGGGAAAAACAACGCCGGACCGCTTTATTACCTCACTACCTTCCGCGTTCTGATCCCCCGTCAACTCGGCTCTCGGCTCTCGTGTCTGATGTTGGTGTTGCAAGGTGCAATCAATGGGTCCCTGGCTGGAAACACTGCGAAGAATTTTGTCCCGCTATACCCGCTTTCATCACGGTGGATCGTTTACCTCGTTATGATTACTACACCCAGGTTCTCAGACAATAGATAAGAAGTATAACATCAGCTCTTCAGTTCTTGTGTATGCGGGGTATTTATAAAGCGATCGTTAAGGTATTGTGATTGTAAATATTTGCCGGTGAACTTCAATTTGATAAGGATATAATTTATTTTTGAACAGCTTTGCCCTGTTCGTGTCGGGCGTGTAAAAGCTCGCGGTTTTCTTTTCTAGGCAATGCCAACTGCTGTGGCAACAATGGCAACAATTGGTGCCCCTCTTTGAGATTATCATTGGATTTAAAAATACGCCAGGAGGCCTTTGCCTCCCAATATCAACAGAACATTAGTATTACTTTGATCCATGTTTAAAATGCATTACTCTAAATTGTGGTTCGGCCACAAAGTCGACCTATTTGTTTGTATGTACCTAGATATCATATACTACAAGTAAACGATAATGGGGAAAATGTGTACTTTATTAAGTATGTATTTTAAAGCGGTTTCCCCTAACTTAGGTAAGTTATGATAAAATATGCGGAGTTCTACAAAATAAAACAACAAACATCAATTCATAACTTTGAACGGTTGATAATTCTTGTAAACACAACCTCAATATTCTTACGGACATTATACATATTGTTCTGAAATGCATAAATAAATAGTGTTATTGATAAATAACGCACGCAATGTATATGGTACTCGTATGATATCTGTTCTGTGATATGAGGTAACTCTTTCCTTGCGGCCAAGACATCAATTCGCAGGTACTGAAGTAAATTCAATAATTATATATTTTGCATCCGTCAATTACGGGCTTTACAATCTATTTCAGGCAACTAACAAGGTGACAACTAACAAGGATGAATGGTCGAGACGATGTAGGCCGCAAGATGACCTCTAGGAGCCGAATTGGTCCTGATTCAGCCAACGAAAGGTCAAATTTAGGATTGGCGGCGCGGCTCCTGTCGGTCATTATACTGACGACGAGCATTTCGATACGGTAACCGATGATGGTCGTCTCAATTCTCCAGATTTAGTGACAGACGAACTTGCATGAATATTATATATATATATATATATATATATATATATATATATATATATATATATATATATATATATATATATATATATATATTTAAATTAATTATACACTTGGGAGGCCTTGAGGTTCCCATTTGGACCTATGCAATATTAGGGGATGCTTTGTGGAGGAGAGAAAGGAGGGAAACTAAACCAGGGTCTCGAAGAGGTCCATCCTGCAGGAGGGAGGAAATACAAAACTCATCAAGTCGTTCCACAGCCAAGCTGTTGGGCACAAAACAAATCAAAATAGACCTGCCTTAAGAATCGATAAGACGACTAACTCTTCAAAACACCTTCCATAGAAATACCATTTCCACCTGCGATCTACGTTCCAAAGATTACAATTCGTGCCATAGGGAATATATCAGACTTTGGAGTAACAATGTGTGGAGAGAGAGCTAATTATTTTTACCCAATCTATACAAACTTGCGATAAATCACTTTCTCCGGATTTTTACGTCGCACACCATGAGAGAGAAAGAGACAACAAAAATAACACACTGCTTTTATGTACTGTAAGGATGATCTTGGTCTCCCGCGTCTCTGGGGACTCCGCCCACATGTTTTCATATGCGAATAAACTGGACACAACTAAACGGTTTTTTAGGTTATATGCTATATTTTTGTTGATACCAATACTGTGAAAAAGTGGTTATACGAATAAACAAAAACATTTTGTCGACATGTGCTATGAATGGATGTATAAATAACTTAGCTTTTTGCCGAGTCCGGCAAAAATCATCAAAAACTGACTACACTGCCTTGGATAGGTACCACTCTATATAGTATACTCCAAGTATCAGACATATTGGCCGTTTTTGCCTTTGAATATAGAATATTATTATAGTCATTGGTTTTTGCAGACTCGAGGGTTTTCTATCAGATGTGATCTCTAAGCTAAACAGTAAGGAGCACTTACAATTTGTACAGAGTAATACAGTCAAAAGTTATTGTAGTATCTATGGGCTATGTACTCGTATTACAGTACGTTCAGATTCTGGGAGGCTAATTTATCTTTTGTTACAATAATAACTGTCAGCAATTGTATGATTATTGTAAACCGGATTCTGCACGCAATGCGCAGCAGTGAAATGAGGAAACAGAAAAATTGGGATGGATTGCGCGGACTGATTGAATTTGATGCGGCGGGTGCTGCGCAGCTATTCTCTGAACTAACAACACACTGCTTTTGAGATCTAGGCAACGATTATAAATGCAGGAAAAGAATTTGATGTAGTATGAAGCAGCGTGACACAAAAAACTAGAAAAACGTGGTTCCAACCAGGTGGCATAATAAACAAGCAAGTGAAAGAGAGTTACGAACGGACCGACTCGAGAATTTAAATAAAATATTTACCTCGATAGGCGGCGAAAGTGATCAATGGGAAAATGTAAGAAACAGGAGTCACTGAATAATAAAACCCTTCATTTATTTTTATTACGTGAGTTACATCAGTATTTTTTCAGCGCACTCCGAAAGAAGTGCGCGCTTTCGTGAACAAACTTAACACAGAGGGGAAAGGTTCATCGGAACTAAAAACAGGTCGAGTGTGTGTAAAACATAAAGAATAATTTTTCAGTATATCTCTGAAGTCATAATAAATGTACGTTCAATACATTGTGTGTTCTTTTTATTCATTCTTTTCCCTTTCACGAACAATGAAAAATGGAGTCAAAGTGTACACCAGCAAAGATTTTTTTTTTCAATGAGGTTTTCACTTTATCATGTTAATTAAAATCGAAGACCAAGCAGAAGCATCCACACTGTGAACCAGATAGAAACATCTCAATGGAAAATGTTTTAAGAGGGAGTTAAAATAATTATGTTGTGGTTTATAAACTGCTCATTAGTTCGCCCTCATTTAGAATATGCTAGTGTAATTTGGTCCCCTTTCTATACCGTTCATATTCATCATATTGAATCCGTACAACATCGCTTCATTGCATGGAGATTGGGGGCGAAGAGGCGATTATTCATATGATGAAATTGAACAATTATTGAAAATGTCTTCATTAGAAAAGCGCAGGAAAGACTTCGATTTAATTTTCATTTACAAAATTATTAATTGTTTTATTGACTCACCTTCTCTGTTGCAACTTATCCAGTTCAACATTCCCTTGCCGTAGACTCAGAAACAATGAATTGCTGTTCCTCAATCATCACAATACTAATTGTCGGGTATAATTCTCCAATGTCCAGAATGTCAAGACTTGTTAACTCAAGCCATGGTCTTGAAATTTTTGGTAGCAGTCTAAATGATTTTCGTCATTCTTTTTGACTCTACCAAAACTTTGACTATTATTTTTGTCATCGCTTCCTCAATTTATATGCTATTTCTTCTCTGTTACTCTTTTTTTATATTTCGTGTTTTATATGTATTTTTGTAATTGGACTTTAGTCCGTTAATTTATAAATAAATAAATAAATAAATAAACATGATGGCGTTTCGAGGTTTGTTTTGGGATATAGATATTTATCAGGAAATTCAGCTTTTCACAGTAGGTGTATGATTTTATTACAAATGTGGTTATCAATAAATACGGGAGATACGAGGTTTATAGTCTAGCCTGGCGGTATATTATGCTTGGCCATTCTATTTCCCCCGACTTGAATACAGGAGAAAAAAAACTGTGAATAAGTGAAAGCACTTTGAGAGGTGTTAAAATGACAGTCTTTCTGATTTCGATCCGAAGTAACCGTAACACGAAGGCCACGGCCAATCGTCAAAGCGTCAGGAGCTACAAACTGTCGAACAATGAGCGCCTCATCGTCACTGGCAGTGGGGCAATCGGTATTGGACCTGACAACCTTGCATATTTAGCAAAGTTCACCGGTTGCCCGTTCACAAAGTTTACGGATAATGTTGAATGCATGGTGGCAGCATCATTACGAATGCAAGAGAGTTTCGATTAGGCAACGGAGATGTTCGTTCATACTTTTATTCGATAATGTCACAAACATTGCAGCACTCGCACGTTCGGTAATGTTATGCACTATAAAAGCTTCGAACATCCGCTGCATGAACCGAATCATAAATATTTATACGTAGATTTTAGGGGGGATACAAACACAACCACATCAAAACATTATATAATAATATGGACACGCATAAGTTCGTTATACGCACAACAAACTGTTTAGAATCACGAGTGTTGCCAGTAAGATATACACTGAGAGAAAAACGTTACAAATCTGCCAGAAAAACAAATAGTTTTCTGAAGGAGTGCAATTTGGTAACGATACTTAAAGCATTTTAAAATATCACAATTTCGAATGTAAAAGGTAGTGTAAGTGCCTACGTAGTACAACCGCTTGAAATTCTCTACACGCTAAACCTGGAGGGCTTGAAGTGATTATGTATTTTAAAGTTTTCGTAACATTCAGAACAATTTATTTATGGTTTTATTTTCACAACTGAATTTATATTTTCTTTCAAATTCCACTTTTTGGATTGTAAGAAATAAATTAAAACGAAACGTCAAAGTGACCATTACACGTCAGTCAATAGTTTCAAATAAAACTTTACAATTACTCGCATATTATTTAAATTAAATAAAATTCTGAACAATCAATGAATAAAAACTTCCGAAGATTTTTTCAAGGGTCATACCCATAGGATCGTGTAAGATGAAAGCCTTACCTCAGACAGAAGGAAAACTATATTGTTGAATTGTGTTCCAATAATTTCAGCACCTGTAAAAAGAAAACAAATTTGTGAAAATATGCGCGAAAGAGATATGTTAAATAAAAAAAACAACCCTTAGCGGAAGATTACTCATAGTTTACCCTTTTCACATATTTGTCAATAAAGTTATGATAATGACCTGCAAACAACTACGCAGGCGTCCCTTTACAGTTCAACAGGAAGCTAAGGTCAACCCATACAAATATGTATATTACGCTAGAAGGAACATATCGTCGCTGGAAAGGCAAAAGGGCTTAAGCGACACTTTGGTCAAAAATGAGTTAAATATGCAGTTTCGATCAGTTTTTTTTCTGCATCGAAAGCTCTGACTCTCGTTTGATTCTGAAGACTTTTGTGGCGCTTCGGCCATTTAAAATATATTTACCATTTGATAGGAGGCTTGACTAAAGCGACACAAGTTTGGGACTTTTAGCTTTTTGTCGCTTCAGATAACTCAGTGAGAGCATTGAGTTTCCTGAGTTAACTTTTTTTTCAAAAATCCAACCAGTTACTGAAGACTTGTGATTTTAATGTAAAAATAAAACTTCAAAGTGCTCTGGTGTAATTTCCCAAAATGGCGCTTCAGCCCTTTTGTTTCTCCGGCGACGATATGTAGGTATATTAAGCTTGGAGGAACATAGGTATTTTTTAATTTAAAAAAATGTAATAAGTAGAACCCGGATTTGTTATCGCAAAGCAGGGGCTTGCCTTGGACATTTGCCTGTTTTTATCGTTTGTGTTTGGAAGTATATGTTGGGACTGTTATTGTATATTTTAACATTTGTAGTGCATACATTTTTTTGTACCCGAATCTCGCTCTCGGGGACTTCATCAAAACTTCTCATTCTGTGAAGCGAGCCGCACAAATGTTTATATGAACACACATTTGGGGAGAGCCACTTGTTTCCTAAATACAGTGGAACTAAAAATCGAAATTTTGGAAAACGTTTTACGACAAGAATGAGAATGGCAAGGGTCAGTTTTTATTAATCTAAACAATTAATTACTTACATCCCGAGTGACTCCTGTGAAAACTTTTGATAAAATTGTTACAGCTACATCAGAATTAATTCAAATGTGAATCTCGTGCAAATTTTCCGTTGTTGGAGAGTGTTATGTCTTGTTAAAATAAACAAAATGTTTGCACTTAGTACGGTTTTCCACTCGGCGCGCGTATATGACCTTTTTGTGTCGAACAAATGAATACTGGAATTAATTAAGGCTCTAAGTACCAAAAAAATAAAAACTGTTTTTTTTTAAAGAATCGTATTTTATTTCCATCATAAAAACGATTCTGTAAAAAAAAAAGTTGTTAATTTTTTGGCACTTAGAGCCTTAATTAATTCCAGTATTCAAATGATTACGATAAAAACAGCACCCGCCATTATACGTAACACCAGGCGACAGATTTTATTTAAAATTGGACACAAAGCGTTCCAAGAAGAGCCAGAAAGAATTACTTCCTAACGAGTCTGGCTACTTTGGAGGTAAAAGGTGTCAGGTGGGTAGCGCCTAATGTAGTAATATGTCGCCGTTAAGGAAATATAGCGAAAATAACGAGTTTAATCTTTTTAGAACCCAGCCCGGGTTTAGCAGCTTAGAGTGTAGATGAGTACCGCTGATATCTCCCTCTTTCTCACTAACCATGCACGAAATAGACAGACAGTTAACAACAGAGCTTTCATCGGTGGGAACATAGAAGGGAGTAGGTAGTAGGGTGTGGCGAGTGTTTGTCCGGATGAAACTTTGTAACGGCTTCCAGTTGCACCCACCACACGGTATAGGCACTTTAAACAATTAGGAAACATAAAGTTAGCCAGTGTAAATTAATAAAACATAATATTTTCATTTCCTCGCAGGTGCTATACGAACACAATATTAATGTTCGTATCAAACCGTCTACGTATGTTATGTTCATAATATATGTGACGCGTTTATTTTATCATAATCCATTATGCTAATTATAATTAGCGTTTTATCTACATTTTATTAACTCCACTATGGCGAGAATTAATGTTATCTAAGTAGATTTACAAATAAGCCTGAAAATATATAAAGCAGAAACTGATTCTTTAAAACAGCAAAAGCTCTCTAACCGCGTACCGGCGTGATTAAACTTGCACAGCTTTTCCAGTACAGAATTTGTAGGTCAACTATTTTCCATTAAAAACGTCATATCCATCGTAAGCTATGTAGTTTCGAAATATCCATTGGATTACATATTTTTTTAAAATTAATATATTTCAATTATTATTGTTCAATACGAAAAAATAGTCTTGAAAAATAATTAAGAAAATAGCATGACTTACCGAAAATTTATACTATCTTATCGTACATATGTAATACTAGATATATTTAACAAATGGGGTCAAATTTTTAATTATTAAGCGTAGTAGGTGTTGTAGGTCGGTGGCTCAAGGTTTTCGCTTCTTAAAACTAATACCACCCAGATAAGATAACTCAAGCAATTTCTTTGACGGTCAAAATACTACAATATTTATCATCAGACATCTGACATTCACGTGGGTACAGTTTCAATACATTAATTCTTTCGTACGATTTAGAAGAACATTAAAAAAATATCGGTACTAACAACGGTCAACACAGTTCCCGTATATTTTCAATATAAAGAGTAGAAAATTAGCATAGCCTTCTAATTTCTATTAAATATTCCATCAAATCCAAATAAGTGAGAAATCTTTAATACCTCGATATCATAATAATTAAATTACCTTCATATTTCAGTTCACCGTGAAATTTGATTGCGGAAGGCATTCCACCGTAGACACTCACCACATTATAGTACACAGGTACTGGAAACAGGCGAGGTACATAGGTAACAGATAGTTAATATTAATAGGTAGTGTCTTCAACGGTTAGACACGTAATCAGAGATAATTGTGTAACTCCGTGATTATGATTTCACGTTGGGTAATTTGTAGCTTGGATCGGGCAGTGCCTGGCGTGCTATCGATCTCGGGTTCCCGGCCAAGAGACCTGCCCCTTTTACACACGACTATCTAGACTTCTAGACGACAAAAACTAGATAAACGGTCGTACAAACTACGACAAAATGCTGCAAAACTATTTTGGTTGAAGGCAAAGAAACGTATTTTTCGGGCACAGGTACATATGTTAAGAAAACTGAAGGATTTTGTGAGCTTTCGTCATGGAGGCGGTGAGCAGGGAGGGGAGCAGGGCGGAGAACAGGGCGGGGAACAGGGCGGGTAAAATTGATGGAAATTCTAATGAAATAAATAATACTCTCGGTAATCCTGTCAGAACTCCTCAACGAGTTATTATGTAACTATTTGGAAAGCTCATACACACATACTTGAGCTTCCTGTTTCACTGTGTGAAAGCAATACAAACACAAGTCAAAATGATAAAACATTTAGTAAAATAATAACAGTTTTACTGCTTCCATGAGATAAGTATCAAATTAATTGTAAATAAATAAAAAATCTTTGTAAATTAATACAGTTTTACAGATAAATAACATCCTGATTATTTACTCCATTCTGAAACGTGTAAATTTTTCCTCCATTCAAATATCCTATTCTATTATATTTTTATTTTTTAAATGCTTTGTGAGTACGTACGATCGTACAAGTGTGAAGAAATTTAGAACTGATGTATTGAAATTGTCAAATTTAAAAAAATATCTTTTCAATTTCTACCTACCTATAATGTATTTTAACATACATTATTGTATGAGTTGAAATGGGTACTAATATTTTTTCTTGGCAAGTCAAGTTACATTCTGTGATTTTTCATGGGTAACCAATTTATGTATAAACTACAAATTTTCACGAGTATGTGCTTGTATTGCCCAACATAACAGAAACAAATATATATCTATTGAACAATAATTCTATGAAAATACAAGAAAAGTTATATCTATTGAACAATAATTCTATGAAAATACAACAGCCGGAAACATGCGTTTTAATTTTGCTTGGAAACAGACGGATCCAGATTTATTACATAAAAATATGAATACAACTACCGATAGGAAGTGGGCGAAACCATTCTGGTGTTTTTAGGTGCCTCAATGCCGTAAGACATCTTTCTCGTGCTTTCTACAATGTCTAGCTTAGCCTCCCTTTACCGCTCCCTCCCGGCGCGGGCGGTGGGTGGCAGGGGAGTTACGTATTCAGAAAAAGCCTTCCAAATGCCAACATAATCAGAAGACATTCAAAAAAGCAGTCCGTGACAAATTGTGGCCACGTGCCAAGACTTCGGGATAGTGTAAGGTGGCGCAGATAAGAATTTGTATTACATTATGTTAAAAGTGAAAAAAAAATTGAAACCGAAAGGTCAAAGGATGAAAAACCAAACCTTTATTTAAAATGTAGATACTATTATGGTTGTTATTCGGTAATAACTAGATACGTATAATCTATTCTTAATAATAATAGACGAAACCTATAATCTTAAATATAAATCAGAAAAAATCTCTAACAGTTAGTTGTGTAATGTTCGCTGACGAACTCGACAGATGCTCCTTGGGTAAGGCGCGCTTTTGTTCCGGGATGTAGAATAAAATATAATCACTTTACTTGTATATTTTTTATTGGAAGAATTTATAGAGTAGAGAGTACAATATTTAAACCTTTAACTGTACATATTTATGTACCGCACCGCAGTACGTTCTGGATAGTAATGCTGGATGAAAAATGGGTTTAAGGGTAGAACAGAGTCGTAAATGGTCATAGCAACAACATGTGGAATAAGGGATAATGGGTGTTCAAAGGAATTTAGAAATCGGCCCTTACAATACAATTTAAGAGACAGAAAGACATTAAAAGAAGCAATTAAGAAATAAAAAAAGGACGTTTGTATGAATGGTTTTTGACATGAGTTAACTGCACAAGTGGTGCGAATGGGTAGGTCTCTTTACACCTCCGCATTTTAAATGAAAATATATGATGAAATTTATTTTATACTTAAGCTTCATATTTTTATATTAAATTCAGCTTATATTTTCAAAATTACTCAAAAATAGAATATTAAAATTAACATATGCAATATAGGCGTGACATGCCTAGTTCAAGAAATTACTTTTTATTATTTGAAAAAACTTATTTCTAATTTTTGCTTTGATGTTTATGCTTATTAATTTTATTACATTTCTTATACATCTTGTAAATAGGGTACATACATATCAATTTTAAAATAGTCAAATAGGTGAAAACAAAGTCATTAATACTAACAATTTTATTTATAAATATTTCACTTCCCAAATTATCAGTGATTTTAGTTATTTAATTTATGACATGCTAATAAAATTTGGTGATTATCAATATTATTTGGATACATAATATGTAAATTTCTAGAGATGAGCTTATGAGTTTCTTACGATTACAACAATTATCATTAATTTATATAAAAACATGGTACAATTGATTCAAATGAACTGTCGAAATCTTTATCATCTGTTATTAAAATAGTATTTTGTGTGTATACCTTTTACATTCGATTAATACTTAAATTCTTGTACATTCTAATTTAAATACAATTAATATATCATTGTCCTTGCAAGTGATTGTAGCAATTGTTGGTTTAAAAAACATTTGTATCCATTTATTATTTTCTAATTTATGCAATAATTCATTACATTTTTAAAAATTCTAGTTTACATAGAGTAATATAGGTTTTGACATTTACATTATATTTCATTATTAACTAAGTGTTTATAATTTTCAGGTTCATTCATAATTACATAATTAAACTTATTTTCTAAAATGGCAAGGTACGCCATTGATGGTAAAATAAAGGTATATGTATTATCTTTTCGTGAAATAGTTGAAGACATTAATTTATAAATGTTATATCTAACAAAGTTAAGTAAAGAGTTTTGAATTACAAACATTTTATTTTATTTAATTTAAAAAACTTATATAATATAATAGTTAAAATCGTTTTATTTTCTAAAGAATATAGGTGACATTAGTATAGTTTTGCTTAATTTATATTTTCTCTTCATTCAGTTTGAATTTTCTTCATAATAATATTTAATTTTGATTAACATAATTCAGTGTTATTAACCTTTTAATTATACGTAATCATTTTTTAATTTATTTGAAACATTTTAATTTTAATTTAAGCATTTTCATTTTACTTAAATTAATTTATTTTTCCCTTTAAAATCTAAATAAGATTAATATTAATGTTGTCGTTTTTAATCTATTGGCATGAACTGTTACAAATTTATTTTTTAATTTTTTATTGTATAGTTTACAGGTGAATTTATCTCAATTATTTTATAAGGTCCGTTATATCGACTACTTAGTTTTTTTTGATTTTCCTGTTTTAATATTTTCATTTTCTAAATATACAAGGTCTCCTATTTCGAATTTATCTGTTTTCTTGTTTCTATCGTAATACTTCTTATTGATTTCTTTAGACTTGATGCAATTATCTCTGGCAATTTTTTGACTTAATTGTAATTTTAATTTTAAATCGTCTAAATAATTTTCGTATGTATACTTAAATTCTGGGGTTTTAATTGTCCTAGAATTATTATTTGTGTTATCCCGTCTAATATTTCTAACGTTTCCCTTTTTATGATGTTCCGCTAAAGGCTCTATCACCACTTGTATAGGACCAAAAGTGACATCTTTATCGCTAGCATTTAAGATTGATGTAAACGCACTCTTATCGGAGTTCACCTTAACTATGCTAGGACATAGATAAACATCTTTTATAATTTCTTTATCCGGGCAAATTCCTTCCCTTATACTACTTTTATTTATAATATTAATTTTAATTATTTTCTCTGTACGCGGAGGGATTGTATAAACATATGTATCATCGTTCGTTTTTACGATTTTATTTTGTCGTGATTTATTGGTAATATTATCATTAATTATATTTATCTTTTCACAGTTAAAAGTTTCATCTGGAAAATATTCTTGAGCTTTCGTTAACTCGATATCGCTTTTACATTTCACGCGATTTGATTTTTTAATTTTAATTTTAGTATTCTTCTTACATTTTTTATTTTTCTTAACGCGATTGCTTTCGTCTGAATTTTTAATATTTATTTTAGAATTCTTTGTATGAAAGTGGTTTCTTTGACCATTTTCTTTATTTAATTCACTTGTAACGTTTTTTGACTTATCAGGATTTGGAGAGAGTACGTGCATAGACGACTTATTGATCTCGGTGTATTCCTGACCCATGGGTTCGGAATTATCCTGACGAAGTAAAGGAATACGTTCATCTTGAATATAAAGACATTGACTAAAATAGTCTATTCTACATTTATATCTTTCCGAAATCGTTTCCTACTATTCCATCAAATGGAATAGAAAACTCATTATTTACAATGTAAAATTTATGATTAATGTTTTTATTATTAATGCATATATTTAAATTTATTGATCCAATTGTTTTATTTGGATTTTTATTTGAGGAATCTATACCTCTTAACGACAGAATGTCGTCATTTTTAAATTTAATATTTTGTTTTAAGACTTTTAATTTTATAAGTGAAATATCTGCTCCAGTATCAATTAAGAATTTATTTAAAGTATTTGATGCAATTTTTAATATTTTTAAATTTACGAAAGTAGAACAGAATGAATGATTTAAAGTACCTAAAAAGCCCGAATTAACTCGTCGGAATCCTTTAGAATGGCCAGTTCCAAAGGTCCTTACTCGTTTAAAGGAACCTTAGGATTATTTTCAAGTTGTTTTTTATAGGCTAATATCCTACAATTTTCTATATTGTGATTACTCCTTTACAATATTTGCAAAACATAACGGATGGTTGATTTTTAATGATTCTGACATTGTTAAAAATTATTATTAAAAAGATCTATTCTTGAATCTACATTGAGACGTATCATGATTATTTTTCTTACATATTTTACAGAAGGTATTATTAGTGAATGGAATTTTTGAAATTTTCTAATTTCATATTTTTGATTTTAATTCTTGTTCTTCGGCTAAAGCTAATGAAATTGCTGATTCTAATGTTTCTGGCTTTTGTGATTTCACCAACAGATTTAAATCGTCATTTAATCCTGTTATGAAAACATTTTTAGCCTGGTTTTTAAAAGATTAATGCAAGCTTCTCGAGCTTCGCATGACAAATTAACGTTTTCATTATTTACGCTATTAATTAATTTTATATAACAATTTTCTACTCTACTAGAATAGTTAAATATGTTTTCATTGAATAATTGTTTGCAAGAGTTCAATTCTAAATGCCACTGATTAGTTGTTCTTCTATCTGAATATATGTCTAGCAAAATGTGATTTTAATGTTTCAAAGTTATTAAAATTTCGATTACGAATGAGAGATCTGGCATTTCCAGTAATTTTACTCTCAATTAATGTATATAAAATATCTTTATGATTTTTATCGACTAATTTTAAGGCTTTTTCACTATTATCAATAAATTCAAAAGTTTGGATTTATCGCCATCAAATTTAATAAGAATTTTTTCAGCTAAATTTAAATCTATAGTGTTTTCTTTCTTTAAAGACATGATTGATTCTTTGAATTTAATGAATTATTACAAGAAAAAAGTAAAGTTATTAATATTGTACAAAAAAAATGTTAAATGGTTTAAAAAAAATTTACTATATAAATCTCCGACTTACATAAAAAAATAGTTGAATCTGCATTGTTTTCTCCTTTTCTTGATGTTGTTGATTTTCTTCTTCTTCTGGATTCGGAACGACGATTGTGATCTGCACCTGATGAGCTGCTGAACTGCCTCCAAGTAGATCTGGTCTCACGGGAAGGCTGGTTGTTGAAACTCGGCTTCAGAGTAGACTCACTCGGGAAAGGCTGCTGTTTGCTTCCAGATGTGTTGACTTCCAGTAGTGAAGATGATTGATTGCAGGATTCGTACAAGCGTCACGATATTTGCGTAAAAAAATGCTTCAAAGTTTTTAAAGCCCGCTAGATCCGTGATTTTAATGAAGTAAATTATTCACATCCCAATTACTTCTGGCACCACTGTAATGTTCGCTGACGAACTCGACAGATGCTCCTTGGGTAAGGCGCGCTTTGTTCCGGGATGTAGAATAAATTTGCACAGCTTTACATGTCCAAAGTTAATAGGTCAAGGCAACTTTTTTCAGCTCGCGAGGATTACCTCGGAAATTATTCCGTAATAAGGTGTGGAATTTAGAACTATACTTTTAACTGTTTATTGAGCTAACTGACTGTTTATTAATCCAATTATCTATGTATTAAACTAATCAACTATGTATTATTAATTTCAAAATAAACAAGACTGTATATTGTTCAATTGTTAAAAGAGTGCTGAAACTCGGGCCAAGTCGGGTAGTAACTACTAGAAATGTTTTTTTTTGTGAATTCCGCACAAGAGTCCCAACTGCTCCCAACCGTGTGAATCCAGTGGAACTATGGCATCCCCACTTGGGGTATTTTATGAGGCTGATGGAAGTGGAGAGGGGAGGGAGATGGGGAAGAGGAAGTACCTGGCTATTCAGAAATGGTCACGAAACATGGCTAAAATAATTTCAAGCAACATTTCGATTTCGAATGGTGGTCATTATCATCGATCCTTAGAATATCTACCACTCTGGAACGTGCCGCAAATATACTATGTATTATTCTATATGAATTAAATGTGTTATGACACAAATCAATTCAATTCAATTTATTTTCGCACGCCGGGATTTGAACTCACGACCTCTAGATTGGTTTTTAAGTTATTTTCACCTTCTAGTGTTTAAGACGCTCGACTACGGAAGCTGTCGAAAACTAAGAAAGGAAACCTTTATTTTTTTAGTTTTTAAGGTTTCTTTGATATTCATAATTTTATATGCAAGTCGAATCACATAAAAAAAATAGCTTGATAAGCTGGGAAAATATTTAACTACGGACGAATAAATAAATTTATCGCGAGAAACTTAGAATTTTATCGGAAGGCATAAAATTCGAAAGAGAAAAGCGAAGGCAACACCAGAGTAGTTCAAAATAGTTACACTGTAAAATGTCAAATGATTATCGGCAGATAAAATAGTTCAAAATAAAAGCTAAAATAAGTTAAAGTTCAGGGGCAGACGGCAGGCAGTCTCAGTTAATCTTTTAATCAATAAACCGACACCGGTCCGTACGAAGACTCATGTTTCGCTAACTTAGCCTTTCTGTGGTTGGTAATCGAATAAAGCTATCATCTGTTACCGGAGATTTGTGGAGAGTGAGTTCAGCCCAACTGAAACTGGATTATGGCTGATGAAGAAGTTTTCTACGCCTTTATACGAGTGTTAAAGTATGGCAAGGCAATAATAATAGTACCTACTGTTTACGTTGCTTTTCGTCAAATAAAGATGAACTATTTCCTTTCACCGTGAATCATAATATATATGGAATATGGAAATATTTTGATCTCCCAACGTAGATTTGGTCTGTTCTCTATCTGTTAGTTTTAGCTCTCGGCGAATGCGAGCGATACAGTGAAGCCAGCGACCTTGAAGAGGTCATCCATGCTTCGCTAGGGAAAAAAGAGGTCAGATGAAATGCTAGCGTGATAAGTGCAAGTCACAAACCGGAACGGGACCGAATCATTATGAGCAGAAATAAAACGCTGTAGGTACATTATCGGGTAGAGATAAACATTTAGGTATGCATTATAGACATTGAAGGCACGCTTCGCGGTTAGATTGAAGTTTCGTTGTGAGATTCGTCGCCCTTTTCGACCCGTTAAGCCTTACAGCTGTGTTAGATCTAAAAATATCTCTAACCGTGCAAAGACTAGCGACTTTAGATAAGCAAAAATTGACAGCCGACTGGATTTTTGGTGTAAAGTTAGTAGCGAGGTGTTGAAAGTAAAGCGTGGAAGACGTGGTAGAACATGACATGTGATGTTTACCTCGGAATAACATACTCTGTTAAAAACAAACAGAGGTGGCCGCGTGTCCCCTCGAGAATTCCTCGAGACGAACAAGATACCGCCGCCAACTGCGACCGGGGTATTCGGTTCCCTAAACAAAGCGACAGACCAACATACTTTCCATTAAAAAAAACGTAGAAGCAGCTGGTAACTGACCAACAAAACTCTGACAATCACGAGAGCTTACAGAATTTCTCTTTTGAAACCTGTGTAGACGTACACATCTATTATTCGGGGTTGACGCATGTCGTTAGCAAATGACATGTACTCGGGTAACAGCATTAGACACTCTCTGCTAAAACGTACAACTGAATATGGTAGTAGTTTTATTATATTCTGAAACGGACCGGACGTTGTTAGTATAAGTCCCAATGATGAATTCATTGTTCAGGTTACTTTTTTATTTTCATGACCATAACAAGGAGAAGATACAATATAACAACTTGTATTGTTTACTTAAAGAATTTGTTCGATCCGTTGGAAGTTAATGTGTATTTCAATACAATGAGAAAAAACAGTTTTTATGTGGTTTTCTCTTGAACCGTGAACATCGCGGAAATCTTGTGAAGGTCGAGAAAACCCAATAACCACCACAAATTATAATACTTAATTATAGAGGCTCTACAACAAGTCACGGGGTTCAAAGAGAACAATGAATAATGGATCACAAGATCTTGCAGACAAATAGGGAATCTTATCCTTCGAGAAGTTCGTATTGCGGGTACAGCGGGATTCAACCGTCGTCGTTATTTATAAAGAGACCATTTGGAAATAATGATATAATAATATGTTTCAGTCTGCGCCGTTCCCAAGTGATTATATATTATTGTGTTACAACGTAAACATGTTGCGAAGACCTTGGGCTTGCAACACATCAAGCGAACTCTGGAGGTAAGCATGGCTTTTTTTCGTTACTAGAATTCAATCTTGGTATGAGATTAAGCTGAGTACAGAAATTAAAGACATTATATTTTTTTGTCTTATAAAGGAATAGGCTTGTAATAAATCAAGCACTATATTAATTTAGTGACCAAATAATACTTCAGTACTCATTTAAATAGTTCCTAAAAGTAACAACACATTTATAGCCATCGCGAGAGAGCAAATAAGATTATTTTAAAAAGTCACTCAACAGCACAAGACTGCCTCAAGGGATATATTTTTGTTTTATTGACACAATAGTGATATTGACAGTACCGTCAACTTTCTAGCAACCAAATGCCGGCTTTGTGAGATAGCCACTAACGTTTCGTTCCACTTCTGTGGGAGTTAATAAAAAAACGTTTACTTCAATAGACTTCTTGCGAATACAACATAATTTTATAGGTGCAAGAAATGATCAATTTTGCCGGTCCATTATCCCGCTGCCCTGTTTTCAGTAACTTTATTTTTACATCGATTATCTCGTAAACTGTTTTTGAATACTTCATAAAAGCAGACAAAGTGTGAATATTTCACAAAAGAATAACTGATGGGTTATATCAACAAGATAGAATTGTAAATAAATTTCGCCAGTTTGTGACTTGAATAGAATTTCAGTGCGGTGTTTTTTTTGTTTGTTTCAAGCTTACCAGGTTCCAAGCTTCATTTCGGCGAGAATAATGCGTAAGATGAAATTATTTCATACTCCCTCCACAATAAACTTAGACCAAAGCAAGTCTCGACGGGTTTTTTTTTCATTAATAAATTTATAATAATTTAAATCAAAACGTTATTGAATATTATATACCTATATTTAGTATTTGGTATATTCAGTCTTGGTTCAGAGCAAAGTACCTTTAGCTAGTACCAGGAGGTCTTCTATGTAATGTATTATATCGTCATAAAAACTGTATTTAATTGGTAATTTACAAATTGAATAGCTATTGTATTGGGTATCTATTTACTGATCCTATTGGTTGTTTGGGAGTGGGAGGGTTTTCATCCCTCGTTGATCAATACTAGTATCTACATTAAGGGTTTTAAGATTTCCAAGAGTTACAAACAGATATGTGAATTAGGTACATGACTGTTATACAGAAGAAAAATACAACCGAAAATAAAACTGCAAGTTTTTGCGTGGCTGTATCGACGAATTATTCACGATCGCACTGTGCATACCCTTCCTAACCTAACCTGACAAATGGAGCGTATGTGGGGATCGGAAAAA
Organism: Drusus annulatus; assembly: GCA_022651775.1. Taxonomy (NCBI): domain Eukaryota; kingdom Metazoa; phylum Arthropoda; class Insecta; order Trichoptera; family Limnephilidae; genus Drusus; species Drusus annulatus. Next base: position 289,110 of record JAGWCC010000514.1, on the reverse strand, counting down.
AGGGCAATAAAATACTTGGAACGCTGTTAGGTTTGGTTGTGAGGGGTATGCATAACGTGACCAGAAATGTTTTGCCCTTAAATGAGAAACTTGCCTCCGGGGGGTGGTGGGAGGGGGCCACAACAAAGTTTTTTGAAAACAAATTAATACACGTTTTTAGTAGGGTGGGGGGAGAAGTTTTTTAGCTCTGACACAACATTATTCGAAAAAATATCACAACAACTAACTGTAAATCATAAAACCAGGAACAATATGGCATGTTTTTTATATATTTACTATAATGGTTAGTTTAAATAAAAAATAAATTGCAAAAAGTAACAGTATTCAGAAAGAACAGACCTTCAAAACATAATTATTTCATATATTTTGCGCCATAATATAATTAAGGGAAAACTTCATCCCGGTCTCTAAGAAAAAAATATTACAGGGTAGACGATCTGTCGCCAGTGCGAGGCGTACAGCGTGTATCATACATCACGCACCGGAAATTTATATGCAAAATAATATTTTCCAAACGCTAGATGGGGGCAAAGTGAGTATTTTTTCATACAAGTAAGAAGTCAATAAATAATAACTTACTAAGTCGGTCAGTCCGGCGATAATTGGAAATGTTATTAGGCGTCTCGTAAGTTTTAATAAGACAATGATAATGTATAACACCAATTACACTTCCAAGAAGCATTATACAATCCGTTCTACGTTGTTAACATTTACGAATTAACATCGACTTCCTATGCAAGTGTTCGGCGAGTTCGGTCAGAAGAGAGCGTTGACACTAGACGCAAATATTATTTGGAAAATAATATTGAGAGAGGTGGCTGCTACTGCTGGCGGTTAGCTGGAACCAGCGGTGCATGCTCACGTGCTCGAGGCTTGGATGAATTATCATGTCTATGGCTAGAGGTAGATTTTGCGAAATATGACACGTGAAGGTAATATTATTTATTTATTTTCTTCACTTAAAGAAAGACAAACATTCCCGGGTTACGAATAACCTCACAATATTTGAGAAACTCCTACCGCCATGATAAGAAGCGGATGATGTTGCTTGTGCAATGATGGAGGACTTAGCCAGCAGAGGAATTAAACGCACGACGCCTGGGTGGGAATCCGACGCGTTTGTCCACTCAGCTACCGACTGGTCTATTCTTAGTTATATCTTATTACTAACCACATATTATATAATCTATGGCATATAAATATTTACTTACATTGTGTATAATGTACAGAAACATACTTACCTGGCAGGTCATTTCAGATAAACCCCATTTTTTTTTTTACTTCTAGTTTGGTGAAAAATGCAGTTTTGCACTCAGAGGACATGATATTGGCAAAAGCATATATTCAATAACAGTACTACGTAGATACCAATGGTTTTCATAGTATTAAAACTAAAGACTTCGCCAAAGTTCTAACACTATTTTTACAATTTAAAACAGTTTAAAATATGGAACAAAAAATATGGCGACGTGTCTTATTTTTTCACATATAAATTAAGTTCAAATAGTTGAGTTGACAAATAAATTTCTGTGCAAATTTCATAATGGCAGAATTTAACGTTTGACAGTGTTTGCTGCTCCGGCACAAAGATTTTCTGCTTTTGGAGTGGAGTCAATATATTTTTGCACAGAAAGGAAAAAAAAAAATTAAAGTCCAAGAGCACAGGATGTGGTTTTATTTTTTTTAATAATACCTACATTTTCGGGACAAAGGAAATCAGAGTTAGCGACATAAGAGAATATTTTTCCTTCTTTCCTTGAGATTAAGTCAACCTTATATTAGAAAAACAAAGGTCATAATATATTGTTATATCATCTATTGTGCGGCTATTTTTAGAATAATAACAAAAAATGATTGTATTATACAATACTGTTTTACTAAGCTCCCGCTGACAAGGTGCTTGTAGTTGATTAACGAATACAAATTCCCATTGTGTGAAAATAATATTGTACAGTAAAAAATATAGATAAATTAAAAACAAATAAAGGTAGATGGTAAACAAATGGTCTTGTTGATTTATGGGGTTCTTAGTCGTGTTATGCTACCTCCTCATTCTTCAGCAAACTCTTTTGACAGTCTTGCAGAGTCCGACATCATCAAGGAAGATATACCTACAATATGTCCCTACCTACATCTGGCAAGGCTATCTGAAACGTTAGCTCCAGAAGAATGAGAGCACAACATCTAAAAAAAAATCAAACACAATACCAATGGCCGTGAGAACCGTCATCTCCGTCACATGGTCTTGATAGTATTATTACCACGAGACTGATTAATATCATTTGAATAATTTGTAGATAACCTACATTCGAGGCATTTTCCTAAACATTGCCCGCATACTAGTTACATGGCTAAGAAAAACTGTGTAAATATACAGTTGATAGTATGCCGACCCCAGGTGGATTAACGCGTCGACACGTGCCTTCTACGTGGACCGGCTACTGCCGCACTACCTAAATGACAATCCTCCACGTGCTGCCGGCAAATAATGAGAAGATTATGTATAGATAAAATATCCTATTGACACTTAAGACTGTTTACTGGTAATGAGTGCGTTGTGGCGGGTAGATATTATATATATTATATACCCTCGATCGTCAAATTAATAATCAAAGGTTGATATGTATTTTGCCCATCACTAGCCATGATTTATACTAACTACAAATTAATTTAAATTATAATTAATTGAAAATTGATAGACGTTACAAAGTATTTACTGATCACGTTTTGGAGCATTGGTGTCCGTGAAACTTAAGAGGTGTCTTAGAATTATTAGATGATTATTTATAATGGTTTATCGCTACTCCCAAAGCAGATTTAAAATACGATAATATATTAGTATAATAAAGTTACTACTGAGGTTGGTGTGTTTCACACTCTCTTCACACTTGACATCGCCACAATTCAACGATTAGCGCCATTTTGTTTGATACTTAATGGTCCCCGTCAATCGTCGAGTCTAGGTCCGTTTCAAGGTTTTACAAAATTGTGATCAGCTGACAAACATAACAACAGAACTGTTATGCTTATCACTTGAACACAATTTGTTCAAAAGCTGAAACGGACCGACAATCAGAGTTTAACGGGGACCGTTCAAATGTAAAAAAAACGGCGTTGATCATTGAATTGTGACAATGTCAAATGTGACGAAATTTTGAAACACAACAAACTTGGTTGATTAGTTATACAACCTAGAAGAATTTTGGTCTAGTAAAAAAAAAAATTTAAAAAATAACGGTGTAAAAATAAAGTTACTATATTTCATTTGATGATGTAAATTATTATTTATTATTACTACAATCTTAAATTAAATATTCTTTTCACGACCAAGTTTCACGAGTACTTTTTTGTGATGTTGCACTTCCACCTTCTTCTTGTGCAAGGCTCTAGAACAGCCTTGCAATGTCCATCATCAGGGCAGATATAATGTAGTGTATAGGTAACTGTGTGTTAATTTGTGTATCATTAATTGTGCCACAGTTCACTGGACGCTTCTTGGATATGACTTAGCGCAGAACGACTCAACATACCATCGGTCGTTAAAATCATAAATCATCTCTGACGAATCACCCCGGGTGGGGGGGAGTTAACACGTTAGATGATAATGATTAGAGGACGAAAAGGGAACATTAACTGGGCAGCTTTTCCTCCCTCAAGAGAAATAAGGAGACACATTAGAAACAAACAAAGTCAAGAAGAAGAAAGCCCTACCCGGATGAATATCCCAAACATTCACGATGGTATATTATCTTTAAATTGTTAAATGTGTTCGCAGTCTATAAATCAGAGCGATAAAACTATCAGTGAGCACCCGGTACACGAGCGATGCTCTATTGGGCTTCTCTGCTGATCGTTTAAATTTCTGCTAGGTTAACACACATTGACTTCAGTTGCATCACACAGGAGTGTGACTGAGTAGTGATCATTACGAGATGGCATTCAACCCTTCCCCATTCTATTAGCAAATTATATCTCTGTGCTTGGGCGCCCCCAATACTTGAGTGATGAACGCTTCTTGGTGCCAGAGAATTTCTGTTTAGGATTAGTGTCCAATGTAAAAGTGAGAAAGATGGTTCATTGACTGACTGCTCTCAATTCCATTATGTTACGCGACGTTTGCCTTTGGAAACAAACGGATTCTTGCTCTCGAAAAAATAAACACTCTAGTATGACATAAGATGGTGGATATTCGGGTTCTGCGGCATTTGCATAATCTCGCAAGAGACCACGATGACATGACCGGAAATCCATAAAGATAAATGGCGATAATGCGATGAAAACAATCATATTTCAAAATATTTTTTTTTCCTTTTCTTGATTCACCTTATTTATTTTTCAAGGTGCATGACATCTTCTGCAATCGAGTGCGATCCGGGCCCAGGGCCTAGCATTCACAAATATATATTTTTATTATAGTATTGCCATTCAATCACCGAGGTCTTCTGAGATCTAATTTAACCGAGACCACCAAAACAGTTTTCATTTTTATTGGTAGAACCGTTAATTCGACGTATAATTTAATGGCGTGATAGTATTTCTTGGAGAAGCAATTGAATTGCGCAAATATTATAAAAATAGAACTGACAAAGTTATACGGCATCATAAAAGGCGGAAGTATTGAAAACAAGAGAGGAATAATGTGTATAATACTTCATAATAGTCACGGACAAAGCGAAGCAAATCATTTCATTTGACAATTCAACGAAACTCGGCAATAACAGTAGTTAAGCCATTATAAAACGATATTCCTTAGTCGTTTATAGGTGGCAATAATTGTTTGGAAGTCATTTCGAGCGTAAAATCGAGGTAATCACGAAATAGAATGCCGCAAAATTAGTAAAACAATCGATGAGAAATAGATGTGGAACACAATAAATTCCCAATAGTGAATTGTGAGGCATTCTCCGTCAATAATTCCCGAAATACAGGCGACTGCATGCAAGAGATACATGTTTCAATTAACTTCAGTGGATATGGGGAAGAGATACCTCCATCTCTGTAGTTATACATAGTTATTACTACTCACTATATCATAAGGGCTCCGATTAGCAAGTTTTCCCAACTAAATCTATGTTGCATTTTCACATTGCACGTTGCACCTTCATAATCGGTATCCGACAGTGAAATGATCAATTATAAAACGGTTAAACTAATCGACACTAAAAGCAACCTTTCCAATCCTTTGATCAGCACAACACGTCGTAAAAATGTTGATAGCTGGATAAATATAAATGTCAATGACATTTTATTTGATTATTTTTTTTAACAAACATTACGTTACTGATATAATATTATACATATTTAGATAATCAGAGAATGGCGAAAACGATACCATTTTGTAAAAATATATCATTTAAGGAAACCCGTGCTTAAATGTTTGAAAATGATATAAAAAATTGTTGCGGTTTTCTTAGAAAATCAGCTACATATTATAATATTGCTTATCTAATTTTAAAAGTCGCCCAGAAATAACTTATCGCAAGCAGAGGCGCTTTCATCAAGCAATCATTGTAAAATTATTATCAATACGCGCTGTGCATAAATAGTATCCCGGGTGCTAATGGATTATATATGACACCCGCACTGCAGGAGGATGTGACCTCATTGCGTGGCGCAGCCGAGCTCCACAGTTGAGGGACCGGCTACAAGCTACCACCACACATTATGATCGGAATATTCCGAACACGAATATTACGCACATGGAAAACACCGAACACAGATTATTCCGAATTCAGATTATCCCGAACAAAGATTATTCCGAACATAGATAGATGCGCATATTGGAAACCCTAAACACAGATTGTTCCACACAAAATCATTATTTCGTTAGTGTAACATAACTTTAACCCTTAGGCACTGAAATTTAAGCAAACCAATTTTAAACATTGAACAGAATAATCGGTGTTCGGAATTTCAAATGTGCGCAATAAAATGTGTCCGGAAGAATCAGTGTGCGAAATTATATATGTTCGGAGTTTACCATGTGCCGAATAATCTGTGCGCAATATTCGTGGTCGGAATCATCACGGAATCCATATTAAAATATGCAGTATTTTTTGTGGCATCTGAACGGGGAACAAGCACTACTACACGCATAAAGGATTGTATACCTACATCTATGAGTACACATATGTATTTGAACAATACCAAAACGTGACCCTCGGATCCGAGAGGAACAAATGAGGCTAATGCTTGGGAAGAAGGTAAAAAACCCAAACCAAACGAAAAATAAGTACAATAAAACACAAAATAGCCGAAGTTCAATTATCCGCGAGTTGGATTACGTAGATTTCAGTACAACTTTTTTTTACAAAATTTTAAGAAAGTTCACATTTATTACAAAATGTTAACCTAAACTATTTTATCGTTTACAACCGCGATTACAAGAAAATATAACAACAATTTGCAGGAGAATAAGAGAAATCAAACAAAAAAACAACAAAATAAAAATCACGGACTTTCTACAAAAGTAATTAAATAAAAAATGTAATGTTTCATATTATGGTTCAATGCTGTCAAAATGTGTGTTGTATATAAAAAAAGGATTATCCGCGCTGTTTTTCAATTACCGGGCTCGAGTTTCCTATAATAAACCACCGATAATCTATCTACGTTGTACTTTAAATATTGCCTATTTTTTAAATATTTATTACATAAAAAGTAAGGTTGTTCACATTTATATAAAAAAAGCAGAAAAAAAGAAAAATATATGAGACATTTATAAAAAAATCTGATTAGAAAGAGTTGAGTTTCTGTTTTTAAGTTATTAGACAGAACGTTGAAGATTTTAAGATTAAGAGCTAAGTAGATGAATTTTCTTTGAGCCAACGTAAGGTCTCTTGGTTTATGGTTCTAGTAGTGTAATATGGTAAGAATGTTTTATTGTTGCATTTGTATAAGAAATGTGTAAGTATTTTAGATAGAGTTGACGTATGTTTAAGACACACTCGGTGAAGAGTTGTTTGGAGGAATAACTTGTCGGTCGCTTATTGATAATAATAATATTTGGATGATTTGTATAGCGCCGTTTTTGTGAAAAATCACCTCAAGGGCGCTGTACAGATCTTATTTTCTATTATTACATATTAATGCCTAGTTTAAATAAGAAAAATATACAGGAACATACTTACCTGGCAGGTCCTATCAGATAGACACACTTATTAACTTAAAATTATAATTGTGATTTCTTTATTTATTACACGTATTACCATTTCTTAGACTTTGTGAAGTGGATCAGTAATACTTTGAGCACAGCCACCTCAAATAATAATAATAATGGCATATGCCAATAGGGATGGCAGATAGCAAAGTATTAGTTTCGGCACAGTAGGTAAAAATATATTTACAAGTGTAATAAATTCATAGGAGAGTTTGCATATGCGGGGAGTGAGGCTAGCTAAGTGTTGATTCCATCGTATATTATGGTCAATCCAGACCCTCAGGTATTTTGGAAAAGTACAGGGAAAATCGGATATTGGACAAGAGTGAGTTTAAACATATAAAACTCTGGCGTAGAGTTTTCTGGTCGAATATTTTGCCTCTTTAATAATTTCCAGTCGTGTTAACTTCACATTTAAAAAACCGCCAACTTACAAATTGCTTGAGCGGCGCGTGAGGACCGATAATTGAGTAATTAAAAACGCACAGAACACAGCTACGGCGGCTGGCTTTTTTGTGTGCTAAGATGGAAAAATACAAAATTAATTATATTGTTGTTCAATGTATTTGGAGAGCCATTCCAGATTGTTGAAAATCTTCACCGAAAAGCAATATAAATAATTAGGTACTGTTTTATATGAACACTATATCGCAAAAAAAATATAAGCCACCACTGGAAATGAATATCTACGTTTTCAGCAAATAGATCACGTTCTTACGTTATTGGCTATTATCGGTTATCTTTCAAACAAATTGTTGTTGACAATGTTGCGCCTTATTCTCCGACAGACATTGGAGTGGAAAATACACACCCGGCTGTAAAGAATCCACCGATCTTATACTCCTGCCACTGAGAGCTCCGCTGTAACCATCTCTTTCTGTCACATGCGTCGTTGGTGAGAAAGAGAGTGAGATTGCAACGAAGCTATCAGCGGTATGCGCACGCCTGGCTAACTCAAACAATGGCCGAGACTGCAGCCCGTCATCTTGCCTGTAAGTCTATATGCTCCGGTCCAGTGCATCTCCCACGGTTATCAGAGGTACTGCTTCTCTGCGATGCCCTTTATGGTCTAATGAGTCCACCTTGAATCCCCTCCGAGATCCTGCTTACCAGTCAGTATCCAGTAGCCATTACAGTACAATAATTCCCGCAGTTAATCACAAGTTAGTTTGTCAAACGAGGTAGACTAATTTGTTGGTGTTAGTATTATTGAAAATATCAACTGAAATGTCAGAAGAGAATAACCAACATTTATAATGTTTTACAACAGATGAAATATCTTCTTGTTTTACTAGCAGGTTTAAATGTCGTGTTTGAGTTTGTTGCAAGGTTGTTGATTTCATTAATTATGAGAGTAGATATTTAATACATCCTGTGTTTTTTTTAGTTATTATTTTTAAACGGTAAAATTCAATTTAGTAAGTTGACAGCTATTTAAGAAACGCAGCTTGTTTCCTTAAAACCCCATATTCAAAACGGTTTTTAGCAGTTAAATTCACTCTTTCATGCCGATAATGAGCCTTGTTTCCTTTTTGTCATGATGCATATTTTGGCACAGAGAATGCAAAAAAACAGGAGATTTTCACGAAAGTGAGGTTTATTCTTTTGTGATTTTCGGTCGATTTTGCTATGTGTACTTTATCACAAAGATTATGTTCTTTACTCATAATATACGTAAAAGCCCGGCTGGGCATAAAACAAAACAAAGAATGCCAAAATGGGAGATTTTCACAAAAATGAGGGTTATTCTCCCGTGACTCAGTCGATAAAACTTCTTATTGAAATAACCTTTTCCCATCAAACATTATCGTCATCCTCCAGGCGCTAAGCGTCGTAGTGATGGGATAATTCGAACTTTTATCTTCCATACTCAAACACAGGTTATCAAATTTTAAATTTCAATTACGTTCCTACTGCCGGGGAGATTAGACTCAACGATCTCTCGGGAATTTTTCAACGACCCAGTTCGCAACAATGGTGTGTTCCTATTCCACAGAAATATCATTATGCAGATTAAAATACATATACGGATATAAACTACGGAAAAGATTATATTCCCAGGCAGGAACTAAGTACAAAAGAAGTGTCTGCGATTCAGACCTATTTTTTAAAACAAATCCCAGTGCTGTCGGATGTTACACAGGAAATTATTAATCTTCATAACAAGGGACGTATAGCAGGGGGATAACGCATTCACTTCTTATATCCGAGGTGAAGCAGACAAAATAAATAGTAAACTCCTAACACGGCCCATGAGCACGGGACAGGGCTAATCTCCAGAGGAAATATTGGGCGATAAACAACGTCGTCGTTTATAAAAGATGTCCGTACATTTTTTATTTCAAGAATGCTGTTTGTGTCAGCGTCAGCAGTGTATCCATCCAAAGCCCGTCGGCAAACTTCAAAACACCGGACAGTAATTACATGTAATTGCCTATTGTAATATATTTATTGTGTTCTTTAGAAATTTTAAAACGTTTAAAAAAGATCATAAAATACAGGTTAGGTAATTAGATACAAAGTTTTTTTTTAATGGGGATTGAAAAATCTGTAATCACTGCATTAGAAATACTACTTTCTAATTAATAAGAAAACTAACAATTTGTTTTTGCTCAGTCACGCATTTAATAAATTAGAGGAAGGTTATCTGTTTTAATATAGTCAGTTCATATCATTGGCATTCAATGCCAATGTGTGAATCTAGACTATTCTATTGTTTGTATTATTCTTTAGCAAAAATAAAATAAACCTTGCCGAAAATGTGCATATTACATTCCAATCATTAGTAGCGAGACAAGTTTTTTTTAGTTCACTGATATCTTTCCATCTTTCTATTTGAGTGTGGCATCAAATGGCTTCCGTGTGATCTATGAAAATAAAGCAGGAATGCCGCGTGATTAACATAATTAAAATGGGTGCGAGTCGAATAAATTTGCAGGGCGACATATCTGATGGAATTCCTGGAGCGTGCACGCCACGGGCCACGGGCGCTCCAGTCCGAAATACACGCGTGGCAGAGACAGGTGGAGGATTTGTGTGGCCGTGTAGCAAACAAAAAAGGAACAAAACCTTTAGGGAAAACAGAAGACATTCAAATGATTCGCGCGCAAATGTACGTCGGATTCCCGCGCTCAAAATATCATCTGGAGACAAACTCCGCCATCAGCACCGCTGGAATGCAGCGGAAATCATGTGAAAACTCTCGAGTAATTGTGCCTTCTCATTAGCTTTGACAATTCCAAAAATGATGGCGTATAAAATGACGGCCGTCCAAGTATAGTAAGTTTTCATAAACCTTTTGTATGAATGAAACAGCCGTGAGAAAGAAATTAAGATCAGAAACGCAACGACTAGTGACGTCGTAGATATTATAATACCAAATAGCCTACAACAGAAATACACTCCATTAATGCTGGTAGTTTGTATCGTGATTACGAAATTATGAAAAGAAACCCATGTGGATGGAAACTTGATTTGAAGTTTACAAGCATTCATAAAATAAAGAATATAAATGATGAGATGGTAAAAAAGAAATGGGCTGGGATTATTAGCCATGGATTTTTAAAATTCCGTCAGTGACTTGCAAACACTGTTGTTAACTATATGCCAATCTTGAGGGTAGAGCTATCCAAACCCAAAAGTTTGTGGCTTGTGGCTAAAAACCAGTTAACATTTTCAAAACAGTAATTATCTTTGGCGGGTCAATCAATGCAAATTCTAATAAATATTATACTTTTGAAAGTTCCGAGTAATAAGTTTACAGATTGGGGATTAGCATTCAAATTAGGGTTAAATCGCGTCGTTCGGCTTTTAAATAATATAACAGACAGCTTTAGCGTGCCATGAAAAAATCGTGTAAAAAAGGCGAGCTGAATAATTTTAAATCTGAAAGTCGAACAGGGTTGTTAAAAGTTAGTTCCGCGAGAGCTAAATAGGTAATTAACATCCCTCCTGTCCAAGTCGGCAGATAGGACTGCCTAATAGAGTCAATTACGCTTTCCAGTCTGCTGCTCCCTGGAGCTTTAGGGGAGATGGTAATCTGGAGAAGGGTGGGTTCGAGAAATAGGAATTAGATCAGGACAATACTGTTACAATATATTTATACACCGTTCAACAGTAGCTTCCACCAATCTAAACTCAGTAAAAACTAAGAAAAAAAATATCTATTTCACCACCTTCTATTGACCGAGCATTTAACGTCAAAAGACATACAAAACATATAGGCATTCACATATGGCTTTTCTAAACACAGATATTTGTAAATAAAGTTTGTTGTGATCTTGTCCTGCAAAAAACTACATGGGTGTCACTTTAACAGTGCTACACGTAGCCGAGATTAATCAATACAAATATATGTAAAAGCTTTAACGATGCCGCTGAAAATTGTGATCATTAGCATTGGAGACGCCGAGATTGTGCGAATAAGCTACTTTTTAAACTTAGAAAGCTGTCGCAATAAGGTTGCCAAGGGGGAGAGGCAGATAGTCCGTACCACGCATTGAATGGGATTCGGATAGGAAGTGAAATATCGAACTCGGTAAGCAATGGTTTAATGAACGTGATCATGGAAAAAACTTTATGACGCCATTAAATCGTTGTATTCAAACAGTTGAGCAGCGGCCTGTCTTTGAAGAATAAAAACATAAAATAATCCTAAGAAGCTGATTCCGATTGCAGCTGGACCGATGGAATTTCGAAATAATTAATAATAAACATTATTAAAGGCATAAGTATTCATAAGAGAAAGATTAAAACATGTCAGTAATATATAACACGTTGGTAGTTGGAAGCTCGTCAGTGAGGACAAGGAAATATAAGATTTGAACCAACATAACAAAGCTGGATAACCTCCAAAAATATTATTTGAAAAAATTAGAAATATTTCAAGTGCTCTTCCGCAAATTGCAAATTGTTAATTATTTCTACACCCCTCACTTCATACCTAACAAAAAAAAATCATACGCACTAATAAATCACACCAAAAATAAATATCATACCAAAATTCACCTTCCAACCGCAGAACCTAATTTAATATTGCCTTTCAATATCAATGATATTCGTCAACCCGTGTGAAACCACCGACCCGACAATGCATTTTAATATAAAATATATTACAAGAAATAAAAAAAATAACTTTGTATAAGACCACGAATATTGTTTTAATTTTTATGACTTACCAGTTTCGCTTAGCCATGGCATCATCAGGGTACAAAATGAAAGTGATAATTTAAAATTTAATTGGTTTAATTTTGTACCCTGAAGATGCTTAGGCTAAGCGAAACCGGTCGGTCATTAAAAATAAAATAATATCCGTGGTCTTATACAAAGTTTTTTTAATCATTTCTTTAAATATGTCAAACCACAAAGTGGTTGGTTTCTCTAAAAATATAAAATATATTATTTTAGTTCGTCAATTGCAAAGAATAATATTTTTTTGCCAGACAATTATTTTTTATCGAATTTCTAAATCATCGTGCATATATTGCATATGGCTTACTTTCAAAGGACATAATTAAAAGCGAGACTTATAATTAAACAAAGAAAATAGTGTAATAATGACGGTTGAATACAAGCTGATAAATTAAATATTACACTGGGTGGTGATAAATGATATGATAATAGTAATGATAGTGAGACAACGCCAAAACGGAACCTTCACCTTATCCTCTGGATAAGTCATCGTACTCCGTTACCTGCAGCGGGGATAAAGCTTGTTGGTTTCCTGAAAAATCATGACTACAAACTGAGTTATTCTTTGATTAAATTTTCAGATAAGATAACAGTTACCATATTTGAACTGAGAAAAACATACATAGAACTTTTGTAAATCAACTATAAATAATTTCCTTTGTGAGTTACGTACGAGTGTGAACTTTTCAAATTTGGAACTGACGTTAATTGAAATTAATATGAAACCTACCTAATAAAGTACCTACATATAGTGTATTTTAGCCTCATAGCAATTATATACCAGGAGGGATAGCTTTGCGAAACAGTGTAGTCAGGATTGTTGATTTTTTCCTGACTCGGGCGTGACTAGGGTTTTCATGGACACACCTTTTTACATTCATTCACAGCAAATGTCAACATAATGCTTCGTTTATTTGTATAACCACTTTATCACAGTACTGTCATCAACAAAAATATAGGATGTAACCTCAAAAACCGTTGAGTCATGTCGCATAACAAAACGTAGTGGGCGGAGTCGCCGGAGACGGAAAACATGCGTACATACCTAAGTGGTGCGATATTATGTGACAACTCGTCTTGTCTCTTTCTCTCTCACGGTTTAAGACGTAAAAACTCGGAGAAAGTGATTCATCGTAAATTTGTACAGGTTGGGTAAAAATATTTAGCTCTCTCTCCATATATATTCTTACTCCAAGATTTTAGCGGATATTATTCTATATTTGAAATGGGTGGATTAAAATAAATCATATTTTTTCTTGGCAAGTCAATTTACATCCCGTGATTTTTCACGGGTAACAACTAGTAATAAAATAATAATTCAGCGTATTTTTCAAACCTTTCAATCCCACGTGATCTAATCTAAAGTAAATAATAATATATAGCTCGCATTCACTAAATCTATCTTATAATATATGCATATTATGTATGCCGCCTTGTGAGGGCTATATCTGATATTATTTCTGGAGCGAGTATGTACCGAAGACGATGCATTCCTCGTCTTGGTTTATTTGTCAATTTCCAGTTCAGCAAACATCTAAGCGGTGGATCACCAGTTACAAATAAACGGAGACAGCGCGATGATGCTAGTTCTGGTTTCGTCCCGTCATCGAATCAGCACGCTCCCGTTATGCTAAAAGCTTAAGCCTCCTCGGTTTCCTAAACCGATCAAATGTTTATTGCCAATTAATACGTGAACCCGCAGCGATTGCCAATTTAAATAATTATAATGATACTGATCTAAATGATAACATGCAGTGGTAATAAATTGAATATTGAAAGCGTTATCACGCGAAAGGAAAACATGCAGCCGGACCATTAACTTCAGCAACTCCTACAGAATGACGTCTCGCCCGTTTTCCTCGGTGATAGTTGTTGCTTGGAGATTAATTAATCTGACACAGAAAGACAAGGTTTGTTGTGGGAACAACAGTTAGGAAACTGACTCACTGACCCACGCATCCTCCAACGTTGTACTGGATGTTCTGGAGAGATCAACGGCGAATGCATTTATTCAAGTTACCTGTTTAGAAACTGTAATAAGCGTAAGTACCTACCGGCGAGGTAAAACCTCACTAAGCCAATAATCGTTATCAAAGCCGGCTTAGTATGGTACCTAATAAAGTATACTTTTCGAGGCTTCCCGTTGCAAGTGAGCTGCCGAGACAACAAATTCTCACTACTAGTTTGCTTTTTGACAAAAAAAAAAAAACACATTTATTGATAGAATCTGTGACAAGGTGTTGACACGGCGCGTGAAACACTGAGCCATACTGGAAGCTAGTGTTAAAAATACCCTCGTTGTCTCCGGAGGGAATTTGGCTGATGACAGAAACCTAATTGAGTGCATTCTTTTGGACCACAAGCACCACCATGGGCCGTCTTCTCTTTTCTACACGCTCCTCATTGGACCTCATTTCGATGTTTATTTATACAAGACCTGAGTAATTTAAAATTTAAATTATCTCATAGATGTCTGAGACGGTGCGGTATCTTCGTAAAAAACGGTTCAACAAAACTTTGCTCGAGCATAAAATTGATTGTTCGAGAAATTAAATTATGAGGAATCTACCAGCACCGAGTTGAAAACGTATTTTAAAATGTTCCCTGCCTTTTGACTTACGGCATGTTTATAAATAGATAGTAATATTTATGTATTACAAGATATGTAATAGCAGATGTGAACATTTTTTTTCCATCGGTACATTGCGTTCTCATTTTCTCCGCTGTTAAATTTGGCACGATAGAATGCCAGACACAAAGAAAAAAAATCCAGGAAGTCTAAAGAATACTGGTAAAATCATCCAAAATTAGTTTTGTTATTAGAGAACAGCTAACTAATATGGAGTATCACCAACTAACAGATCGAATCGTGAATAGTGTGAACACACACCATTGCCTTGAATCACGAGATCGAGATGTTTCTAGAAATGCCAGTGGAGATGAAAGGCATCCACGAAGCGACGAATCGCCCCATAAACTTCTGTATTTATTGATTCCAGACAAGCCCAAAGTGCGGGTGCTTTATCCACCAAAAATCTACTTCGGTGGTCGCGACGGGGCTATGTAGCTGGAGTACATGCATGCATGTCTCAGGATGCAATCAAATGCGCCGCGCCTAAGCCAAAAGACAAATTAAGGAAATCTGAATTAACATCCGTACACGATTTGAAAACAGCTAATTATTATTATAGAATGCTGAATCCCGTAAGCGTACCTATGAAATAATAAACGCATGATGCGATCTCCACTGTGCGTGATATAAAAGTTGCAAAGGCAATCATTTATTTTTCTGATTATGACGAATCATTTTACTAACTATTATTATGATTCGCATCTGCGGTAAAACTTATTCTGAGTTAAATTGAAATAATATTTTCTACGACGCGAAGTAAATTGTAGAATTATGTTAATACTTTTAATATAATGGTTTATAGGTTGATAAGAAATAAGCAATAAGAGTTATTGGAAAAACAGGTAGCTGAAAACTAGTGATTAATAATCGAAATAATATTTCGTATATTAGGAATAATAAACAATATTAGAAAATGTTATTTTTAACAGTCTCATTAATAGCTCTCAAAATCCACAGACCTGTGCAGCTATGCTTTGAAAGAGTACCATCATGATGTGGAAATGGCATCGAAATAATATTATTTTTAATCCTACTCCCACCGACAAAAACAATATATTTCCACTAACAATATCTTTCGAATGAATTCTAAACATTCCCACTACCCACCCACCGATTGATAAGAATTTTTACTATTTCTGTTTCTAAAAATATCGATTATTCCGAAAAGTATAATATCTCGATTATGCCAATTGCTAGTCCAAACCTAGCAGCCATTCTATAAAACCGGCCGAATTATTTTTTTACCATAAACCCGCAGTTAGCCTTCATTTGTTAGAAATAATTTTCTCTAATACCTCAACAATAACCAACGTTCCTCTACAAAGATAAAATTGAGTCACAGAGGATATAAAGCATATATATAGAGGACCAGCCTCCCACATGTGCGAAATATAAAATGATCACTATGTATAAACATAATAATATAGTGTTTAACCCCATTAGTGCCGGCGAGCCCACGCGGTCTCGCCCGCGCCAGCACCAGTACAGGCAGCACCGACACTACCTACCCGACCAAGCGCAGCCACTCAGGGCGTGAGTTGTGTCGCTGCACTCACTGTAATTCTGCAACACTCCATTCACAGCTGTAAAGCACCTGAGCCGGGTAACACCCATTAAACCTGGCGCGAATTATTGCCTATTGTGACTGGTCCGTGCCTTCACCTTTACTGCGAGTGCCGGTCGGCCATGGACATTCATACACATTCAGACTAAGCTGTCCTGCACAACAGTCTCACAGTGTTACAATTATTTGACAGGCAGTCTTTCTCCTCGGGAAATTATCCGAGGGTTAAGACTATGGAGAATTACAGATATGACTAATAACTCAGAATTTAGTATCAACAGCTTTAAAATGAATGCCGTAACGCTATTGCAACAATACATTTTTATTACTAAATATCGAAATTCATAGTGGACATATCGTGACTCAAGCATTTATTGCATTTATGAAATATTTATCATTTAACTAACATTAAATTAACAATTACAAATATGTAGTACAACTGGTGGCTTTAAATATGTTCATAGCCATCGATTCAAACTGCGGAGAGAGGGAAGACGAATTTATACATTATTAATTTTGATAAAGTGAGTTTATTTTCAAATTATTTGAAATGGATTTGACACTAAGTACAAAAAGTCGCCAAAACAATTCATATGGCGCTATTCACATATAATCTGATACAACAATATGTCGTCGCCGACACTTTTTGTCGGCTGGTTTAGCAGCGCAGTGCATCCGACGAAATGTGTCGAACTCGCTCTCTTGTATGAAGCTGTTCACAGTCTTGTCGGCCCGACGTCCCGCCCGCTCTCGGTAAACTGCGCATGCTTGTGGACGTTATTTTGTTAATTACTTCGATTTATAAGTTATCATAGATAAGAAAATAAATCATGAAGATTTAATCTAACCGGGCGAATAATAAATTGTGCTCTAGGATAAAGCCTGGCACTTTAAAATAACTTTTTTAAAAATACGTTGAAATTCATGCCCGATTTTGAGAATTTGGAAGAAAAACAACAAGAACTTCACTATCGACAACGCGCACGGTCGCCTATTGGAGAGTGAGCAAATCAAATGTTTTGACGAACCGAAATTTTATCGTGTAGTGTGAACGGAGGCGTCCGATATTCGATTAACAGTCGTCCCGACGTCCGACTTAGTAGGAGCCAGGCCTAAAGAAGAGATGCAATGTTGAATGAGGAGAGGTAATTTTAGGAAAAGATTAATATTAAAGGCGATTAGATTAGGACAAGTCGGTGATGTAAAGTTCCCACTTTTTACTTGAACTTTGAAACGATGAGATGAAACGGAGAAGGAAGTATCATGCAAAGAGTGATTTTTTTACTTGTATGAATTGACGGAACTATGAATTTGATGGATTAACTCTTTAAATCTAGGCATACTTAGCTTCTTTAGTATGGCTAATATAACAGATTATTTTGAAGAAAAACAAATTGTACGATAATTCATTACAAAAAGCCATATACAACACGTAGCAGGTAGAGTGCGAGAAATGTGCATCACAGCAGTCGAATCGTAAAAACACAGTGCTAATAAAGCGAGCAAAACAAGAAATATCGCAAAGTGCAATGGTACCCGACACCAGACCTATACACTACCTTCAGTGCATGAGGTAAACGAACTGCAACAAGGAACGCAGGTGACTCGCAAGTACCACCCACAAAAAGCCATTCTGGCTGAAGCAGTCCATTGTGCAACATGTCAACAAACTGGTGACAGAGTTGAGTTTGTCGGCGGAGATTTCCATTGCCTCATTACCCCCTACAAGGAGCGAGGCTTCCTGCTTCCGTATTCTGGAGCACGCACCAACTCACCGGCAACTACAAGAGCTGCCTTGCAGATGCCCAAAAGAGGCACTTTTTAAAAACACGTAAGCCTTAAAGACCATCTCCATAAACTTTGATTTTTTGGCTGACGAACCTGGACCCCGTCAGATCTTCACATCCCTTGTATGGAAGACTGCAGACTCATGAGAAATCTTTCGACTTAAATTATTTTTTAAAGCGTGTTTAGGTCAGCGACATCTGAAATGATCTTCGCGGCGTCTCATAATTAGGAATTCTTGATATATATTCAAGTCGTAAAGAGAAAAGGGTTATTGATACACCGAAAGCGAAATGAGTGACTCATATTTTACGTAGATTATTTTAGACGCACAGCTTTCCATAAATTCGTTCGAAAGCCATTCACTTAACAGTTTATCGTGGTAGATAACGTTTTATGACCAAGAAACTAAAAGAGAACTACTTTAAGATAGCGCAATATTCATAAATTTGACATGACATAGTACAGGAGTACAGAAGCGATGAGCGCATCCTGGCTTCTGCCTCAGTTTAGACTAAAATAGCTCAACGATCGAGAACGAAGGGTCAAGTTAAAAATGTTTGGATTCCATTAATTTTATTTCCTGCACTTGGCTAAGACTAAATAGGTATTAAATGGTTATGGGTTGAGTTATTGGATGGGGTCAAATTCAAGGAACACTTTCGCAATTCCTCAAGACGATTCACTGCCATTAGCTCGGGTTTACGGGCTTTACATTTATGACCAGATAACCTCATGGCTGTAAATTGCAAATACAGTACAAAAGACAATATCAACACAATAAGAAGTAACAATGACGTTAAAAAATAACATACATTGGGTGCATACATTCTTTACATAGTATGCATGCATATCTATTTTTAAACTAACTAACCGTCACACCGTTTCCCCGGAGAGGTGGGCCGAGAGGATAGACCGAGACACACAACTCTGTCTTGACACACACTCCTTGCTTAATTCACACGCGTGCATCGTCTCACACATACTCTTCTGTCAGATTTAGATGTGATTATTCGGAGTCATAAACTAGGCATGGAAAACTGTAGCGAAATGACACTTATGCAGTCATGCAAAACAATATGTTCATGAATGTTAACCGAGATTAGCTACGTTAATATTTATGCTGCTATTGATAACACTCGTTGAAACCGCAGAACCTTAGCCAAATGTAAGTCCATACCAAAACATATTATAGTAGGTTGATAGGAAATGAGTTGGTAGGCACATCGTGGTCACACGCGGGTCAACTTTTATCCAAACGTTCTGGAGACACGGGAAAAGAGGCGAACTACGTGCCGGTTTACTGCATCTAAAATAATTTATTTTAAAATTGAACCGAGAATAATTGGTAACTCGTATAAATGCCAATTGATGACCTCTCACACGGCACGCCCCGGTCCCATTAAACATTGCAACATTGGCAGCAGGTACTACGACATATTCATTTACCTGATGTTACATTGATTGGCATCATTGCTACGGGAATATATCCCATTTGGTCGGTGGCTCGCCCAGGTGGGTCGGGCGTGTCAATAATACCTGCTGATAAAACCTGGGGAATAATCGATGCCATACCTATCCAAATATTCTCTTGGATACAACGGTGAGTAGTATACGGCCATATCGTTAGGCATAAACAAGATAACCCTTTAAAAGAATCGATTAAAACTTACTCGAATTAATTAAGTATTAATCAAATAATGCTGAAAAATTAAATTCACCAATCAATAAAGTTTCGTCGATTTCATCGCCGGTAGAGGAGACGACAAATATGTAATCACCTTCGAGGGCTTTTGATGGATTTTTATTTTATTAGTTGGTGTGAGACATTCGAAATTTTTTTTTTGAAAGCGAGTGATTTTATTATAACCAACACTACCCGGACAAGGTTAAAACTTTATATGTATTTATATTTTCTTTAATCACCTTCTCATTTGACGTCTTGTCTCTTTCAATTCATATTGTTCCTTTGTTGTAATTTAAATGTTATTCTATTGTTTTCTCATTGTTTTGTTATTTTATTTTATATTTTGTTCGCCATCTGTATGTATATAAAACCGCAGACTTTTTTTTGTACCTTTAATGATGCTTAGGCTAAGCGAAACCGGTCGGTTATAAAAATTAAAATAATATCGGTGGTCTTATAAAAAGTTATTTTTTCATTTCTTTTTCTATAAAACTTTATGATGCTCTCTCTTGGATACATAAAATTTTCTTCACGTCTCTATAGTACCTATACGATTCTTCATTATGTCTTGACATGGCTACCCTAAGTATAGGGTTGAATTAATTATGTCTTCTTTCGCCGCGCCCTCCTTGGCCTGCAGGCCTGGGGGGCAGGGTAGAGCCAGAACCACCCCCTAGGATTCCAGACCCCAGACACGCACAAATAGGGGCATTGCTCCGGGCATGTCGCTAGTCGCTAGCCAGTTTGGTGCCCCTCTAACGCTTGTTCTGCTTTGTTGGAAATACTTCTTGTTGACGGGTCGATGAATCCGCAACTTTATAGGAAATAGAAAAAGTGCAATATTTGCCGATTCCCCCTGTTCATCCGTAATATCAGTTTTTAGGTGTTTTATATGTTAATCAAGGACAATAGAAGTTGTGTATAAGGTACCTACCCTGTTTACCAAATAATATTAATTAACTATAGTTCCAGTTGAATAAAAACATAATTAAAAATAAATAGAACCTTTTTCATATCCAGTCAAGTGACACAGCAATTTTATTAAATTTTAGGCTAACGTTCTCAGGTCATTTTTTAAAGTGGGGCTATCGTTCAGATAAAGGAAATTATATCTAAGTGGGTGGTGTTAAATAAATTTGGTTGCCTAGTAAGTAGGTACCTACTTATTCTAAAAAAATAATTGAATATAATATATCAAATTAATATTTTTAAAACTATTTTATGCTGATAACATGAAGCTTATAATGTATTTTTTGCAATATATTGATGTAACTTTCACGAAGTAGGTATATACAAATATATAGGTTTGTATAAAAATTGTAGATAAATAAATCGATCGGTCAACATCTCGGTGCGGGAGAACGGGAGGCTGCAGTGGACCGAACACCGCAGAGATTAAACGTCCGGTACATTGGGGTACCCAGGGACAGGTATAAAAATCCGCAGGTGGAATTTTTAAATTGGTATTTCTTTGGGATAAATTATAGATGTGTGGATGATGTACCTAACAGTTGTTTTTTATTGAGACTTTATGATGGTCCGCTTAAAGATAAACCATTAAATTCATAACGGTATGCTTCATGGTGTATCTATAGTTAATTGTCTACAATGATCAACGTATTTTTCTCTTCAATTTACAACCCTAAAAATTATTCATGCAAGTTGGAAAAACATCAAACATAGCTTAATTTCTGCAGTGTATTGACTAGTAAAAAGTACTGCAAGGCCAATTAAACATTTCGTGTTTTATATAAATTCGAATATATGTATTTTATTTGTTTTCTACCCCTACAAAAAAAGATTAAATGATAGTTATATAATATTTGTTTGTGGCCAGTAAATGAATTTGTTTTGTAAGCAAATAAATTGCAATATTTTTCCGAATATGTAATAATGTTCGAGGAAAACATCGAAAAGCGTGACTTTACTTCCTAAATCCTAATTGAAAACAAACCCAGGTACAGGTAGACAGACAGGCTGGCACGTGCTATGTTATTTTGGAAAGGTACACCTACATTATGTCTATAAACATTATTTTATGAATTCATTCCAAAGAGTGCCTGTTTTTAAATTGAAGACAAAACCATGATCTACAAAACTATTGAAGCATAGTTAAGTGGTTTATTTTGATAACCACCGCACAGTTATTATTGATTGCAAAACAGTAATACTCGTAATATAAATTTGAACGCTCCAGGTGAAATGACTTTCTATACTAGCGCCTCGCGTGCGAAAAATAACGTAAATTTAAAAGCAAATCGAAGGTTACATGTTTAACATAAAAGTTCATTCGTAATTCGTTAGAAAGGTTCAGTGTAAATGGTTAAAATCATAATTTATTATACTTACGTCAAGCAAATTTTCGAATGTGATTTGTTTTTTTTACACTTAACTAAAAACAAAATAACTGAAAATTATATTAAATTTGAACACAATTTTCAAAGCACGGCCTTTAATTTACATTCCAGTTTAAATTTGTTTGAAAACACCACTATAATATTCACAAGCACGAGAAAAGGACGGATTCTCAAACCGACGGACAGACAACCGACTCACAACAACACGCCACAGTAATAAACGGCGGAACACATAACTACGAACTTCACTGACAGTAGGCCGGCAGTTAGTATCGACTACGTATATTACAGTTGGGACAGGATCCAACTTAAATATAATTAGAATAAGGGGATTATAAATTAAAGTAATCATTTAAAGTATTATTATTATGCATTGTAATCGGTTTAATTTTGATTTAATACTTTTTATTTAAAAAAACGATTTAATTTAAATCAAAGATAAATGTTTTTACATTGCAATGATGAGAATAAATTCAAAAGTGAGAATAATATATAATAAGAAGAATATATGATGCGAAAGTGAATAGAAGAAGAAGTCGAAGGCGTCCGAGAAAGACATGGCATGATCAAGTAAATCAAATAGTTGAATCGGGTCATGTGAAGAGTCAGAATAACAGAAGAGTATGTATGAGACGATGTATGAATGTGAATGAAGCAAGGAGTGTGTGCCAAGACAGAGTTATATGGCAGTCCGTCCTCTCTGCCTACCACTGCGGTGAAACGGCGTGATGGTTAGTTAGTTTATAGAATTTTTTATTTTTTTTAAATTGATAATTTCTTTCATCGGGAGTATGCGGGTTATTAACAGAAACAAAAATATTTCTGTATGTACAGCAATATTTTTATTCAAGAAATAGGATTCGAGTAAATAAAACATACTTGTTTCACTCTGTTACATTATCAGTAGTCGATACAGCGTTTATAAAAAAATGCTGCCATTATCAATAAATACAAAATAATAATTTACCGGTACCGCCTAAATTCAAATACCTTAAGAACATCATGACTTTGTTTTAAAAAGAGGTTGTACAGGTTCACGGTTTCAGATAAAAATGAATCAGGATAAAACAAATCATTCTTATTGGCAGTGCTCAGATTTTATTTTCCAAAACAGTTACTTTAGAAAGATTTTCGTATAATATGGGCGATTATGAGAACAGTGGACTGCCATGCTTGCTGTTGCGGTTATCAATTCAAAAGCAAAACGTCACTTCTGCTGTAGAAGGCAACTGAAGATGAATTATTCACAATTGAGGGTATGTACGGTCAGGTCAAATGAAAATATTTTCTAAAATAAATATTACAACCTGCACAGCGTTCATGGTATTTCTGTGTAGAACCCATCATACATTGTAAAAGAGAACTTTGACTTTTAGAGTATAACACTATCTCTGTTTATGAAGAAGCTTCAAATCTAATGAAATCAATGTAATCATACAATACATTGCTTTCCAAATTTTTAATGAAAAATACAGGTTCTTTAATCCTTACAAATAATTTATTTCCTAGTGTGATCATACATTTTTAAATTGTAAAATTATAATTAAATCAAACCACACTCTTGGAATCAGTATGCAATTAATGTAAACACGAAATATTAAAACATGATGATCAAGTCATTTCTATGTTATCTATTGTCATATCCATCACAGCGGCTTTATAAGCTTCCTTATCTGTGTCTGTCTTCAGAGTAGCAAAAACTTCCATCAAATGCTTCCTCTGATACATTTGCACAAATTTAAAGCACTGTTTCAGCGTTGCTCCCAAATAAAGCGTCTTAAGAAAGATATTCTTCCCTTCTATTTGGTCTACAAATGGCAAAGAGCTTGCTAGTATTCTATGGGGTCCATGTCTAACTTTGATTAACGCAATTTTTGTTTTTTCATTGCAGTATTTGGTTGTAAAACCGGCCTTTATCGCGGCTGATCCAAAATCCCCGTGCATTTGTTGTACTTTGTTTGAGATTGCATTGTGGAATGAAAATGGCTTGAGTGCCAACGAGGAATTTTCCCTCTTCCCGGGTTCATTTACTTCAACCACAAAGTATCTGAAAATGGACAAACAAATTAAATTCAGAGAGTTTTGATTATGATGAAACCGGGATGGCTAAAACAGATAGAACTAAATTCAACAACAGTATTTGAGCACAAAAATAAAGTGATAAGAATACATATATTTAATCATAAATGATCAAAGAATACCTGTTTTTAAATCGAACCATATTTAATTATGTTTTCCAGCATCGACGTGTCTGTTATTCATTAAATTATAAAAATAGACCACAAACGTCTGGTATCCAAGTTTTTTAGGTTATAATCTTCAAATTTGACAGAATAAAAAGTGTTGCTATCAGAAATCTTGGGGCCAGTTTTTCGAAATCAGTTTGAAGTAACTGTCGGAACATGAAAATATTGGGATAACTTTTAAAATATTGTCTATTTTAGGTTCTGCGTAATGCGGTCCGAATCCATAGAGAAACTTTTCCGGAGATGCCAACAGAAAAACTTCACTTGTCAGTCTGTGACATAACCGGGTTCATATTTATGAAAACTTAAAAGGTTGTTTAACAATTTATATGGTTATTTGATAAAAAATATATGTATTCCCAGTGAAAGAATAAATTCCTAATTTTGTATAGTTTGTGTTCAGTTTCAGCCAAAATGGCTGTCAATTCCGAAGACCTCGTTGGATCCAAATTCGATAAATGTCT
This sequence comes from Drusus annulatus, assembly GCA_022651775.1. Lineage (NCBI taxonomy): Eukaryota > Metazoa > Arthropoda > Insecta > Trichoptera > Limnephilidae > Drusus > Drusus annulatus. The sequence goes on along the minus strand of JAGWCC010000514.1, from coordinate 264,026 downwards.
CACAGACGGAGTCATTAAATTTGGTGAGAAAATACTCGAATTCTGAGACTACAACTTAAACGTGTGCATCTTCAAGGGATGACTAATATTTGTATTGCTTTTAGGGGGAGGAACCGCCCTGGGAGGCGTGCTTTCTCTGCTGTTCTTCAAAAGACGAGGATGGCCCCTGCTGGTGGGTGCGGGTGTCGGAATCGGCATGGCTTACACGAGTTGCGAAATTAGTATAAACGAATTGTTCAAATCTCCGACATTCAACAACAAAGGAGGTAAAGACGGAGGTGAAGTCCTGTTATCAAAGAAAGAAAAGTAACTGCTATTATGTTTTAAGTTTACCAGTGCTTACTGTAGAATCAAGTGTACTATACTTTTGTTTAACGATATATTATCATAACTGTGGAATAAATATTGTTTTCTGATAAAAAAATATATACTTATTTCACCTTTGTTCGCAAATAAAATCAATATCTCCAGTAGGCTCAACATTTTCAAAACTTAAGAGGGAATTTATTTAGTCATTGCTACCCATATCTGCTCTGTTGGTGTGGTTTTACTATTTTTTTAGTTCCTATAACTTCCATACCTACTAAAATATATGCCATGAAAAATTTATGGAACTTTTCTCCCTCGGTAAAGGTCAAAAGATAGACGATCATAAAACATCAACTGAAAATGTTTTTTATACTTCCTACATATTTATAAATACTTCCACACAATGATATTAAGAGTACACATTTGAAGGAAGTGTGGGAAAGCTTATTAATAATGACAAGGTGTTTGGTTTAAAGTGTATATTTTTATTAAGTTTCTTACATGTCATAATCGTGTGAAACAAAGTAAGATTACACCGTAAAGTTTATAAATAAATAATAGTTACATAAATAACATTCAAGTTTGTCACAAACATAATAAATACATAACGACAGTCAACAATAATAATTTAAGACTAGAATAATCAGCACTGAAGGCTTATACACTCAGCCCTCCTATGGTTATGGTGGAGTTCCTATTCATCGTTAAAAACGTTTAATGCACTTAGATAGTATTGTTTTTTCCTAACAAATTGTCTAGTGTTATTTATTTTCAAATTGATTAAAACCTGCCTGCCTGGGAAAGGCAATTGAATACATGAACCTGAACCAAATGTGTGATTAGGAGGACAATGTGCATTGTGTTTACTTATGACTAATTTTTGGTATATTATCGTAATGTTTCATTAATCTTATTGTGGTTGACATAGTGGGTAATAAATAAAAAGATTCCAGCGAGTGACTTAGCTCAAAATGGGAGTATTTAAAGCTATATTGTTCTTAATTTAGATAGTATTCAATTTATCGCCGAATTACTCTTATTATTCTAGATTAACTAAATTGTGGCAAGTTCTATAAGCGCTACATGCCGTAGGGTTAATTACTTTTAAATTTCAATTATTTCTAATTTATAAATTTGGAAAACTGTAAATGTATAAAGTGCGTTCTACACATCTACGTTATTGAAAGTAGTATTACAGAAAACTTTGATTATTCAGGGTGGTGGGAAAAAAAATAACAAAAATAATGTTCAGTTCTAATGGCCTGTAAAGACTGCTCAACAGTTATATTGTAGTTGCGGGCGATCTTTTCATGGTAATTTTATAAATAAATACAAATTGAAATGTTACAAGAAAATTTGGAACATTTCAACATTGCGGTTAATGACTCCCAGACAACCGACTCTAGTGTATTTGCGACTGAAAATCAAATATGTACAAAATCTTAAGAAGTATGGTTGTGTTTATGTAAATTATTTTAGACCAAATCGTTTGTTCCAATATTAACATAAACAAGAAATATTTAAACATACATCAATCACTCACATAACGTTACAAAGAAGCTGTGAAAATGCTTAATCTGTTGTGAAAATTTATTGCAACACTAACATAATATGTTATAAAACTGACACAAGTTACATTGGAAACAATAAAATCACATTCATAAATATTTTACAGATGATCATCCACCCTGTGATATTAAACTTTACCTTGTGGTTGTGCATGATTTATTATTAGTGTGAATTCATGTGTCTATTTTTAAGTGGAAAGAGAGACAAGCTATTTATAACTGCAAGCGAATAAAACCAATTGTAAACATAATATTTAATAAAAGAATCAGCCTAGCAGTGTTTAATAGTGAATGAGACTATAAATTCTCTAGATTTTATTATTATGTATTTAATTAAATTAAGTGATGGCATTTTCTGGCCTAAAATAAAAGTATATTCAATCAGGCAAAATTTTCCAAACAACTTTCCAAAGATTTTTCAATTTTTCAAATCATTTCATTTCGAAATGTGTAGTACTAGAGATAGTTCTTGTTTTAACTACCCCTTTGGGTAACAAATGTAATAATTACACACAAATAATTTTCTATACCGTTCTTTAGTAACAACATTATTTCTTTCATAGGCTGTAGTTGATATCTTTATCTTTTAAATTGATTTGATATCTTTATCTGATTTGGCTATGGAAAATTTGTTGTAATTTGCCAAACTGACAACTGCTTTCCAGCCAGAATGGAACGTTATTTGCTATAAATGTAAGAATGATGTAGGTGTATTATATTTAAAAACTTGTAGTAAGATACATAATCAAATTTGGAAGAAGTGTTAAAATATCATGAAATTATTATTATCCCAGATAATTCATATCACTATGATCGTCAACAAGTATTTGTACTTGGAGTACTTACTGGATTATAACAAAGTTGTATTAAATTAATGTCGGCATTCAGCGAAACTCTCGGCGAAATTTACATTCTTGAACATTTGATCCCAAGGTTTATCTCAACTCTTCTGGTGCCGACAGTAAGATATAATTTACTTTATGTCACCTACGGAGGACAGCGTATAAAAAATATTTGGCAAAACTGTCACAATAATCAATCATATACCGTTGTTTGGCACTGAAGATCATAAAAATGGGCCTACCAATAGAGGAACCACTCTTGTACCTGACTGCAAGACTAGTTCAATTAATTATTAAATACAATAATATTTTCATGCAACCTCACAAAATTTTTTGGGTAGAAAATATCTTTCTCATGGGGTCTTAACGCCTGAGTTCTGCAAAAGTTGTAAAAATCGCCTAAACCCCTATAAATTACATTGATGTGTTGTGTGATTTATCAAATGTTCCAAAACAAAAAGTTTATGGTTGGCATTTTTTAATAGATTAAAAATGCCAACCTTTAATATTTTGTATTAAAAAATAGAAAAAAATCAGATAAAAAAGTAACAGCATACCGTTGATGAAGAGTTTCACCGAATGCCGACAACACATTGGTGGCGTTTGTTGTTTCCACTCGGCGTGTTGGCGTCTACTTGGTGGTGAAGTCGGGCCAATAGTTGATGTAATAACGGTGCGTTGTGCCCTCAAAGAGGCGGTCCAGCCAATTGTCTAGGCCGTCTAGCAGCGAGCCCTGCAACAACGGCAGGCCGCCGCCTTCGCTGTCCGAAGACTCGGAGCTGTGGAAGCCCATGAAGGCGCCGGCCTCAGGGTCCACCTTGTCGCTGCCGCCGCCGCCCAGGCGCCGGGTCATTCTCGCCATTCTCTGCAGAAAACATACACAACTTGTGTTTTAAGATTCTAAAGACTGACCAAATGGCTCAAAAGTTGTCATAGATAAAATAATATATTCTTCTTATTAGATAACATTTTCGCCATTCTCTGATAACATATTATCTAAATAACACCTCGAATAAACTAAAATTGATGTGATTGGAAAAATATATGTATTTACACACTAGTTGGACTTAATAATCCGTCATCTCAATCTCATATTCGTTCCTTTATCTTTTTCGAGTCAGGGTCCTATCGCCTCAATAAGGCGCTTACAGCCTTCCCTGTCCTGCACTACTTCGGGGACTTCCATTCACAGTAGACCAAGCCTCTCCTAACAGAGCCTTTGGAGTTGCTTCTTCTCTAGGATGGTCCACTGGACATCTTCCCTATGGAATTGCACAGTATTTCATTTGAAGTCGATCTCCTCGCATTCTTAGTACGTGGCCAAGCCACCTCGATAATGACTTTAACTTGAAGAGTAGAAAGGGTTCAATGTTAAGTTCATCTCAGATCATCGATCTTCTTATTCTATCCCATTTAGTAACTCTAATCACTCCTCACAAAAATCTCGTTTCGGCAGCTTGGACCCTGGAACGTATTTTTTCATTCATCATCCTTTATAAGGGTGGGTTGATATTCTGTTTATATACTGCTAACTTTGTCTTGATACTTAGCTTTGCTTTCCTTATCACTGAGCTGTAAAGAGGACGCAGCACACCATTTACCGCACCTATTCTACGGTCCTCCGTCTTGCCGGTCATCATTCGAGAATTCAACCCCAAGGTATTTGAATTTGTCTCTTCCTATTACCATTACTTCTATTTTTAGCTGTTCATCCCCATTCCTGCCGCCTTGCACTCTTCGTTGAAGCGGTTGATAGATAGAATTAATTATTAATTAGTTGCAGTAATTACCTTGGTGCCCTTGGTGGTTTCCGGGTGCTTGGCATGGAACATGCAGTAGTACTTGCGGTGGCCGTTGAGCGCCAGGACGGTTCCCACGCAGTTGCGTGGGTTTATGCGAAGCTCCCGCGGCTCCGGCAGGGACAGCTGCAGCAGGTGGCGATACCAGTTCACGTGGCGATCAACGTCCAGGTGAGAGAACTGGAGAGTCTTGTTTCTAGGAAAAACAACAAATTACTTGAATTTATTTAGGTATATTTTTCAATACATGTACTAATAAAATACACAGAATGAAAAGAACTCTTATTAATAATAATAATATTTGGATAATTTGTATAGCGTCGTTTTTGGGAAAAATCACCTCAAGGGCGCTGTACAAATCTTAATTTCTATTATTATTATTGCGTCAAGTTTGAGCTTTGAGTGTATGGTTTAGATATATTTTAAAACTTTATTATTTACCGCAAGCAAATCATATTAAAATAAGGAATTTATTATTTCTAAAAAGCATTCTCATACACCACATTCAGAAAGGATTTAATAACCACCCAGGATTCAGTACGTACTTAGTGACTGTTGAAGGGAACTATTTTACTCCCAATATGAACAGGGCATTACTCCTGAACACGTAGACATTAAAGATTCTCACTAACACACATAATACATAGATAATGTGCAACTTTAAAGCCATATTTAAATAAATATGAGTGCAGTACTCACTTTCTGTAGGGCCAAACAGTTTTATGGAACATGGCGAGAAGCTGGGCTCGAGATTGCTGATCTATGAGGAGAACTATTGTCCGACATCCTGGCTTCAGTAATCTGGAAAGTAAAGACAATTAAAACCAATGACTTAAAAGATTAAGATTATCAATTGATTGTTTTTCTAGTGATAATGCAATGGGTATTATACCTCACAAGACCGTTGTACTTCTCAGCCCTGAGCTCGTGCAGTTTGAGCTCCGACTGTGTGGTTACAATGGGCCGAGGAATGCTGGGAGAACCATTGTTGTTGTTCTGGGAGGCTTTAGTGGAGTCGGCACTGCCGTTGAACTGCTTCTCTGTCTTGCGGCGCTGGATGGATTCCTCTTCAAGGCGACTGTTGGAAACAAAGATCATCATGAATGAAAATAATTAATGTTTTGAAACATTTTTTTCAATATTGTTTACAAGGCAACATTTTTCTATATAAGACCGAAAATATTGTGCGAAACCACTTTGAAATTAACAAGAACATTATAAATATGTAAATATTTTATTTAGAATGAAACTCTCTTATACGGTATTTCAATGGAACTGACAAAAATACCTCAGAAAAAGATCTGCAGAAACCCATAGAACCTGATGATCTTCTTCCTCTCACCTATCAAGATTTTTTTTTTTTTTTTTTTTCTTAAAAAGAAAGACAAACATTCCCGGGTTACGAATAACCTGACAATATTTAAAAAAACTCCTACCGCCATCATAAGAAGTGGAAGATGTTGCTTGTGTAATGATGGAGGACTTAGCCAGTAGAGGAATTGAACGCACGACGCCCGGATGGGAATCCGACGCGTTTGTTCACTCAGCTACCGACCGGTCGAAAGAGATTGAAGAGGTCAAGACAGAAAAGGGGCACCAAGAAGAAATCAAAATAAAAGCGCACTTGGAAACAAATGCCGCTCCCAGATAAATCTCATGACTTCACAGAGTTACTTAAGAATACTGTGAGGATTTCCATGGAATATATTTAGGATTATTTCTATGAAGAATTTTGAGGTAAAAATTATTTTAAAACATACCACTAAAATAATAATATGTAGTAGGATTTAGAAATGTAGACAAGCATGTAAAAATGTAGATAGAAGTTTTTTCAGTTGATGTTTTTGATTATTTTAGAAAACTAGTCACGAGTATGCCAAAATTGTTTCTGGACTGCACGATTGTGGGTATCCTTTTTCTAAGAATCTGAAGAATTATAGTGGGCCATTACAATTCGGAAATTTCTTCCACCGGTTGCAAAGGGTTAAGATACATTAAATAGGCAACGAGGAATATAATACTTCAATCAAAATTTAATTCAGTTTTTGTGCACCGATCAACCAAAAAAAACAAATTTCGCACGAAAACTTCTTACATTGTGGCAAACTCGTGGGCAGTTTTTAGTTACCTGTTGGAATTTTTCATCCTGTTCAAATATGAAAGTTGTTACCACACTACACAATAACGCTAAGCAACAGTGGATCCTTACACCAGGTGTGCCATGAGGTAGCCGGCAGCCAGGATGAGCAGGATGGTGGCCAGCACAGAGAGCACGGGCAGCAGGGTGTCCTTTCTCATGGAGTCGGCGGCGTACTCCAGCAGCATGCTCAGCGACTCGATGAGCCGGCCCCACAGCCCCGCCGTGTGCTCGTCTATCAGTTCCTAGTAACCACCAAATATAATTATATTATTGAGTTGAAATAAAACTACATTTCTCCAGCTATCCAATTTTTTTTGGGAATGAGAGGATAGCCAATTAGTTTTAAACACCACTAAACAGTTATTTACATGATAAAACTGGTTTGTAGAGTCGGGTTCGCACCCAGGGGTTGCGGGTTCAATCCCTTGCAAGTCCAAATCGTTGCACAAGCAACAATTTTAACTTTTGATAATTGGGATAGTTCAAATATTGTCAGGTTATTCGTAATACGGAACTATTGGTCTGTATTAAAATAAAAAAAGAAATTAAAAATTCGGAAATATTTTGCAGGAGATAATTCTCCAAGTTTCATAAAGAACCTTAATGAAACTTGGGAGATATAGTCCTTTAATCTGTTGTTAACCAGCAGAGTGGTAGATACTATCAGTATCACCCTGGTCAAAGACCGCCATTCAGAATCAAAATGTTGCTTGAAATGGTTTTAGCTGTGTTTAGTGGCTAGATCTAAACAGCCAGCTACTTCTCATCCTTCCTCTTCCCAATCCCCCTCCCCTTCCTTGCTATAGTCCTACTGGCTCCAGACAGTTTGAACCCTTCTGCGGTATTTACATTAAAAAAACTCAAATTATGACAAACATTCTCAATTTTATTATTTTTATTGATAAAAAAATATTGTAACCAAGTAATAAATAAATAAATTTGTAACTAAGCTAGATATTGAGGGCTTCCTTATTCTGCTTTGGATAATTTTTAGAAATTCAATTGACAAAATATATTATATCTGTTTACCTTTACAACAGTCTCGTAAGACAGCACCTCCGTAGGCCGCAGTAATCTCCGGAGAGTATCGGCTAGCTGCTTCTGCGTCTTGTTGACTCTCCCCTCTCCCCCCAGGGCTCTGCCCTCCTCTGCGCCCGCCCCATCAGCCCGGTCCTCCTCTTCGGGCCAGCGCTCTGAGAGCCACTCGTGGCGAACGCGAGACTCGTCGCGGCGCCAGATTATAACGATTCGAAGCTCGGCCCAGGCAGGATCTTTGGATGCATCGCCGGCTGGAATTAAAAAGATTATAATAAAACTATTTGTGAGGACACATGTGAGATCAACGCATAGTGAGTCATTTTTTTTCATATCCGAATGTATCAGGATCAATCATTTCTACAGCGGAAACAATTAATGGATCTCAGAAACGAACTTGAAAATAGGAAGACTTCTGGAGAGACCGACATCACTATTAAATATATTAATAACCATCCTTCTATCGTCAAAACACACGCAAAAAACTGAAAATTAAAATTTACTACCAAAATGTACGAGGACTAAGGACAAAGTTACAAGACCTCAAATCAACCCTACCTACATTGGATCACGAAATTTATGCATTTACTGAGACATGGCTGAATTGCAACATTGATAATACTGAGTTGGGTTTCTTCGAACATACAGTGTACAGAAATGACAGAAGCAAAAACACCACTAATAAAGCTAGAGGGGAGGCGGTGTGTTGGTATCCATTCACAATAAATTTAATTCAAAAAACTCAAATGTCTCTACACAAACCTAGAACAACTATTCATCATGGTGTCTACAAAAATGGAAAAATTATAATCGGCTGCGTTTACATTCCCCGTCTTCTGACGCCCAGCTTTATAAAGACCACTACCACGAAGTTGAATTACTACGAAGAAAAATTTCCTGGAGCTACTTTGATTTTAATAGGAGACTATAACCTACCTAATGTCGCATGGAACATCGAAAACAAAAAAGACTTCTTGCCCGGACATTACAAATCACGGGTCCCACGATATTATTGAAATGTCAAATTTTTTAAACCTCAACCAGCTCAACTATGTATATAATGCGAACGCCGTCTTCTCGATCTTGTATTTTCCAATTCCTCTTTTGTAAATGTGTCCGCTTCTGCTGAAACTGTTCTCCCGATAGACAAGTACCACCCTCCACTGGTTATTAAATGCCACAGTTCAATAACAACAACAATTCCAGCTGTATCCTCAAAGTTGAATTTCTTCAAAGCAGATTTTAATAAAATAAATTGTCATTTATCTTCTGCTGACTGGAGCTTTTTGGATTCAGAAAAGAACATTGATGAAATGGTGGATAAATTTTTACATTAATCTAAAGGGTGCTATTGATTTATTTGTACCTGTTTCTAAAATTGCTGTGCACAAATACCCAAAATGGTTTAGTATTGATCTTATCAATATTATTAGAGATAAAAAAATTGCTCATAAAGTGTATAAATCAACACGAGATCCTAAAGATTACTCTAAATTTAAAGAATTAAGATTGTTAACAAAAAAAAAAATATCAAAATTATGTTACAATAAGTGTATCGAAAATTGCGAAGAAATGGCTGTTGCCAATCCTCAGAATATATTTAAATTTTCTAACATGCTTAATAATAATGACTACAGTAGTCCTTCAAATATGTATTTAAATAATAAAATGGCTGATAATCCCCAAGAAATCGTTGATCTATTTGCTGAATTCTTCAGCAAAGTTTATGATACCGCTAACATCTCTCCATTACTCGATTCTCAAAAAAACTAATAACGACAACGAGATCGATTTCAATCAGTGCATATTAGATGATTGTGATATTAAAGCGAAATTGAAATCCCTTGATATCAACAAGTCGGCTGGCCCCGCGATAACATTCCTCCTATCTTCCTATCGAAGTGCCTGTCAGTCTTGTCTTGGCCTCTGACTAAGCTTTTTAACTTTTCTTTAAAAACTGGTACCTTTCCGAAAAATGGAAGGAAAGTTTTCTGACTCCTATTTTTAAGAAAGGAAATAAATCTGATATTTCCAATTATAGACCAATATGTATCCAATCATCAATTCCAAAATTATTTGAATCTGCTCTGCTCTCTTTAATCTCGCCTGAGATTAATAAAGTAATTTCTCATCAACAACACGGCTTTAAGGCAAAAAGGTCCACTCTTACTAACTTAATGATTTATCAGGAACATCTATTTAATACCATGCATAAGCGTCTTCAAACTGATGTAGTGTATACTGACTTTAGTAAGGCTTTCGACAAAGTGTCACATAATATTCTCATTCATAAACTAAGAACCCTCGGTATAACCGGAAATATTTTGAGATGGTTTGAAAGCTACTTACATAAAAGAAAAATATCAGTCAAACTCAATCTACACTTATCATATCAGTTTGAAATCTTCAGTGGCGTTCCACAGGGGTCACATTTGGGACCAGTGTTATTTTCTTTATTTATTAACGACATCACTACCGTTTTCGATGGAGTTATGATTCTATTATTTGCCGATGATCTAAAAATTTACAAAACAATTACTAATCTTAATGATTGTTACGTATTGCAATTGAATCTTGTGAGGTTACAAGAGTGGTGTGCTCTCGTAACGAACTGTTCCTTAATATTGAAAAATGTCAAACGATAACTTTCGCCCGAATTAAAATCTCATTATGTATCAATATAGCATTAACAATATTAACTTAAAAAAAGAGTTGACCAAATAAAGGATCTGGGTATAATTTTGACAGTAAATTAACTTTTGTTCCTCATATAAATGAAATTACTAATAAGGCCATGAAATGCTTTGGGTTTTATTTTGAGGACAGGTAAAAGACTTTAAATTATTGAATTCATTTAAATTACTTTATACTGCGTTGGTTAGATCTAATCTAGAGTACAATTCTACAATCTGGGCTCCATTTTATAATATTCACCAACTTAAAATAGAAAGAGTGCAGCATAAGTTTCTCAGATTTATTAATTATAAGTTATGTATCCCAATTGTTGACCTTGATTACGTATATTTAATGAACTTGCTTAACCTCACTGATTTATCATCAAGGCGGCACAGTGAGCGATTTAATATGTCTCTTTTAAAATAGCGAATGGCAGATTGGACGCCCCGGATCTAACGAGCCTTATTACCTTGCGAGTACCTACCCGTGATACACGGCAGGCGGCTCTATATTATGTTTCTCCGTCTACAAACAATTATTTTGATAATTCTCCCATTCAAAGACTGCATAGACTTGGTAATAAATATGGTTCAATAGATGTTTACCGTTACAACACTGTTTCCAAATTAAAATCTAGCTTACTTGAATGTTTTCAATAGAACACAAAGGTTATTGTTATTATATGTATAAACCTACGCTATATTTATATACTTGCAGTTAAACACTAACTTTTCTCTTAATGTTATATTCTACCCATCTATTGTACTCCTTTATTTAAAAAATGTATTTATGTAAAAGCCTTAAAGGCGTTAATAAAATAAAATAAAATAAAAATAAAAATTTTCAGAAAAGTTATTTTTCTAAAACACAAAAAAGTTATTACGAAACTACAGTCAGCAAGGTACAACGGAAGTTGTATAGGTGCAATTTTCTCATTGCAAATCTAGCTGGGAGAACAACTAAAAGAAATAGAAAAATATAACACTAACCTGTTGAAGCGAGCGCCTCCACAAACTGCTTCTGCACATCCATGTACACATGCGCAAAGCGAACGCGGTCCTGTGGCAGAGGAGCTGAACCGGCATAGCGGCGCAGACGAGTGCGCGCAGCCTCATGCGTGGCACCCTCGCGCGACACCAGCACAGCACACAGGCGGCGGCGCCCGCCCTGCCATTCAGCGGGGCACACCGTTTCCAGAATGCCCTGTTATTTTATTTGATTTTAAAGTTAATTTTTTTGAGAAAATAGTTTTGAGAATTACTAAATTATTATATTTTGTAAAGCTTAATCAAGCTCAATCTTAATTATTTGATGACAACTTACAAGAAGGTTAGATTGCCATCAAGTCATAAAGCTGTTTTTAAATTTGATAGAAAGCTTTAGACGTAATAATAATACCAGTGATTTCCGTTTATTACATACTCATTTGTGTGTTGTTAGGTGAGTTGACATTAGACATTTCAGACAGCCTTGCTGTGTCCATCATGTTATCAAATCTGTCCTGATGATGGATACTGCCACGTTTTTCAAAATGTTGGTTCGAAAAGGAGAAAAATCAACCTACAGTGGCAGGATATTCAATTGGCTAAAGCTTTAAGAAATATTCCACCGACAAATTAGCAATTCTACCTTGTAATATGGATGAAGTGAAACAGAACAGAACTAGAATGTGGGATGGTGGGAACTACCTGTGAAGACAGCCTGGGCAGGGTGAGCAGCTGATTATCGGCGATGACTTGGTGCAGCGTGGTGGTGGGGATGTCTGCCATGCTGACGGAAGCGGCAGCACGCGTCCAGTCCTCGCCGAATAGCATCACCGTGTCCAGCCCCGACTGCACAGCGTAGCGACTCCTCAACTTCTCTGTCTCCGGAGAGGTCAGATCCACAAATCTATAATAAGGAATTATAATTTTCTTAATTATTAGTTTTTTTTAAAGACAAACATTCCCAGATTACGAATAACCTGACAACATTTGAATTCCTTCTACTACCATTGTTTATAAATGGAAAATGTTGCTTGCGCAATGATGAAGTACTTAGCTAGCAGGGGATTGAACTCGTCATGCTTGGGTGGGAAGAATCTGACGCTTTGGACAGTAAGTGTGTTTTATTGCATAACAAAAGTTTATTAAGTGTGTCGGCATTTACAAATGGCTTTTCAGCTATTGTAGGTAACAGTGAAATAAATAATAAAATTGGATAGGAGCTCGGGTTTCTTTGGGCAATGTGGTTAAAATACTGGACAATAAGCTTCAAGCAGGAGGCAGAGAGACATGCTCTTTGATGAAGAGTTCCTTTGTGATGGGCCCATCTTTTTTAGGGCTGCCCAGAGAATCCTTAGCATTGGGCGCTAACACCTACGTTATATTTCTCATTATATATTAAATGTCATAAGAAAAACAGAAATTCCATTGTAATTGAGCAATGTTGTCAAGGAAAATACGACTCCTTAAAAATGAAAATCGGTAAAGGACTATCAACCTACCCGAAAGTGACTCGATCCCTGAAGTGATAAGCAGCCAGGAGATAGCGCAATCTGACGGCCTGTTTGTCCTCAAAGATCAGCCCCCTGACCTTATTGTCCTCCCAACCCGCCAGGAAACTGTCCACTGTGTCGTCAGTTATAGTCTTCACCAGCTTATAAGGCATCTTGCTTTTAATAAATTCTGGAAAGAAAGGGATTTTGGTTAAAGCACTGTTGGTGAAAGTTGAAAAAAAAAAAATCGTCTGTGAAATATTAGGAAACATTTTACATATTTTGTCAAATAAAAATATAAGACTTTGTCAAATTCACATAAGTACAAGTTGATTATTCATGTTTTTTTCATTTTGCCTAGTATTATTAAAGAAACATGAAAAAAACTGAAATTTACGGTACTGCATCTATATGCAGTACCGTATCTATAACAATAATTTTATTATGTATACATATAGAATGTTTATTTTTACTTGTAACAACTAAATTGATGTTTACATTGTAACAAAAACCATGTACAATGTGGTCTTAGAACGGAATACCCCAGTAAGGACCTATTTCATCTTGCAACGGGCATCTTTAATTTATAGTGAATCTATGGTATATATAACATTTATGTCCGGAATGGACACTAATGTTATTGTTCAATTTATTAAAAAAAACTATTCTGCTTAAAAATGGTAATTTCTTACCGACAACTTTTTGTACCGACAGCGTTGTCTCCCTGTAGACATATGCCCGCCTATTGACTAGTGCCACCAGTCCTGGGAGGCCAGCGAGCCCCAGCTGTCGGGCCAGCAGGGGCTCGTGACCCGCGTGTACTGTGGCCAGGGTGACCCCCCCGGGGCGCAGAGCCTCTACCAGGCGGCGCCAGGCAGGGGCCACCCTCAGGCATTCCATGCACCAGTCCGAGTAGAATAGGACGAGGACCACTTCGCGACTGCTCTTTTCTACCAATTTGTTTTCAAAGTGGCTGGAAATATAAAGTTTATTAGTTAATACAGGCCACTGGAGGGATAATTTTATTCTGAAGGTGTTGTAAGTGTGTCAGCTGTGCCCTGATTAAGGTCAATTTTTCTTTACTTCCGGTGAACTTGATCAAACATTTTCCAATAGCGAAATTCTTTCCTGAATAGATAATCTTTTGATTGGCCTCTCTGGGTTTTCTGGGAGTCGAAAGGTCTTATGTAAATTTGCGACGATTATCTGTTCAATGCTACAGGCAGACGAAGGAGTGTTAAGAGGCTTAAACTTAGGTGGCTGAATGTTGTTGAACACTACAGCCTTAGGCACAAGGAACTTAAGGGAAACAGCAGATTAGCAAGAGTGGAAGCATTTTCTAGAAGCGGCCAGGACTCATCAAGGGTTATAGTGCCAATAATAATAATAATAAAAATTTATTCCAGAAGGTATGCAGGAGTAGTGCAATGCAATACCTTCCATAATTGATAATAATACATAGTTATAATAATAATAAAATAAAAGTTGTATTACACACAATAATAATAAAGAAAAATAAACATAAATTCGTAAGATTTTTTTTTTTTAAAGAATGTATGTATGGATTAGTAACTGCTCAACTTCACCTGAGTTTCATTATTATTTCCCTATTAAACAATCTTGTCTTATTTCTTGATAGTTAAATGCATATTTTAAAGCTTCATAGCTCATTATGGAAATGACAATGTAAGCTGAAAATAGTTGCATTGACCTACAAATTCCAGACTTGATGACACTGTGATAGTCACACAACCAGATTTTCTGAGTTATAGTTTTTGATTTTGTGCAAATTATCTATGCAATCATATTAATTAATACACAGGGAGTAAGTTAGTATAATATATTATGAGAAGATGTATGAATGCCATGACAAAGGTATATATGGATGCAAAACTAAAATTGTTCTAATTATAGTTAACATATTATTGACTTTTTCATTACATTCCCAAAGTATAAAATATGTATATAGAATAACAGGCTTGCGTGGCACTCTTTGCAATGTTTATATACTTTTATATAAAACTAATGTGTGATGAAACTTACCGAGTTGTGACAGAAAGCTTATGGAATAAAGTAATATCCTGGTCTTGGAAGTGGAAACGTCCTCCAAAGAGATCCTCGAAGGGATCATTTCTATAAATAAAGACAATAAATGAGTACTTTCATGGTTAAAACAATTTTTCGAACTGTGATTTTTATTTACACAAATCGATAGAAATGCAAAGAAAAAAAACTGAATACCTGAATCTTCCATACAAACTATAGTCGTGTCTTTCTTTGTACAAAGTGCTGTCTTCCGATGTAATTCCGTGTAAGTCAAAGTCTTTCCTTCGTTCAGAGTCTGACAAGAGCTCATAGGCCTGTTTGATCTCAACGAACTTATCCCCTGCATTGGGATTCTCATTCTTATCAGGGTGCCTAGAATATTAAGCAAAAGTTGAGTTACAAATTATAAATTGAGGTACTTGTCCCAATGGCCCATTAAATTAGGTATTTTTATAACTTCGTTATTATGTTTTCATTTTTCACTATATATAAATATCCTCCTAGCAAATATGTTCACACACAATAGTCACTTATTCAAAAAAGAGCTTTCATTAACTAAAACAAAAGACATGTATAAAAACGGTGATCTGACATTTGGCGTGTTTTGAGCACGCACACAAGGATAAATGAAAAAATATTGTCCTTACCATTCCTTCGCCAGTTGTTTATACGCTCTTCTTATATCCTGAAGACTGGCGCGACGATTTATCCCTAAAATCTTATAAGGGTCATCTATATTTTGCAAAGCTACTAAAGAGCTTAAACATAATATAAAAATAAAATACACTGCTAATCGCTGCGGGCTCAGACTCCCCCATTTCCATCTCATTTTACAATTTTTAGATGGATTAATACATTAAGAAATATCAATATAAGCAATGAACTGACTCGAAATTCACAAATTATATATAATTTCCAAAATATTGATCATTGCTATGAACTGTTCACAGATGAAGGAAGCAGGGGCAGTTTTTGATTTGCTATCAGTCACTGGTCCGAAAATAGACGCACGACACCCTTGCAAACTTCACAATACAGTATTGTTTCTGGCAAGTAACAACTCAAAAAGATTCTAAAACATAACTTAGTCTATGAAAAAAAATCGTGCTCTCACAAGTCAACATTAATGGATTTGTGACGTCAGAACCTTCAAATGAATGAATAACGTCATACAATTATGATAACGTCTACGTATAATATCAATCTCTAATAAAAATTACTCTACTCTATACAACAAAAGTGACAGCACGGATGACAGAATGGCCTTGGAGGTTAGTTTTTTATCTCCGAAAATCTCAAGTAAGAAAACATGAACGTCACGTCACTTGGACACTTGCTACTTGCTATTCGTGGAGGTAGGGGACTAGTCGTATTTCTGTTAAATTTTGAGTTAACCGGATCACGTAAAAGGTAAAAATATTACGTTTACTCAAACAAATTTGAATGTTTATTATGAATTCGGGACATCGTTTTTATTTCTGATAATTAAAAATAATACTTATTTCGGTTCGACATGGAAGTGAATGTTTGACCTCCACAACTAAATTGTTTAAAGAAACCACGAAAGACATTTTTCTAAATGATTTATTTATGACTAGTAATTTACGATATTCCGCTTATCTGCAGTTTTCGTCCTTCTTGGTAATACGTTTATACAAGTCCACACATATTATTTTCTCAACTGTATTTGCATTGTTTTTTCTGCTTTATATTTTTTGCATTATTTACACTAACAGCTACAAGCTGTTAGAATTTAATTTTTCTGCTCTGTTTCTAATACCAATCTAAATGGATGGAATAGCGATATTATAACAGACCCTTAAAAAATAAAAAAATGTGGGAAATATAAAATCCTTCAGGCTTGCAATTTTTTTTAAACATTTGGTTTAGAACTCCGTTTATTATTTATTTCGATACAGTTGCCTTAAAATATCTATTGAGATAATGGTGCAATGAAGCAATTAAAGGCAATTTAAGAGATGCCTATTTTCTGTAATGAGTAAATCCCTATCTACTGTAAAGCAGTGGCGTTCTGGAATCAATTTTTGTAAGAACATTTTTAATAAAATGTAATAAATTTTACTGTTGCATCATCATTTCTTTAAACCTAATATGTATGGTCTTTGGTCTAAATTACATTTAGGATTCCGGAAATGTTACAGTAACCCTGCTCTAATATTCACATCCAATTATTGATATATGAGTTTTTTTTCACATTGTGGAAGGAATCCAGTTAAATTCTTTGTTTTGATTGAAAGTCACTATGCAAGTGGTTGAAAATAAAGAGATCTCCAGGCTGCAGAAAGGCTAACTTTGTGGATTTTTATTGAACTGATAATTATCAGAGTAATTTCTGTACATCGAAGATTTCTAAGAATCTTGCTCTTAAATAAAGTGTATGTGAGACAAAAAGAAGCGGAAAACTGAATTAATAAAATTAGATTCTAAACTTTAGATCTATTATGAAATGAAACTCTTAAGTCTTAAAGATCTTTCCGTGTTTTAACTGATAAGATAAATAATAATGGTTGTTAAAAGTTAAACATTCTCTTTGTACATTTTGATTGAGTTGTCAAAACTTCAGTGTAAAATTGTCTTTCAAGATGTGGTAATCTTAACCAATGTTCAACATAAAATACAGTTTATGGTATAGATTTGATGTAAACGGTTCCTTATGTATCTCTGTATGAGGTTGAAGAAGGGTCATTAAGGTTTTGTTTTCTCTCTAAATGTATTGTGCAAACAATTGAGAATAAATGGTTTGAATGTGGTGAGGCACCACAATATTGTGTCAAGTAGAAAAACATTGGATTTTTCTTATCTCCCAGCAGACCTACATACGTTAAAAAGTTAGTTACACAATTTA
This sequence comes from Drusus annulatus, assembly GCA_022651775.1. Taxonomy (NCBI): domain Eukaryota; kingdom Metazoa; phylum Arthropoda; class Insecta; order Trichoptera; family Limnephilidae; genus Drusus; species Drusus annulatus. The sequence continues at coordinate 246,269 of JAGWCC010000514.1, read as the reverse complement.
ACCTGTGGAATTTCGGAAGTATTTTGAAATCCAAACTCCGATTTGATTGTTATATTTTCTTGAATTAAAATGCACAATTATTATTAAATCATTTAATATTTTATCTTTGTGAAAGTTTATTACAATTTATTACTAAATAACTTAGTTTTGTTCACTTTTAAAAAAAATATATTTCATGAAATTATTTAGTAATCATTTACAACAATCATTTTTATTTCCCAAATTAATTCCAAAATTTTGCACTCAACAGAAAACCTTAAAAAGTCAAATTGTTGAGAATGACAGAATGAAGCAATTTCAATTCTGCCTTGCACAAAAATAACAGTTAGTGGAAAAACCCGTTGATTAAAACCCAGTAATGCAGTCACTATTTTAGTTCTCATGAAGAATAGATACGAGGTATGTAATTAACTTCATGTAGAAATTAAGTCCATTGTCTCAAACAAGTCATTAAGAAACTACCAATACAAAGATATAGTATACACATAAAGAGCAGCTATCCGTACTTGTTATCAGAAGTAAAGCAATTGATAACAATTTCCTTTATTTTCCACTACTACAATAATCATCAAATAATAATTTTAACAACTGTTGAAAACCAAATTTTGTATTTGTCAAAAAGCACATTAATAGCTTTTAAATGACACTTTCTTATTTGGTTATAATATCAGTTTAACTTAGGTAAAATACTGTAATAGAAATTAAATTTCGTTTTGTTGTTATGGACCGTTGCTTATCATATTGCGACAGAAATTATCGAACTATGACACAAATTTATCTACAATTCTTTCCACCAGAAAGTCATTTAGAAACTAACTGGCTCAGCGACGATAACAATAATTTGTTTATATTTTGTGAATAAGAAGTAATTTATTGGCGCATATAATTTCCTCTATTGATATCTCCTCACATAAAAATGTTGGTTTTTTAATAGAATTAAAACAAATTGTAAATTTCAATTATATTTATTGCAAAATGTGGATCTGGGAACTTATGTACATAATATTATAATAAAGTAACCTTATTAAAATGATGTGCCATATTAAGTGTTAAATAATAATAATCTTGATAACTTTGGTGACATTGAATTGCAAATATTGCCTTGAATCAATAAATCCAGGCAGACTGATAAAATTTATTGTGGTTGAGAGATAAATTAGGGTATGTAGAGGGGCTTTAAATTTGCCACACAAAATACTATCTACCTTTTCCCACTGCTCCAAATTTTGTTCTGTGCCTTTCTGGGTAACCAGTAAAAAAAAATGTAGTCATACTTATCTCAAAAACATAGATAAAATTTATTGTTTTCTACTGTTAAGTATATTTATTTTGCTGATGCTTCGGCTTCTAAAGTCATTGTCAGACTTTATATTTACATTTTACGAATAATTAAAATATTATTACATGGTTCTCGTATTCACGGTCAACACGCAATCCTCCCCACCTTTCATCATAAAATAGTTGCGTCACATTAAGGCTGATCTTTTGGAGTTACATTTTGGCATTAGTAACATATGGTTACGTGCCGGAGTTGGGAAACAATTAGGATTAATGAATATATGCGTATTTGATTTGACTTGTCAGATACGAGTGGTTACTTATACATAAATTATCTCTATGTGTAGGGGATATTTACGTATGCAGTTCAGTCCCCCCTCACAACTCCTAAATTGATATTTGCAATTCAAACAGATCATTTCATCCTTTTGCCTTCTACTGATTTAATGTCCTGTGGGTGTTGTTTATATCTGTATGGCATTTTGAGTTTCTAAAGGAGTTTTTAGTATTGCTTCACTAGTAGCCTACACAGATTTTATCCTACCTTTTCCAACTTGATATTTGAATATCAGTTGATCTCATTAGTAAAAGCGCTAATCATTATTTTTGAAAACGAGGTATGATTTCTGATTATCATGCATTTACTATGTAAACATGTTATCTTACTATTACGAGGAAGATTGCCAAAACCAAATATTGAATTGAAGCGCCGACTATTCTTACTGCAATAAAACTTTCCAATATTATTACAGCAATGTGATCTTATAAGAAAATTGTGCATTGCGAAAATTTTATTTTGCACTGTACAGCAAATGTACAAGATTAGATTACACCAATTACTTTCAACATTATTGAGAGATAATCAACGACAGCATTATACTTATTTGTATTACCATTATACAAATCTACATTTAAAGGTGAGCTTTTGCTTGGCGAAAATTTCTTCTAACTAGCCTTAAGAGTAATCAAGAATAAATTTATTGTAGTATTGAATTTTAAAAGATTTTCCTGTGAATATTCAGGGGTGAAAGCTAATTTTCACTAAACTGTACATCTTTAGCTCCTGTCCTGCAATGGGTTTTAAACATTAAAAAAATAGAAGTTGTTACATAAGCTATTTGATTTAAAAAACTTGATATTTATACATATTATTAATAGTTACAGTCATGGTTAGTGAGCATTAGTTAGGTATTAAGATAAGATAATATTATGTGCAGCTCATGACAATTTGTACCTAGCTAAATGTAAAAAAGTATATTATTATTTTATTGTAACAAATTGCATAAAATTATTATGACTTTGTATGTAGGTAAGTTTATATACAGTGTTTTGAAATCTTTACAAATTTAATGTTGCAACAAAAACATACAAAAACATAATTTAAAAAAGTACAGTCTATTCTGTTTTTTCAGACTTTTTTTACACAAGTTTAATATCACAACAAAGCCTAATCTAAAAAGCAAAGTATCTTCCGTGTAAAAACAGAATCGAAGCTTATATTTAGTAGTAGTAGCCCCTGGTTGATATTTTCGATTTGATACACAATAACTAAAACATATATTAAAATTTACAATTTGATTGATAATAGAAAATGGAGGTTCTGGCCCAATCTTTGGAGGGGTACAAGGACCTGGTGGGCAACACGGCCGCCATCTGCACTGTGGCGCAGTTCTTCTCGCCAGCCTTCCTGTGCAATGACATCCGCAAGCAGGGCAACACCAAGGGCATCCCCATCATGCCCTTTCTCGGAGGTATCGTGCTGTAAGTTCTCCTTCACCTTATTCATAACAAAACAAACCAAACATATTTCAGGGGACTTGTCAAATCATATTTTATGTCAATTGACATAATTATTTTTATTGATTTTGTTGTTTAGGAATTGGATAGCTAGAAGATCTTTGCTATTAGACTGTGTTTCTTTGTTTACTGTTTTATACTATTAACCTCTCAATAAATCTGAAAATTTCAAACACAACACCATTATAACTGATTTTTTATTATTTTTATACATAAGACCAGTTCAGTTATTGCAGTTCTCTAGCATTTTGTCTGTGCCACCCACTATTTCTCTGCTGTACAAGAAAAGAGTATGCTTAATCTGTTTTATGTCTGACTATCCCAATTTTTCGACCTTCAGCTGCTCCTTGCAATCGTAATATTTAATTCTTAACTTTAAATTGAAGTCATAAGTGGATAAAGGTGTAACACATTTATTTAGATGTTTTTGTTTGTGTTATTAGATACATACATATATCTAAGCAATAGTTAGTGTCAAACTCTCGTGTCCCTTGGCAAACTTGTGAACATGTTGTTTGCATACTCTTGGTAGCGCGCAGGAGACGCAAAAATCTGCTGTACAGATCTGAAGTGGGTTATGAGAAACGTGTTATCTTGGTTATCCTTGTAAAGTAAAAGTGGATTAATGAAAAAACCGTCCGCAAACAATGTGTTAACTATGCCGCTATCACCTTCACGACGATTGACAGTTGCTTCACCGCGTTCGAAGAATTATCCTAATATGCATGTGAGTTATTATGCAGAGTGTACCAAATGATTTTGTAGGTCATTCCTATCTGTTAAAAGTGGCACACAAATACCACGTTTCAGCAAATGCCAGTTGTTGTCTATTTAATGAAATGAAAATATCATTGTACGTTGTATTTCAACCATTGGGCCAACCGGTCAAAGTTAGTTGGGTTAAAAAAAATAAAAGACTTGTGCCATGTTTTATTGTTGCAGCGGTGTGCTCAATCTCCAGTATGGACTCATGCTGAGGGATGACACCATGATCCGGGTCAGCTTTGCGGGAGTGTTCCTCAACATCCTGTACTTCATGGTCTACTACGTGTATGCCGAGAATAAGGGGACGGTCTGGATGCAGACGGGGCTCGGGGGCTCCTTCGCGGCCGCCATCATCGCTTACACGCTTCAGCAGGAACCCGAAATCGGAGAATACAGGCTGGGATTGATCGTCACTACTATGATGATGATCTTGATCGCTTCACCTTTGTTTAACCTCGTAAGTTTAATCATAACAAGTGTAAATTGACTAAAAGAGCAGAAGAACAAAACTTGCATGTTAATTTCTTAGAGCATATTGTTTTGAGTTAAATACTAGATTCTAATAAGGAGAACTCATATTTTTATTAGTTCAAATATGGCATCTCTAAATGGCACAATTTCAAGGATAATTACATATTTCAATACACTTAACACAAATTTTCCAAGAGTTACAAAGTAAGATTACTTTATATACCTACATAGTTTAACGTCTAACAATAGATTATGCCCAATTTTTACTTTGCCGAATACCCGTTTTTTCATCGTCCCCTTACCCCACCGCTAATTTGTAATAACCGTGCTTTGTCGGCTCCCGCTCTCTAGTGATAATATACGAAACACATGTTTAATCATATTCTGCAAACAGTGTTATAATAATTTGGTCAGCAGAGTAGTAGAATGGAGTTAGCAGTTGCGAGATTTTATGTTTCATCAAACAGAAGTGACTAGACCAGTAATAAATATTTTCTTAACATTTCTATAAGTTCTTTTCTTTTAATAGAAAAACTCCACAAACTACATCACTTCTACGTGACCGTAAAATGTAAATACATATGACATTTTTGTTTATTTTTTTAAACTCCCAGAATAATTTATTTTTCTCTTTCAAATATTTTAAAAGTATTTTTTTCACTGCTGAAGCCTTTTATATGTATACCTCGGCATAAAAAGTTTGCAAATGGAGCGTGGTTCAGTTGACAATAAATCAACAAATCTGAAATCTTTTCCAGATGTGCTATCTTGAATTTCAGTGCGTAGATAACACCTTTAATGACATGCATTTAATGTGCCTGTTAAATGTTCTCATTCTCAAATGCTTAGCATTAACATCATAATCTATTGTAAATTAAACATAATATTATTGATAAAACAATTTGAACTTATATTTTCATTTAACAGTAACTTTTTTAATCCCACTATTTTTTTAAACTTTAGATGCATTTTTAGGTTTTTATATCATACAGCCCCGATGAAAAGCTTACAAGTGAAATCTTAATAGCTTCGAAAATATTAGTGAAAAAGATACTGTTTTTTTTCTTTAATTTTCAATTTGAATCAATGTTTTTTTTTTCTTTTACGGCAATAATATTTTTGGATTTAAAAAAAAAGAAATGTAATATATTTTCAGCCCACCATAATCAGAACAAAGAGCACCGCTGGAATGCCTTTCCCAATCATATTTTCCGGAACAATCGTCACTCTCCTTTGGCTGCTGTATGGAATCATCTTGAGAAATAACTTCATTGTTGTAAGTTATTCATTATTATTCTGCCTAACTTGGGACCTCGCTCCATCAGTAGCAAGCGTATACTTTTATCCCAAGTCTATTTTTTTTTTTAAAGGGTACATATTAAAAACATGTTATAATTTTAGTTGCAGAACCTGGTTGGTCTTGTTCTGAGTGTGATCCAGTTGGGCCTGATGGCCATTTACCCTGCCAAACCAGTCAAGGCTGAATCCAAGAAGAATAAAGTTAAGAAAAACTAACTAGAAACTTTAAATTTATATTAGTAAATTTTTTATACTGTAGCTAAATCTAGTACATCAACCATACATTTTTTTTGTTCATCGTTAAACCGCTAGGTTATACAAAAAAAGGACAATGTTATGCATCAATCAGCTAACCACCAATAATTATTCACAATTATATTAAAACTGTATGCATTTTGTACTATTATGCAAACCATTCATTGGTGCTTGGACTCTTGATGCTTAATTTCTTCCAATATAGTTTTGTAAATGATTACATATATATGTATACTAAAAAGCAATATTTTCAGAAAAGAAAGTAGCTTTTGTAATGATTCCATTGGTCACATTAGATTTATTGTTATTGACTTCATGTGTAGGATTAATAATTACTTCTAATAACATTCCTTTCACTAGAATTACTATGCCCTATTCATTAATTCACATGCAACAAAATATTTATAGTCAGAATAGCAATAATAAATTATTTCTAGTAAATTAATAATAATTGAAAATGTGCCTTAACTCGAGTACAAAAGTTCAGGCTTTGTATTCACTGGAAATCCATTTAATTGCATGCATTTTTTTTTGATATGTGAGATTAATTCTATAGTGGCATTCAATTTATAGACAGCTTGTTAACAAATCAAATAAATGGTATATTAAAATGTATACACAATGATTATGTGATAATATTAAATAATTACAATTATTGTTAAAATATTGAAAATTATTATAAGTTTCCAAAAGTTATAAGGTTGGTTTCAAACATATTTGTACTATAAATTAATATTATGTACAGCACAACTGAAACTAAATTAAATTTCATTAATTGAAATAAAAGATAATTGAGTTTATTTATTGTTTTTTTCTGTCTTCCCATAATACCTACAAACCGTTTTCAACTCAAGTCTCCTTCCTGCTCTTAGTATTTTGCCTTGGGCCACGGCCTGCCAGAAAACTCATCTTTCCTGGTTTCTTCACTTTTGGTGACTTTTTCGACTCAGGCCTTTTTCACAGTAACTTGCGGTGGGGGGTGCGAAATATCAAACCTATATGTGTCTTCGTGCTTGTTTACAATGACCGTGCGCGGTTAAGCTCGCCGATCCACCTATCAAAACACGTTTTCAGTTATTGTGAATAAGGCCTATGAATCGTATGACAATGTGATCTATTTTTAAGAGTGTATTTATTACGTTTTTTAGATATAACATGCCCCTTTACATTCAGTTAGATATGTCTACATAAAAAATAGTAAATAATAATGTATGGAAAGAATATCATTTGTATGGCGCATTTTTAGGAAATGTCACTTCAAGGGTAAAAAAGTATTAAAAACTATACATGGCTTAAGTTACCTCAAAAAAAAACTTCAACACTCTACTTAGATTTTTTTTTAAATTATAGACTTTACGAAAAGATCAATAGTAAATTTATTGATAATATTTTTATTTATTTAAAAAAATATATTATTGGTGTGAGTTATAATAATAAAGAAAACACTCATTTTGTTAAGGACATTATTAAAAATACATAGAGAGAGAGAGGGTACATAAATACAATTTATATGAAACTTATAAGTGTACAGAGTAAAGTATTTAATACAAAAGAAATATAAGAGTACATAAATACAATGAAAAAATATTGATAAAGTTTTTTCAATTTTACCAAAAAGAAAAATTCTATTTTTAAAGTAATAATCTCATATAATTATTATAATTTATATTTTTATTATAAGTGTTGCCTTTTGTTTTGATCCAGACTGAAAACCTTTTGTTTGATTTTATGTGATGGTGTATTCTCTGCAGGTTATTTCAGTGAGGTAAGTATGTGGTTGTTAATTAACCTAATAGAACTCCTCTTTGGACTTCATAATTGAAATAATAATAGAGAAATCAAATCAACTAGAGTCCAAGCCTTTCTTGGTCTAGTTTTATGTTTCAAATTACCTCATAATAAATAAACCAATATAATAAACCATGCCTCCTACTTCCAACTCATCACACAGGTGATAATTCAAGTGCATATACCGAACCAGAAACATTCAAGACAAGAGGTCTCCCTGCATCTACATAGAGCAAGACGAGGGGGGTAAATAGATAGACTTGGCAGTAGAAACAGCGAGTACCTTAAAAAAGAATCATTAATTTTAAGTGTGTCCGTGTCCATAACACTATGCACAACTAAATTCTTATTTCAACACACAATGATCTTGTGAAAAGGTATAAAAACTAAAATCATAATATTAAAATTCTTTATTACATATTTATGTATTTAACAATTCATATAATTTAGTCCGCCTTAATCAGACAATACACACATTATAATATAAAGTAGAATTATGAACATACACAAGGTGAAATATTAATGTGACTGAATGTAAATCTTTTTCATTCCAATCAAATGTTTCTAATTCATATAAATTATCACTTGAGATACTGGTAACATTTTATTCAGCAGGGGCTGAATAAAATGTTTATTAAGCTTAATTATTGTTGGTAAAGCATTTATCATCTAACTAAAAATGAACTAATCATCACACCGTTTCCCGCGAGGGGTAGGCAGAGAGGATGAGCCGTCACAGAACTCTGTCTTGGCACGCACTCTTTACTTCATACATATTTAAACACCATATTTTGTTATTCTGACTATTGACATGACCCGAATCAAGTATTAGATTCACTTGATTGTGCCAAGTCTTCCTCGGGTGTCCTCGACCTTTTAAGCCATTAATTTTCACGTAGTGTATTCTCCTTCCACTCTTTTCTTCGTTCATCTGCTCTACATGCCCAAAACATCTAAGCGTCCCTTTCTTAATTTTATTCATTACGCTTGCATTCTTCCTTGATCTCCACATTTTTAACACGGTCATACATGATTTATCACACATACGCCTTAGGAATCTCATTTCTAAAGCATTCAGTCTAGTTTCATCCTTCCTCTGCCAGTTCCATGCCTCACTGCCATACATCAGAGTTGATGTATGGCAGTGAGGCATGGAACTGGGTAACCTTTTAATATCCAGAATCAGTATTTACCTAAATAGTAAAATATTCTGCGCTCATGCCCTGCCCCCTCAAGTCTTTTATCTCGGGAAATCGATGAATTAATATTATTTAGAGATGACGTTTACATATTGAAAAGCTTTCTAAGTATATACGCATATATTTACTATATTGATGGCAACATTATTTTTGTACTACATACTGACTACAAAGGAGAAAGATAATACAGTGGAACCTCGTATTGCGAATAATTTGGTTTACGAGTGTTTTGCAAGATGATCAAATGTTAATACATTTTGTCTCGATAAAGGAGCGATGTCTTACTATACGAGCAATTTAAACAGTACAAACTTTCATGGAAAAGTACCACCCAAGTAAGGCTGTAGTAGTGCGAGCGATGAATCTGTTCAACGAAAATGCAGTGTCATATTACTGTGAAATCCTCAAAAAAAAAGGCAAAAGTAAATTCACTAGTGAATAATGGTTACATTTGTATCTGTATACTTTATAATAAATTTAAAAAACATAAAAAGAATATTTATATTTTGGATATATGTTTTGTGATAAGCGTTTTGAATTACATTAAAACGAGGTTCCAATAATACTGAGAAAATACAAAATCTACTTTACCACCATATTAGTTTGATTTATTGATTAGACCTTTTAATTTGAATCTATAAAAGGATCAAATTGAAAAACAAAAATAATGCCCAGGAGTAATTTTATCATTCTATTATTTAACCATAACTTACCATTTTTTGGTTTAAAATTTACTACATTGGCACATTCCATAAACAATAAATATTTTCTAACTAATTCATAATAAATAAAATAAAATATTTCGTGGCAATTTCTTTCTTCCGGCAGTCTTCTTTTCATTTCACGTCAAAGAATTTCTTCTCACTATTAAATGCTTTGTAGAATTGTCACGAGAAAATTATAGTCACATTGAAAATTACTAACTGTAAATAATTTCTTAATACGACCGTGAAGTGTGAACTTTTCAAATATGCATTGATTTAATTGAAATTATCAACATTAAAAAACAATCTTTTCAAATCCCTATCTACCTAAGTGCCTTACTTAAAACGTATTTTAATTTTATATTTAAAATGGGTTAAGTTAGATTCCGCGATTTTTCACAGGTATTTTTAACAACTAATAATGTCATAATTTAAAATGTCATATATTCATTTCTGATTCCAGATTTTTTATCATACCACTGCTAGTGCCACTTCTCATACAAAATATATGAGCTTAACACTAAAATTTCAGACAAAACTCTGCGTCTGATAGATCTTTTATGAGAAAAAACTTATGCATACCATTTAAATTCATTAAAAAAAGCAAGATTTACGGCAAAATTCAGATAAACACACACAATTACACAGTACACCTGCTGCAGGGATTGAAGCATAAATATCTATTTAGAAACATCTTCATTTACACATCTTCTGATACATACTCTTTTTTTTGGTTTTTATGACTATTTTACCTCACAATAGGTTGGTATCCAATCCTGCACATAATATGGAAAAATATTTTGACAGGTTTCAAGTTAATTGGGTAGTTAAAATTAATTATAAATGTCTTGACAATAATTATTGACAGTGAGTTAATTATATCATACAGTGAGATTATAGGAAATTTGGGATCAGTTTTAGATAACTTGTCTCAATTTATTATATTGTGGCAAGGAGGCGCTCGAACTTGGGCAGAATACGAATAAAGAAAGTTGAAAAGCTGACAGTACGGCACCGAGGGCATTCGGAAACTGTAAATACAAATAAAATAAACTTGTTAAAAGTCAGTAAATAAATTAATGTTTTAAAGCAAAGTTTCATAACCGAAAAAGACTGATTTTCTGAACTGTGGATTAGAAAGATTTAAAATGCAGATTATTAATATGAAACTTGCTTTTGCAAGCAGAATGAAATGTTTTTTAGAAATATTTTTTTATTATTTAAAGCTATAACTTTAAGCACTTATGTGTTATCTTTATGTATTCACACTTATCGTTTAATAACTGGCATTGTTGATTGTAAGTGCTGGTGATTGGATTGTAAATAAATGGAAATCAACCTTTGAAATGCCGAATTCCCGTTAGCTACAACTTCCGTCGTGTACCGGACATAAAAGGCGTTCTACGCACTTGCTGACAGTCATTTTGTAATAATCACTTGTGTTTTACAAAATGATTATCTAATAAATTGTACCATCTTATCAGATAAAGTGTGTATGTATTTATCAAACTTGAATGTTTATAATATAAGTGGTTTTCCCAGAATAGTTACTTATATTCAGAGAAATAATAATATTTTTCTATTTTTGTTGCATTTTCATAAGGCTGAATAAGTGTATTTCTAAATAAAAATAAAATCACATGAGATTTTCCGGTAAATACATACAGTAATGTAACTTTAAAAATGGAAAATATTTATCACACTAATTTAAAATTTTTATTACCTGACTTGTGCCAAACTTCAAGCAATGTGAAACTTCTTTTCTGATTGATTAATTTGTTGACAAGCGATTATGGTTCACTTAAATATGCTACTAACGGGTTTTAAAGTATAAAAACCCATGAAAAAATAAGGTTGGATGCAGTTGCCAGTGGTTAAGCCGGCACACGATGGGCACAAATCTTGTGTACCCGATAGGTAACCCCGGCACACTAGAGGTTAAGGTTTCTAATAGCTTTCTAGGTTGGGAAAATTTTAGAGTCATATTTACCTCCATGAATGCATCCTCAATGATAGAACCGTAGATGTACCACAGGGCTGATACAAAGAAAGATGTCAAGATGATGGGGAATGGAAGTGTCTCCGTACTGCGTACTCGTATCACATGGAACAGCATGGTCAGCGGAGATGCAATGAATATCAATGTTACTATGCAACTTATAAATCCTGTAAATTAAATTATTACATGTCAATACATGTGAATACACATTTGACAAGGAGTTAAATTTCTCATTGAGGAAGATTCACACTCCTCATAACTTACGAAATACAACTGATAAAACTTCTGTTCATTACAAGCTGCCAGCTTTGACAATTTTTTATAAAACTCCCATTATGTTTCACGAAACGAGCACTGTAAAAATTAGGTAAACACTTACACTATGAGTGCCTTTCCTTTATTTTTAAACATTGAAGTCTTAAATTAATTAACTAACCATCACGCTGTTTCACTGCAGTGGTAAGCATAGAGGATATACCTCAACATAATTCTGCCTTGGCAAACACTTTTTTGCAGCATCATTTACATTGATACATGGTCTCATACATACTCTTCTGTTATTCTGATATGTGCGAGAAAACACAAAATATTTAAGACTACAGTGTTTTTGGGAGTTTTAAATATTATTATATCAAATATGAGGGTCTTCATCTTATGCATGTTTACAGCCAATTATTATAATGATGACTAAAACAGGTTGTGTGAGTGTCTGCATTGATTTTAATTAATGAAAATGAAAATAAATTCAGAAACTTACCAGTTCTATTGAGGGCGACAAGCGGACTTGCTTCAAATGCGATGTATACATGAAATACACACAGCGAGAGGCAAATAGACAGGAATTGATATACAATAGTTGACTTGTGGGCCACATGCCGGAAATATATGCACACATATACAAAGAAAGAGGACTGCTCCAATCAAATTTACTAAGATTACAAGATCATCGTGTTTTAGTAACCCATATTTTAGCCACAAATTACACCTGTAAAAGAAAGTCTGATTATGCCAATGTATAAATTAAATTGTAAGGAAAATCAAGGTCATTATACGATAAGTGCAGGTACTTAAGATAACCTTTATTTAGGATCATTATGTATAATGATGATATGATTGAAGAGACCAATCACACTTATAATAATTAATAACAGTTCTCAAGACTTACGATAAAAAGCCGCACACAAATGAGAAACCCGACGAGTCACCAGTAGAATGGGTTTTCATGTATCGTAAGCAGACAATTCTAAAAATATATTTTAAAAAAAGTTGAAAAAAATATTTCTCATGTATAGATTAATATTCTAACTTATTCATGTTTAAAGACAAAAATGTAATTACGATCCAGATAAAAACTGCAGTAGGGTGACTATGACAGCGAGATCGCCGACTGTCTCTTTCCATTCTCGCAAATTTTCCGAAAATATATTAGACATAGTGATATGAGTTGCACAATTATTACTAAAATACTAAGCAGGGTCTGAACAGTAGAAACATTGGAGATTGGAAGACGAGTTCTTGTTTTAATTTGAATACGTGTTATCTCAACCATTCGATCCTGTGTTATTTTCATATTTTGACAGTTGATGTTTTGCTTTTTTAGTATATTGCGCAAAATATTAACTAGCCATCTATATCAAAAACAAAAATATATTATTCGTCGTAGCTACCTGCATTTTTTTATTTCGAAAACCACAGATGAAACTCTGTCAAAGATGACAAAACTTCTGTGGTAGAGCGGGCTTGACATAATTTATTTGCGGCAAGCGATCGGCTAATAAATGATTTTTGCGAGTAAACATTGTATGTGAATAAACGAAATGCATTTATAAAACAATATCACATGAAAAATGAAACTCCTAAAACCGGCTTGGGTTTCTCACGATGGTATGTATTTAAAAGACATAATACCGGGATATACACAAGACAATATTATTCTCTTAATATTTTTACAAACAAAATTTTACGTATAGATTTTCATTTAGAGAACGAAACATTGTAATTTGACTACCTAAATTGTACAGTTCCTTTTTATTACTGTAAAGCCGATTAATATGCAATAAATATTGTGCAAAATGCACACCTATCTACTGAATAAAATAGTACATGCCACTTGGTTTCTTTGCCAACAGAGAAGCCAATATTCTCTGTGGACATTCACCCGGCGGGGGGCAGGTTCGCCACCGGGGGCCAGGGGGGCGACTCGGGTCGTGTAGTGGTCTGGAACCTGAATGCTGTGATGCAGGAGTCTGCAGAACTGGACCCCGCCATTCCCAAGATGCTGTGCCAGATGGATAATCACTTAGGTACCTAGCTTTATTTCACTATATTAATTATTTTAAATTCTTTAAATATCCACTTTAGGCACTTTTGAAAAAATACAAAACAATGATTGATTGAAGATCTTTGAGAGATTGGTATTACTAAACTAGAATTCTATGCTCTCAGTAACGTGTTTATTTTTGATTTTCCAAAGCTATAGGAGAATCCCACCATTCAAAGCCAGTGGAACTGTAGAATCCCCATTACGGAGATGGAAAATTGGAGAGAAAAAAGGGGAGAGGATCAGAAAGACCTGGCAGTTGTTTGGCAGCAATGACTTTGCAAGAAATATTTCGAAATGTTGTCTCAAATGTGATCTCAAATATTTATGAAAAAAAAATATTGTTTTTACTTCGTTCGGTTTAGAATCCATGACCTCTGGGACCAGAGCCAAAGCTCTTACTACTCTATTCTGCAACGGAGCCCATTATTTAACGAATTAGCTAATGCGTAATGTGCAAAAATCTTAAGCTGCATTTTATATCATTGAATCATTTCATCTGTTATTAATTTGTTATATTTTATCTGACCTGTCAGTAGCTAATTAAATGAAACGTCGCGGTCCCAACCAGGCACTGTGGGTTCAATTCTTTACTAGCTAAGTCCTCTATCATTGCAAAAGCAACATTTTCCGCTAAAGTGATGGAAGTAGGAGTAATTCAAATATCTTCAGGTTATTCGTAACCCGGGAATGTTTCTCTTTTTAAAAATGGAAGTTATAAATATAATATGTTTCAGCCTGTGTGAACTGTGTTCGATGGAGTCGAGGAGGGCAGTACCTGGCCTCTGGGGGGGACGACAAGCTGGTGATGGTGTGGAAGATGTCTGGCTCGGGGGGATCGGCCGTATTCGGGGGCAACGGAAAACTCAATGCAGAGACCTGGAGGTGTGTGGCTACTCTCCGAGGACATGCCGGTAAAAAAACTTTTATATTTTTTGAAAAATCATCTCAAGAGTGCTTTAAAGTGAATCAATCAACACAAGAAATCAATATATGTAATAATCAAGTACTATTGCTTTTAAAGGCAGGTTTTTATTAATTTAATAAAAAAATAATTTTGTTTTAAGCCACTTTATTTATACACATATAACAATTCGACCGGTTTCGGTTAAACTTAACCTTCATCAGGAACGTATAAGTATAAAACTATTTTATACTTATACGTTCCTGATGAAGGTTAAGTTTAACCGAAACCGGTCGAATTGTTATATGTGTATAAATAAAGTGGTTTAAAACAAAATTATTTTTTATTTAAATTATAATGTCAAGCTACAAAGTGTTTGCTTCCTTCGATAATTTTTATTAATTGTTCATAATGTGATTTGCCATTAAATTGTCGTTAAGGAAAAACTAATGGTAATTTAATATAATGAAAATGGCCTTAAATGCCAAAACTGATGTCACTAAAAATAAAAACTGAAACTAGCAGAACTAAATAATAATAATATTGAATTTTAATGATTTAATAAAACAAATTTATAACTTTATTCCACTATTTTATTTTTTGACTGGACCGGTTTCAGCCTATAACGGCCTAGTACAGGTTGTTCTTATTCTATGGCTTATATACTATTTTTGGGATGTCAGGGGTAGTAAACCATGATTTTACTTTAATTATATTTATCAGTATTGCTGCATGATTTTACTAGTTACAAGTTACTTTTAGTTTACTATTTTATATATCTATGGAATAAAGTTATAAATTTGTTTTATTAAATCATTAAAATGGAATTCCACCATGAATTAACAGTTACAAAATTAGAAATAATATTGAATTTAATTCAGTTGAATTATAAAAATTAAAAAAATGGAGTAATAAAGTTCTACAAATCAAACACAAAAACTATAAATAAACCTTTGTTTGTTTCTTACGAAAATTGAAACAGATAACAATTATTTGGTCTCGCACCATCAGTCTCAAGAATCTCATTAACAATAAGTAATAGTAATATGGCGATTTAACTTTATTTTTTCCACATTAAACTTTCTCTTTTTTAAAATTTGAACTGATTCCACACCTGTATGCACTATATCGATGTATATAGGTGGAGAAATTCAATCATTTTACTTATCTATGTATAAAATATACATAAAGTATAAATAAAAATACATGTTTTTAATAAACCCTTCTCTATACATTGAGCTATTATGGCACCTATAAGGGAATTTAACCATTGACACAGATACAAAAGTAGGCAAAAGTGTTGTCAACTTGATTTCTGTAAATCATAAAAACAGTTTCAAGCTTTTGGAGTTACCATTTTGAGGTTAGTACTCCATTTTAAATAAATGAAGTCTTGATTGTTTCTTATAGGGGATGTATTAGACCTGGCATGGTCTCCCTCGGACAAGTGGTTGGCCAGTTGCAGTGTGGACAACTCGGTGATAGTTTGGAATGCTGAAAAGTTTCCTGAAATGGTTTGTGTGCTCAATGGACATTCCGGTCTGGTGAAAGGAGTAGCTTGGGATCCGGTAAGTTCTAGATTTTTTTATACTATGCATACCTAAATAATTATACATTTTTCTCAATTCAACAATCAACTTATCCAGTATATAATATCCAGATTAACAACAGCCATGTAATATGAAATAATAAAAATCAATGTCTGTACATATAATTTAACAGGAATGAAACTCCGACTCAAAGGAAAAATACATGGTTTATATGCTATGGAGGTTCTCATGCTTGCTTGATAATATTTAATCTTTTATTTTTTAGGTTGGCAAATATTTAGCATCTCAATCAGATGATAAGAGTTTAAGAATTTGGAAGACCGCAGATTGGACACAGGAAGCTGTAATCACCGAACCCTTTGAAGAATGCGGAGGTAATCCTAATATGTACTTGCATATTAATTTTTTAAAAAATCGATAATCAAATGAGTGGCAATCAAGTTCAGTTGCATAAAAATAATATTGTCATGAAACTAGTCTTCTGGGGTTATAAAACAATTAATTAGAAATTTATTATAGTAAAGCGCGCTTGAGGTGAAATATCACAAAACTGCGCTGTAGAAATATAATATTATTACTACTGCACACATGATGATTTGAACCCACGACTTTTGGATTCGAACTCGAGGATCTCAACTGCTCAATCACGGAGGTAGTCAGAGAAAGGTTTAAGATTGGTTGTGGTTTAAAGAAAATTGTTGGAAAAACTGTAATTTGAGAGTGATATAAAAACGCAACAATATTTTACTTTTCTTTTATTCAGCTGTTATGGATAGTGAATCTGATATCTTTTCTTCAGGAACGACTCACGTGCTGCGGCTATCTTGGTCCCCCGACGGGCAGTACGTGGTGAGTGCTCACGCCATGAATGGTGGGGGCTCAACGGCACAGATTGTTGACAGGGACGTTTGGAGGTGCGACAAGGATTTTGTGGGACATCGGAAAGCTGTCACTTGTGTTGTAAGTTTATGGCTTTTAATTTTAGTAAAATTTTAACTTGGCTAAAAGTATCAGCCACTGAACAGAAAAACCCTAGAAGTGTGATCTGTACCGATTTGAAAGAAAACTGATGTTGCTAATTTAATCACAAATTAAATTGATTATCAGTTTGAGAAAGAATTTTGATGTTCTTGTTTGTTTATTTGTAACAGGGTTATGCTTTTCATTGTTCTGTAAGAGTGTTAAATTACTTATAATCTGAAAGTATTTCAATTCTTTTAGTTTTTGGTGCTTAATGATACGTTATTTACCATTAAGGCGATGCCAAGGCATTTATAGGTATCGCAGTGAATGTTGATGCGAATACAGTACTCACACAGATGCATTACTTGCGTATAGCATATAAATTGATAGATATTCTAAGTATCGCCCTGGTAAAACGTTGTTTTAAATGGCATTAGACGTGTTTGGTGACCAGATCTGAATAGCCAGGTACTTCTCAACCTTCCTCTTCCCCATCTCATTCCCCTCCCCACTACCTTCAGTCTCACAACATACCCCAATTGGGGATGCCATGGTCCCACTGGCTCCCCACGGTTGGGGGCAGCTCTTGTGCAGTATTCACTTTAATTTATTTTTACTTTTAAATAGTATGTTTCAAACTTGTTATTTAACTTTAGAAAAGAAAATTCCAGTGAAATTGGTAAAAAGTTCATTTTTAATAAATTAAATAGAACAACGACACATTGCAAAGGTTTTTAAATAATTGTAAAAACTTTGTATATTCAAATTCTATCAACATTTAAACCTGTTTTATCCCTTTTTCGCTAAAAACAATAAGTAGGCATAAGGAAGACAAAATGATGTTTCTCAGTGATATCGCTGTTGAAAGTGTATACATATGCACCAATACACATAATCCTAAGTATGCATTGGTCACCTCAACTCTAATTGTGCCACCTATAACAGTAAAACAGTAACTTCAAATGTCAAAAATTCAAAATGGTGCTGATCGATTTAATGGTCATCAATTGTGATAAAGTATGAAACAACCCGAACTTAGAAGTGTGGTATCTGGTTTCCAGCGCTTTAACTCCAACATCCTAATCCGCTGCCGGTCGGGGAGCTCGCGGGGCCCGCAGTACTACTGCTGCGCCGCCATCGGGTCGCGTGACCGCTCGCTGTCCGTGTGGTGCACGACCCTCAAGCGCCCGCTGGTCGTCATCCACGAGCTCTTCACCGACAGCGTGCTGGACCTCTCTTGGAGCAAAGACGGTTCGTATCTTCACCAATTCATTTTTTTTTATTTAGAACTTGCGAGTGCCCGGTATGCTTTGCAATGCCACTCAAAGAAAGATTTTGTTTTTATTCTTTTTATTGAAGTGCTTTTGCAACATTACATTTTCCCCTTTAAATTTTTAATTTAAAATTGTAGCATAGATGATATTGTTCATCATCTTTTTCACTAAAAGCCTGGTACCGTTGCAAAGTCATGGTGGACTTATATTTCGGAGAAGAAAGATAGGCACGCCAATTATCAATATTAAAACGTGTGGCGGCATGCCTGGCAAATCAAGTGATTTGAAGAATTCAGTTAAATAATTGACAACTTCATCATTATTTTTGGCTGCTAATATAGCACTTTCACTGATAATTTTTGTAATTCTGTGTGATATTTGGGAAAATTTTGTAAATCAGATTCCTCTATGGTTGCTGTTATTTTACAGAAGCTTATTGGTATATTGCTTGGATTCATCGATTGCCATTTTCCCATTCCCAATATCCAACAATTGTTTTGCGAAACGTCCAGCGGATGCATCATGTTGTAGTTGTATACGCATATTGGTCTTCAAAGTTAATTTCTGCACCATAATTAATTTGACATCAAAAGTAATGCCTTTTGACGACTATCTAAACAAGGATACAAAGAAACATCCATTTTAAATTTTATTTATTAAAATAAAATAAAAACTCAAGTAGGTACCTAATTGTGTTTTCCATCTGTGGTTAACCAGAGTGGTATGGTACATCTATGGGCTAACCTAAATATAAAATGGCGGGTTTGATATTTTTCATACTAATTTAAAAACATTTTAGCAAAAGTTTTGATATTTGATTTCATTCAAACTAATCTCTAAACCTTCCCGTCACTAATAAAATTAACTGTGCTATTTTCTAAAATAAATTAATTAAGCAATTTTCGAGAAAATCGAAAATAGACGGACAAACATTCATTTTCATATATAGAGATGATGTAGGCAATCTTCGACGAATCAGGATTGAATGTAACGACTATTTTGCAGAGCTTGACGGGAGCATTTTTTTATCTCATGAAATTGGATTGGTTGGAAGAAATTGCCACCTGGAAATAACCCCACCTTGCAATAAAATTAAAAAAATGTTTTGTAATGTTATTTACGTAGCTTACCTTTATTCCAGGCTTGAATCTTTTAGCCTGCAGTTGGGATGGGACAGTAGCGTGTATTCAGTTTACAAAGAAAGAAATTGGCCTTCCCTTATCCTCACAAGAAATGGTAATTTTGCTTACTAAATTAAAAGTATAATATTTTGAGGTACTTATTTAGCATTATTTATTTATATTTTATTTAATTTTGCAGAATGCTTTATACGAGAGAAAGTACGGCAAGTCGCTAGCCTCCGCCACAGACAGCGACTTGTCATATACCAACTTACCCGTGGAGACGCTTGAGATACTCAATGTGCGGGAGGAATTGGACAAAAAGGAAGCCACAAAGATTGCATTATCCGCAGAGAATAAACCCAAGTAAGACTGTCCTTATCTTCCTTTCCATAGACCATCAAAATGGATTCCGTGGTATCTGATATTTCTTTTAAAATTATTTGTTTATTATATCTTCTGCCTGTCCTGTGCGAATTTTACATAAATTCTTTACACTTATAATATTTTTATTTTATCACTTCATAATTCATTTTTCTAGACCTATCACCAGCAACGGCGCTGTAGAAGATAAGAGTATTACAACTGTAAACACAATAACAACTCCTCGTCCATGATCTCTCCGGTGCGGCCTATTAACCGGCAGATAGAGACCAGGACCTCGGACGGGAAGAGGAGGATCACACCCATGTTCATACCACTCAACCACCCTTCAGATCATCAGTAAGTTGCCTCTTAGCTTTGTAGTGTTAATAACCAGGAAATGATAGCAGTTTTGTTTTCCAATCAATGATGTAATATTGACCGTGAGAATTATTAATCACCTGTGCACTGATTCCTCAAAGCATCTTTTTTCAAGGTTTAATTTTGACCCCCAAAGATGATTTATTAATTTATTTTTTCAACAAACTTTACACGTAAGAAAAACATGCAAAAAAGATTGCTGCCACCAGGATTTGGACTCCGGAACCTTTTGCTAACCCCGCAACTGCTCTAAAGGCAACATGGCTATATTACGCAATCAAGGCAAACTATAGACTCGTGATTAACCAATGTGCACATTGAATATTTATTCAATAATTACATAATACTATTTGAAGATGATGTTTTGTGAAAACGGTGCTATTCAAATTAGTTAACTAATATTATATT
The DNA here is from genome assembly GCA_022651775.1 of Drusus annulatus. Taxonomy (NCBI): domain Eukaryota; kingdom Metazoa; phylum Arthropoda; class Insecta; order Trichoptera; family Limnephilidae; genus Drusus; species Drusus annulatus. Next base: position 225,430 of record JAGWCC010000514.1, on the reverse strand, counting down.
TTGTTCTTGTTGGTTTCCAAATATTTTCGCTGAATATATTTTCTTTTGCAGTGAAAGTTTCACCAATGCCACAAATACAGACGGTTGCTTTAGCAGCTCTTCCCAGGCGAAGAGTAAAATAATAGTGGAGAAACGAGACGACATCATCATCGTACCGAATGTCAGCAATCACGCCAGCGTCCTCCCCCCTGCCACGCAGAAGCCCAACACCTTCATCGGAGTCACCAAACCACCTGCAGACAAGTGAGATTACATTCAATTTCCACTGTGGCAACTACGAACGCCTTCATTGGGTTTACAAATTTTAAAAATTCATATTAACGTAAGGCATTTAAAGATAGGTCATCACAAATAGTTAAAATTTTTGCTCCTCTAATGATCGAAGTTTCTCTAATTCTTCTTTTTACTAAAATTGTTAGTTTCATGTATTTATTTTTGCAGTCAACTGGACACCCGTCTCAAGCGTCGAGGTGAAATCCTTCCTGGACCCAAAGTGGACGATGTAACAAAAAGGCAGAAACTGACGAGCGTCAAACCAGCAGAGAACACTCTGGTCCAGACACACGCTGTGCACCAAGATAATGTGGAAAGGATGGCTAAACCAACTCTGGGAACCGCTGGTCCCATAGTTAGGCATGCTGGGAAGTATAGAGTACAGGTTAGGAGGTTTCCACGCTTTACCTTACAACTTTTTTTAATCCGTTCAATTTTATGATTTTGTTTTCATTGCAGGTGTTGAATAATGCTTGTAATACTCCACATGGTAAACTCTCCAGGATACAGCTACTGCCAGGAAACTCCGCATCAAATGATCCCATCTGGGAAAGCTTTCTAGGTTCGTACCAATTTTTTTAATAAACTTCTTAATTAAAAATTTTTAAATTTCAAGTAATTTAATTTATACTGCGTTTTAACAGATGTTCTCATTTACGTGGAAACAATCCATTTATAAAAAATTGTAATTAAGTAAATTAAAGTAGTGTGATAATAATATACCATGCCAAGAGATTGACACTTACCGAATTTCACTCAAACAATATATTATCTGAATGAGAAGCAAATTTTTAACGCTATGCATTCTGAGATGCCTAGGTTTTTACGCTGGTTCACACTTAGGTTTCACGAGGTTTATAGCCGCATTAAAATCCAACAAAATGCTTCGATTTCAATCAATATAAATATTTTTTAAATGTGAATACCGAACAGTCCTAACTGTTCGGAGCCAGTAGAACATCTTCACATGTTATTAGTAACATTTCAATATGGAATCGCAGTCTTTCACCAGGGCGATACTGAGAGTATCTCCCACTCTGATACTCCAGCCACAAAGTACTATAGTCAGTCATGACACATCTCTCACTTCAATCGTAAGATGTAATTGCATTCAATCACTCTTACAGAAAATGCTTTTTTCATTACATATTAGGATATCATTTACCATTGTCTCACTAACGAGATTTGGAATTACTTATGTAGAGAAGTAATGGCATACTGCCAATAGATCCATTGTAACCTCTCCCTCTTCCCGATAAGACATGTTACAAAAACTGAGTTTCCAATGGAGCTTTCAGTGGCAGAACCATAATGGTACAATGATACAATTTACTTTTTCTGAATGAATTGAGAACAAACCATTCATATTGTGCTCAATTTCCAGGTTCTCCGTGCAACAATATAGCCTGCGACGCCACCTGGATCTGTGTGGGCTGCGAAGACGCCACCCTTCACACCCTGGCCACTAGCACGGGGCAGCGTGAGGTGGGTACCCTGGCTCTGGGGGCTCCCGTCGCCCGTCTCGCCCTCGTCACCCTGGCCCCCCAGTTCGGTGGTACCCACCTGTTTGCCATCACCACCTCTGCCGCACTCACTGTCTGGAATATGAACCAGAGAAAGTGCACTCTACCGCCCATATCACTAAGATATCTGATGCAGAATGGTGGTCAGTTTTTTTTTTAAATATTAATGATGTCCCAACTGCCTGAACCAGTGGGACAATGGCATTCTTAATTGGCATATGTTGTGAGGCGGAAGGGATTGGGGAGGGGAACGAGATGGGAAAGAGAATTGATAACTTTGAATGTGCAACCAGTTAGCAAGGAAACCTTACATCACACCGTGTCGTAGACCGTAGAGAATTCGATGAACCTTACCGCAGTCTTGAGCCCCTTCTGGAAACCAGACTTGATGTGTGTTAGAGCTAACACTAGGTCGTAGCAATTTATACCTGGTCTTAACCAGCTTGCTCTTGTGGGACTGCATTCTCTAGAATTGGACCAAGTATGCGGAGCAAAACTCACTCTAAAATTTAATACATGGTATTTAATAGCGGTATAGGCTGGTACCTTTTTTTTTAAATCTACTGGTGGTTTATGGGGCTTAAGGATTGTAATAACTTTAGTCTTTTTCCAGATGTTTTGAATTTCTCCAGTTTTATAAATGTTGTACATAACAGTTTTAAGATTTCGAAACGTGGTGAGTCATTTACTGCGATATCCATCTCTTGGAGAAGCAGAATATTGATGTTTTGATCGATAAGCATTTTGAATAAAAAAATCACCTTTTAAACTAGATGTTCCCCTCAATAATAAGGGACAATATTTTACATATTTTATTGTTCCCAACATTTAGTGTTATTATCCCCTTGGCGGTGAGACTTTTGGTCTTCGGCCCCTTATATAGTGGCATTTTAGTAGTTCGGATGTCCACTAACTGGGAGCCGCCTCACTCACTGCCCTACCTTCATGTGCAGTAACTATATTTGTACTGGCGAAATTGCGCACAGCGGGCACAACCATTGCGTAGGGCAGTTAGCGCACTATACATCATTCATTTAATATTTTATTTCATTGCATTTTATGTATTGCATCTTATTTGAATGATTTAATTTTTTTCAGTAACCGTGTCAAGTTGTAATCTATCTGATGATGGCAGTCCCATGGTCTCCCTGACCAACGGGAAAGGATACATCTACTGTAGAAAGATGTGCACTTGGTAAATATAATCATTTCAAAATCTTTTCCCTTAATTTTAGACAGCATTATAAATTATCATAGTACCCAAATCGATCGTTTGAAGCCAGGATATTGTTAGATGTGAGTTAGAGATGTCATATTTATATATGTACATACAAATTTGGGTTCTCTTAGTAGAGTCTAGTTCATAACTTATTTTCGCCAAAAAGTGGAGATACTATGTCTTGGCTTTAAGCCGTTGAAATGATGTTATTATCATATTTTTTCCTTCCAGGATTTTAGCTTGTGATGGCACAGACCCCCTGTGGAAGTGTGCCCGAGGGGGGTTGGGGCGGGGTTCTGGGGGAGTGCCCCTGCCCGCCCCGTCCCAGGCCACTAACGCTGTCCCCGTGGGACCCCTGGCCGCTGTGCAGCAAGCCACCTTCCGTGGAAGACCCCCACATGGCTCACAGTCCCTCTTCCAACAAGGGTATGTTCACAATCCCCTCCCCCCCCATAATTTGTTCATATTATACACTGAACAGGTAATCAATAGAAGTGTGGTCTATAGCGATTTGAAAGAAAACTGATGTCGTCAATTTACATAATACATTTCGACTCCTAGGCCCCAGACAGGCACATTGGAATTGATTATCTGTGCAAGAAAGAATTTCGATATTTGATCAATTTCACCCGAAGTACGCATGAAATTGACCTTACTTCTAGCACATACATTTTTGTGTGTATTGCAGACTGTGTCCAATTTACAATACACATGAACAGTAAAAATAAAAAAAAGCAAATTAAGACATATTGTTAACATTTCTCTTGAAATCTTTTCTCTTAAGGTTATGTTGAAGATATCAAGAGACATGTTATTTAGTAGTACATGCTCACTACACACTTTTATCGGTTTATCCCTTCAGTAGTTTGTACATAAACCCCCTCCTTTAAATATCTATCAGGGTTTTCTCATATTATGCCACCTTTGGGTACGTAGAAATTTCAGACAGTGATATTATTTTCAGGAGTTTTCATTCCGGAGCTATTCAGAGCTATTTGGAAGGGCAATTAGCGAACAGCCAGCTCATTGATTCTCCTGCTGAATATAAACATTGGCTCCTAGCACTGACTTCACATTTGATGCAACAAGGTACCCACATTATTATAATATCATTAACTTAAATTGAACATATGTAATGCATATTGAATATTGACCGTACCTGTGGATATTGTATAACTTGCTATTTTTAATTTCTTCTAGGTCCTGAAACTAGACTACGAAATATTCTGGATGATCTCATGGGACCAAGTCATTGCACATCAAAATCAAAATCATGGGAAACAACTTTAATGGTAATAATAATTTTTGCCTATCACTTAGAATTTCATAAATCCAAACGCTGAAAATCATTTTTTTTCTCGAATCCCAGATTCTCAAAAACACATTTGATTTGATTTGAAAATCCAAAGTCTTTGACTGACTTTGTGATGTTTACCATACTTTTTTTTCAGGGTTTTGATAAACATCTACTGCTGGATGAAATATTAGCAATAGTAGGGAAGCACCTGAGATGGCAGAGACTGTATATAGAATACTCTGAACAAGTTGCAGTGATCAAAGAAAAGTTGACAGACTCTAAATAAATAAATTTGGTTTTTACAATAATATTATGCAATTACCTAAGTGTTTTATACTTATGTGCCAATTTTGTAATAACTTTCTATATATAAAAAAAAAGAAGAATTACTTGTAAGACTTTTTATTAATTGGTTTTATCACCCTGTTATGTAAAAGTTTAATTGAGGACTTGCAGGGTAATTTTTTGTTTGTTTTATTTTTGTGTCTCCTCATATTTTTTTTGGGAAAGCCCCTAACTGATTTATTTCTAGGGCGGTGTGTCCGACAAATTTCGATCACCTGAAATCGGACTGTTGACAAATGTTGAAATAGCAGTGATGTGACATATTGAAGTCTACCGAGTACTGGACTATTTCTATACATAACGCAACGAACACCTTCACTACTTTGTCAGAAGAATTATAGAAACCTTTCCTAGATGTAAGATTGTCAAAAATCGCTGGTTTTTCTGATTGAAAATTACAGAAAAACATTGACAAATCTAAGTTTCAAAATTTTACAAATAATTTATTACAAATCTTGATTATTTGTTTAACATTTTCACATGCAAAACATACTCTATGCATGCAAATGACTTTTGTTCGTGAAATATCAAATTGTTCATCAGAACACATGTAGAGAGAACTAAAGATACGGTTTTCTGTCAATTCCTGATTTCATAAAAGCTATGGAAGAAATAGAATCTGTGAATTAAATATGAAGATACCATAAATTGCCGAGGAAAACCGTTTATTCATTTCATTTGTATGTTAAATTTAGTGCGTAAGTTCATTATACATTTTTTTACATGGAACTTATAATTAATACAATTTTTTTTTATTTCTGATAATTATACTGATATTTTTGCATTCCTAATTAATTTACAAGGAAGCATTAAAATGGTGGCTAACACAGTTGATGACTATAAGCTGTAACATATCAACTATGTCCTCTAGCAGGCGGCTTCAGCTGTTGCACATATTCTGCAGGGAAGTTGTTACCATCTTGTCAATTGCATGACATCTGTTGAACTGCTTCCTCCAGCAATCTTCTATTGGACTACCCTGCAACCATCCTAGAACAAGTATCAATATAATGCGTCTGTATAATATAATTCACTTAACAAAAGAATCAGGGCAGCAATAAGGGATACATAAAACAGACAAACCAGAAACAAACCTGTGTATGGACGTTATATAATTTACATCTAGCTGTCAGTTCGACATAAGTTCCATAGTGTTTTCAATTTTATAATTATTCTAAGCAGTATCTCTTTGTTCATTAGTGGCTGCGTGATAAGCCCGAAAGCCTTTGTATTATTTCCTCTGATTGTGTAGTGCCAGCATCAGCATTTACAGAGTGTTATTTTTCTTTGCTGAATCCATTGCCGCAACGTTTTTCTTAAGAATGGCACTTATTTGTGGAAAATTTGTGATGACTTCAGAAGTCCCTTGAGAGGCAGAATTTTTATTTTCTAGCATATTTTTTTAAACTTATTTTTACAGTCGTCAGGTCTGACTCTCTTTGTTTGCTATGTGATCCAGAAAATTCAATGTTATTACACTAAAATCGAGTAAAAATGTAGCATAATTAGTCAGATTACTATATAAATTATTTTGTACCTTTTGTCCTGAATCTATTTCAGCAAGTAAACATCGATTTTTTTCACTATTATCCATCTTGATAACAAAACACTACTTCACCACTAGCTGTCAAGAACAGAACTTTCGTGGTAGAGATTGAAATTATTAGTTTTAACCTAAGAGCAATAATATACCAGGAGGGATAGCTTTGCGAAACAGTGTAGTCAGGATTGTCGATTTTTTCCTGACTCTGGCGTGGCTAAGATTTTCATGGACACACGTTTTTACATCTATTCATAGCACATGTCGACATAATGTTTTGTTTATTGGTATAACCACCTTTTCACAGTAATGTTATCAACATAAATATAGGATATAACCTCAAAAACCGTTGAGTTATGTTAAACGTACGTTACGTGAAACGTAGTGGGCGGAGACGCGGGAGACGGAAAACATGCCTACATACCTAAAAGTGGTGCGATATTATGAGACAAAGTGTCTTGTCTCTTTCTTTCTCACGGTTTACAACGTAAAAACCCGGAGAAAGTGATTTATCGCAAATTTGTATAGGTTGGGTAAAAATATTTAGCTCCCTTTCAATATATATTCTTACTTCCAAGGTTTGAACCAAGTCAGTTAGATACCTCTGATTGGTTGAGGACTTACTTCAAGCCAATACTCATTAAAAATATATTTTTGTACTTGGTTCAAACATTTATTGCTCATATCTAAATACCAAATTCATTATCATTTAGCTACCAAAATTAGTGACTTTGCTGATTCCTATGCCAGAATTCCAAACATGTCTAACTCAATTTTGCTCTATTTTGACATGGTTCAAACAAATACTACGCTAACGAAATGTCTGATTAGACGGAATCATTCAAATGAAATTCATAATGTAACAGAAATCTAATCCGTCTTCAAACAACTCAAATTGTACTTGACGAAAATCAATGAGATGATAAACGTTACATTTAAATATATCGGGAGAATTTAACGAGTTGTTCGAGTTCTATGAAACAACTGACCCCTTTTTTTACTAGACGAATAGCTGCTTCGTATTTAAAAAAAAAAGTAAATTCATTAATAATGTTTGTTAGTGAGGATAGTTCGAGACAAAGCAAAAACGTTTTGTTTGCATCTAATAATTTGAAATAGAAAGGTAGGTACGTTTACCATGCTTGCGTATCTTCAGTTTTATTAGCTCTTTTTTCGGATGACATCTAGTTTTAGTAAAAATCGAGTTGGCAACACTGCTATTCGTAACTCTTTTTAATTTTCAAGTTTGTTTACTGGCGTGAGCTTAGCTTATTATAATTTCGGAATTGATAAATTGTGACTAACATTGATGTTATAAAACTACGATTTTATTACAAATTGATAAGGCGAGTTAACGTTTCTATGACATTTTACTTTCAAGAATTCTTTACATTAGCGATGGGAAAAGCTTCACAGATTTGTGAATGCTTCACGAATTGATACTTCTTCAAAATGAACCTTTCACGATGAACCCTTCAATTGAAGTAACATATTAATCACAGCATTTCTCGTCGGGGGGGTTGCTAGCGATAAATGTACCAAATAATAGTCACGTTTTTTCTTAATAGTTTTTATTCGGGACAGCTCTCCCAACCACATAACCCACTCCTCCATTATTGTATAACAAAAATTATACCGTGTAGAAAACTACTTCTTTCTTTCTTCTATGTGTGTATTAATGAATTGTCTATTACTAGTTTCTTGTCTATTGTTTCTCGATGACAGCTGCCCATATGTTTAAGGCGGTATCATGCCTTAAAAGGAATGATGTACAATAAGTATGCATAGCCTTACAGAGAATTTGCAAAAAGCAAATGTAGTAATTGCGAAATTTTCAGTTTCTGTAAGAGCGATGTGAACGTTTTTCAGGGCTTGAAGTACAATTTGAATATTTCTTACTGTACACAGTTTGACAGTTTGCTTAGCAATAGGGTGAATATTGCGCAAATGACGATTCATATTACAGGCATTGCCTCCCTTTATGGATATAACTTTAGAACAAAAGTTGCATTTGGCCTGGTAAACCCCAACTTCCTTAAAATAAGCCCATATTTCACTTTCTCGTTGAACGGCCATCCATAATTTTAGGTAGAGATTATATAGTCCTATAGACATAGACAAAACAAGCACAGAAATCATAAGAAACTGTCACGGGTACATGCGAGGGAACGGATAACTAAAAAGGTCTTCATTGCTTCATTCATTCTTCGAACTAAAATCGAAGGAAGAAGGGAATGAACAATTGAACTGTGGATGATGCAATATTTCAGTCTTTCGAACGAATGAAAAATTGAAGTTCGAAGTAGATGCCATAGATTGTTCAATCGGAAGTACCAACCTACCAACTTAACCAACTTCAATTGAAGTATTTGTTCAATGAAAAATGAATGAAGTTGGGACTGCTGTCAAAAGAAGTACTTCTTTGAAACAGTTCTTTCAAAACTGTCACAACGCTACTTTACATGATCTGAGTGTGAAGTTTTTTTTCCTTGTCATAGTTTTAAGGCCAACCTTATAATTTATGTATAAAAACGAATGAAACTTCATAGCATAACATAACCAGATATTTTATTATTCTAGAAAAGTGGTCGTGGTATGAGGGGAAATCTTATTCCTGCTAGATTTCTTACTTTAGTTGCCCACTTGTGTGTTGTAGTAACGTTACTATGGGAGAGCCAGCAGAGCGTGAAACATTGTTTACCGATGGAGTTTCACGAAACACATTTAAAGTCGCTCCAGAAGCAGTAAGTCACAACATTGTACAACTTGAGTTGGCCACTTTCCATGTCTTACTTCATTTATAGTATACATTTATTTCAGTCATACCATAAATTTCATTCTTATAATCTGAAGTACATCATATTGATTTGTTATTGTATGGTTGTCTTGTTGACTAAAACTTTTTAGATTAGCAATAAACTCTTTCAGCGGACATGAATACATTCAATATGAAAGTCTTGCTGTTATAAAATTGCTATGCTGCCTGCTATAATAATTAAACTCAGTGAAGATATTGTAACTTTAGTGGGTGCTTGATTGATTGGTTGCGCTAATGCAAGTATATTTATTTCAGATTGATTGGGGGTTGTGGTGCTTCAATTGCCTTTATTTGCATTGAACTAATTACATTCCTGTCCGGTATAACCATGTTCGCTTCCACCACAGCCTTTGTCTGTATCCTTTTCATTAACATTCCTTATTAATACTTAATACATTTAGCTGTTAATAAACCAACCATGTACCAATTGTCAATTTAGTGTATTGATTTTAAATGATTTTGCTGCAATTAAAATATAATATTTGACTCCTTATCAATACTGCTACCGCAACTCAACTTGATTTAATTTAAAATGTAATGTTTGTGGTTTATACATTCATCATTTCAAAATATTGTTCCCAAGAAAGTAATTTCCAAAGAAAGTCATTTGAATATTGCACATTTTTGAAATGATGATTGAAGCCCTCGTAAAAGATCAACCATCAGAATTGAAAAGCTGCTTGAGATTGCTCTAGCTCTGTTAACATTTAGTAACTAGATCTGAATAGCTAGGTTTTCCAGTACTTATTGATTTTGCATCCACCATACTCTAAACATGTGTAAAAATGCTGCTAGCTTATCAGATTTAAATGTCAGGCTGCTGACATAATGATTTAAGTACCAATTAAAAAAAAAAAAAAACTACACTGAATCATGGATACCCCGGCCTTCCCACCCATATTGAAAACAGCTGTATATTGTATTATCCACAGTCATTATGCAAAAACTGTAATTTTTCAATCATCGCTACATCAATTATGTGCAAAGTTGAAAATTTCCGTGGTAGACCTGAGTGTAATAATAAACCAGTTCTATCCTTGTATCCTCTCTTTTTTCTCACCACATCGCATTGCAAAATGTTGGTAATGCATAGTCACAAAGGCAGTTGGATCTTTGCGCTGTCAAAAAACTTTTTATATTTTTGTATGAAATAGGATTTAATTAAATACTCCATGAATGTGTACCAAATGATTAAATTTAGCATAAATTTGGCATTGAAATAACGTTTTGTTGCAATTTTTTTAATATTACATTTTTTGAAGCCTGGTTTGCATGCTGTGTAAATATTGATAGCATTCTTTATCTGGACTGGATATAATTTATTGTACTGGAGCTCTCTTATCTTCCCTAGGTCCGTTTTCCAAATCTCCAATTGTAGCTTCATGAAAACTCTGCCAATATAATATTACGTACATAATACCTTCATGCAAAAAAAGATATCTTGGTGAAATTTTGCACTCATTTTTAAAACATGGCTGAAATCACAGATCCCAACTTGCAAATGATATTAATACGTCCTAATTAATTGCACTACATATCAATAACCACTTATCAGTTTCCTGAGTATTATTCATATATATTCAAATTAATCCGATAATATGCACACTATTCAAACCGCAAACTAAATAATGCCTGTTTTGTTTACTATAAATTTAATTATAATAAATAAGTATAATTATGTCATAATTATTTTTTTTTTTAATTTCCATGGCTTGTTAATAAATATAAAAAACAAAACCCAGCAAAAATATCACTTCTCAAAGTAATGTAAATACTACAATAAACAAGTCTTTTTGTAAAAAGTTTTATTTTGTTTGAATTCTACTAAACTGCCACAGTACACGGTTATTTAGAGCTCTAAACACTAGATTTGATTATAATTCAAACTTTCAAATTGTAATACACATAAAAAAATCTTGATTTGTGTTTGTTGTCTGTATATAAAATTTCGAAGTCCATTATTCCGGCTTGACATATTTTGACTTATGGCAGTGTTGCTTCGCGAGTTTGATTTATGAAGTTGCTTGTCTATGTATTATTAATTCAAATACAGTGAAACCCTTTTATAAGGTTCTTCAACAGACTGGAAAAAAACTTCTTATGTGGGATTAATTAGGCTATTTCTTAAATTTTCGGTTTAACGGAACCGAAAAACAAAACTTCTCATGTGGAAACCTTGTATGTGGGTTTCACTGTATGTATTTTAAAGTTTTCCTAATTAATTATTATTACCGAGTGCATTGGCAATTGCTTTCTTAACCCAATGAATCCCAGCTACAGGATGCCACGGAATGGCCACCATGGTGTTAACCTACTTCATTCTGGATTCCTGGCAGTGTGGATGGTTTTGGTTCATATTTGTGTTCTGTTCTGTGTTTCCGTTCGTCCTTGATCTCATTACTGTGATATCTGTGTTTATAAAACGATAATAAAATGATTTTTCCTAGTTGAATGTTTTCATTATTAACTGCTAATGGTACTTTAGTTACTAATTTGGTATCGCAAAAATCACTGCTGGAATTTTACAAACAGGTAGCTCAATAACTGTTTTTCGCTATCTATTTTATGGAATGTTAAAAATTATTTGTGAGGCTGTATTTTATTTGTATCACTAGAATATGTGTTCATAGCTAATCACTGTATAAAGAAAACATCTAAAATCTTGATAAATAAAATAGTAAAGAGTAAACATACTTTTAATCAATGTGATTGGCAATCTTGTGGTAACAGAAAAAAACATTGTTTGACCACATTCAATGTCATTTTATCACTTTCTTATAGTTTGGTTTGTTCTGAAAGATGTTAAAAAAAATTCTGAATCAAAACTTACATAACATGGTGATATTAATAAATAATAATTTGCATGCACATATCTAAAATAATCCAAAAGTGCTACACATATTATGAAAACCTCCAGAAACCATTTGGAATGACATTGTGTACAGCCTGACAGTATGAAGCCATTTAAAAAATTTACATAATTTAATAAATTGTATAATAAGTTCAGAACCAAAGGTTACATATCATCAGCTTAGCTATCAAACTGCCCATCTAAATTACATAAAAAATATTCAGGATAGTTAAACTCTTTGAAAAAATTGTGTACATAATAAGTTAAGTATTTTTTTCTAATTTGGGTATAATGCAAATTCTGTTTTTTTTTTTTTAATTACAGTCATTTGATGAGGCAAAAAAATCTCTACGCACTGAGATTTATATACGTAGTTTGATAGCTAAGCTGACAATATAAATATATTTAATTCTTATTTAAAAGGAACCCAACTCCAGTGCAATGCTTTTTTTTTTCATATTTGCATAAAATAAAGCATTTCCTCACGCTTTTTCTCGCTGCCTGCATTGCACTCTGAAAACGACATTCATTCTTGGGTGTTTAATACCAGCTACCCAACAACTATGGATAGTAGATACCTACTCACTATTTGAGTCAAGATATCTACCATTTTGATTTACAGAAAACCTCATCATAACAGAGTTTTCATTACTCACATCTCAAACGTCCATCTGGCAGCAAGTTAATAGTAATCGTAGCTTCATAGGTAGTCTAAACCTTTTAGTGAAATACGGTAATGTATGTTTTTATAAAAGCCGCCAAAGCCATAAAATAACAATAAAATTTTATTCAAACCTATATCTGGCAACTTAACAATAGACGTGTATGTAGTATATTATGACATTTATGACGTTTTTAGAAAATCTATCCTTTCCGGTGATATTACACCTTTGGTGTGGGTTGCCTGCTGGATTTTAAAGACTAGTTCCTTTAACATATTACATATTCCTCAAATGGTTTGCTTGGTGATCTTTTTTATACTAGATAGTAATATATGAATTAAAATCATAATGCATAGCAATAGGAGTGTCGAGTTACTGATTTGTTTTGTTGATTTCTTTACTGTTTCACATGTATTTTTAATACAAATTTTTCGCTTTTGAAATTATCTTTTATAAACCAATTAATGATTCTCAAATTCTGAGATATTATTTTGAAAATGGGGGGGGGGCTATGTTATCCTCTATATTTAAACACTCATAATCATTTGACAGCTCTAAAATATTAAAGCTGTAAAATAATTGTTCATAGACACAGTAAAGCATATAAAATATTTGACTTGGGCCCCGGGTGAGAGCTGCAGTATCTGATAGTATTAATACGCCATACTCATTATTAGATTTGTTGTTCTTCCGTATGTTATTTCTCAGTTTTGTGTATTTTAGGCAGACGTAACCGGCAGTAGCAAAAGCTTTTGGTCAGAATGGACATCCACTCTAATCCTGGCTGGCATTGTCACTACCCTCGGATCTTCACTACCCGTAGGATACAATATAGGAGTAGTAAACACACCAGCTGATGTAAGTTTGTCTTTGAGAGGGGATGACTAAAAATAAATGTGTAATATGTATCTTTCAAGGAAAAATTAGATGAATGAAAATATTAAATAGTGTGCACTTTTATGCAAAGGGAATAAATGTGATGTGATTCAGTATTTTTATACAACAGTAATGACAAAACATTGAGTCTGCTCATTTCATTAGAGCTTGACTCATTCCCTTATTTCTGTGTGTCATTTAATTTCTATTTTCATCTTACATTTTAGACGGCCACTCATAATCAACATTTTGTTTATGTACCTCAGTCTATGATAACTGACATTCAATATAAAAAATATGTACATAATTTAATTTTTTTTTCCAGGTAATTAAACAGTTTTGCAATGAAAGTTTAATCAGTAGATTTGACAGCCACCTCAGTTCCACCTCCTTAAACGTACTGTGGTCTTCCATTGTGTCTATCTTTATAATTGGGGGAGTCACTGGATCCTGTCTCGGGGCCAGCATAGCTGATAGCATCGGAAGGTTAATCCCTTGTAATATTTCATCAATTAAAGTCGGAAATATGATAGAAAATTTGTTAGTAAAAAATCTATAATAAATTGTCTGCTATGGTGGTTTAACTACATATAGAAAATGCCTTATGAAGGTTAAGTCGGTAGTATGCTGACAACCACATTGGTAGAGTGGGGTCAAGCAAGTGTTAGACTCAATAAAACCAAATATTGGTGGGGACAAAATAATTTATATTTTTAATTGGTGGTCTACAAATTTAACACAAAAAATAAAGGATCAATAATTTTTGCAATATTATTTGTTACTATTTATAATGCAAAAGGGTTATTAAAAATTGTATCATTTTTTAGGAAAGGCGGAATAATAGTTGTTAATGGATTGTCTTTTATTGCCTCAATTCTGTTTGTGGCCAGTCTCTCAGCTAACTCAGTAGAAATGTTGTTCCTTGGGCGATTGATTATTGGATTGTCAGGAGGTAAGAAATTCTAGTACATATTCCACTATATTAGCTTTGTACATAATAATATTACAACAAAAGGAATGCTTTGTCATGTGTGATCTTCCAATTGATATGACTTGTTTGTTCTAGGCTTGGCAACGAGTATTGTTCCCATGTACCTAACGGAGCTGTCGCCAATGAAACTGCGTGGAGCGATGGGCGTATTGTGTCCCTTGGGGGTCACCACTGGTGTACTCATCGGACAAGTTATGGGACTGAAATCACTATTAGGTAGTAAAAAATATAATGTTTTATAATTTTTTATATTTGCTCCACACGCGGTGTACACCTATATCGTCTGAGCCAAGATGTTCCTAAAATGACTCATTGCAAATGTCAGCCATGTATGGTGCTAAAGTGATCAATGATGCTAGTTCTTCCGACCACATTCCATTAAAATAATGATAAAACAGATTATATATATAGTATTCCCACGCGTTGTTTGTACTTCAACGATTGCAATGTGTTAGTGTCCATTTTTACTATGTGTCTTCTATGTTCTACTGCAAGCAATAATTCCTTTTTGTTTGCTTTTTTCTGTTGATTTAAGCATTTAATAATGAATCTTTTATTAAAATAGGTTCGGATGATGACTGGCACTACCTGCTGGGTTTCTACGGAATACTTGTCATAGTATTCACCCCGCTTCTGCTTTTCCTGCCGGAAAGCCCAAAATATTTATTCATTGTAAGGTCTGATCCTGAGATGGCCATACAAGGTAATAATAGCTTTTAATCATAATATGTATTGTTTCTAATTTTGAAACTGTCAATTTGTGGTGGAACTCCATTTTAATGATTTTAATAATACCAAATTTTTAACTTTATTCCACTATTTTTATTTGAGACCTGACCGGTTTCACCTTATGACGGGAGTCTCAGACTGGTATGGTACCAGTCTGAAGATGCCCGTCATTAGGTGAAACCGGTTAGTCTTAAATAAAAATAGTGGAATAAAGCTAAAAATTAGTATTAATAAAATCATCATAATATATATTTTTTTAAATAAACTTTACCAACAGGGTGCAACATTATTTGAAAATATTTTTTTCTGAATGTTGAGGGTTTCTTTTGTTGTAAAATAAAGCCATATTTGTGAATATTCATCCCAAGAGCCCGACTGCAAATCTCCAAATCAATTTCTGTTTAAACAAAACAAATTGTATTTTTCACTTTGTCAAAAGATGCGAATGTGTCGACATGATTTAACTCCAAATTATCTATTTAGATTTATTTCTTTTGCGATTTTTAACTGCTTACATGAAATTATATATTTGTAGCTTTGTCTCGAATCACTAACAAGCCCCCCGCATACCTGAATGATGAAATAGCGGTTCTGGAGGGAGAAGCGGATGACGACTCAGACGGGAAGAAGTGGGGAATACTCCAACTCCTAAAATCTTCTGATCTACGACTTCCACTGTTGCTGGTCTGTGCCATGCAAATGGGACAACAGACCTCGGGAATCAATGCTGTAAGTGTTCATTAATTAAATATCAAATGTTTTTCAAAGTTCACCATAAATAAGTGATTTTACTTTTTGGCATAAGTTCATTGAGTTCAAGGGGAATAAAGGCCTGTTCGCAAAGGAAATTAAATTATTTCATATTTAAACTGTATATTACATATTAGAAAAACACATGAGAAACATGGTTATTATTATCACCGGGATGCGTATGATTTGATAATAATTATTATTTCAACATTTAATATCATTTATTGTGTAATCACAAGTTAACAAACGGATTCGTTTTAGCATGCTGAAATTTTCGCCATCCTAACTTTGTATGGAATCTGAGTCATCTCTTTTGAATGAAGAATATCTGCCCTATCTGTAAGAATGTATATACATAATTCTTTTCCTCCGAACTATATCCTACAAAAATCAGTAAGAATTAAAGGGTAAATTACCATTCTTTAAAAGATCTTTATCAATGCACATACAGCAAAATACATATAAAGTTCACACATAAAAAGTTTTGTTTTTTCGGTTCCTTCAAGACTAAATTATAAAAATGGCCTAACTTATCCCACAGTTAATACAAAGATTTTCTCTGTATTATTATACTCTTTCGTAAGTGTGTGCTTTGCTTTTAAGATTTGCGGTAATAAAGTGTGCTCTTAACATAATATTTTTAAATGCATATTTTGTAGGTGTTCTACTATTCTGCCTCCATATTCAAAAAGGCCAAGCTGGACGAGCACGAGGCCCAGATGGCCACCATCGGTGCGGGGGTGGTAAACCTCACCATGGGCGCACTTGCCATACCGCTCATGTCGCGATGTGGCCGTCGCCCTCTCGCTCTGTCCTCTGCACTCGCCTCCACCATCTGCCTGCTCGCTCTGTGCCTTACCATCAACTTAATTGTAAGACAATGTTCATTTTATTGATAGTTAGGTTTAAAAACTTTTATATTTTGACTGGAGTGATCTCGCCACATCTCTCAACTTCCTGCTAGTAGATTTAGATCTTAACTGATTGCTGCTGTTCAAACATGAATAGTCAAAAATTATTTTGTTATTCAGATGCATGTGCACAGGTTCCACAACATTTTGCGCTTGTAAGTGCAGATTGTGCTCCCCCCTTCATAAAACAACTGCTTTACAAAAAAATTATACTCGCCATTATTTTCAAACATTTTTTATTACTAACAACTCTTACCCCTGAACAAATGGATTTATCAAAACTGTGAAAACATGACTAAAGTCAATGCAAGAATATTCCTTTTTTTCTTTTTTAGAGGTATTTTCATGATTACTGACAACTAGAAAATCAAAATAAATAATGTTTCCTGCAACTTTTTGACATTTCATTTTATGTGACATAAAAGACACTTCAGTATGAACGTATGGCAGATCCACTGATGTGCATTGAGTACTGTATAGCACTGATAACTTTCCCGTTTAAAACGGACAATATTATATGCTTGAATTGCATTGTGAAGATTAATCGTTGGACATTGAGAAGAAAGAATTGTACTACAAAAAAATATTATAATAGGTTCAAGATAATAACTTATAACTCACCTAAATATTGACCAATTTTATGATAATTGAATGAAATAGTTTGAATAAGTGTTATAAAAACAAAAGTAAAAATTATTGTTACTTTTTGGAAACGTCTATATAAAGACTCAGCACTTTTAACGGTTAAGTTTCAGGATTTTTATTTAATGAATTTTTGTATTCTGTTGCCAATATAATGATTTGAAAATATATATTTACAGGATGTCTATGAAGATTGGATGCCCAAACTGTGTATTGCAGCCGTGTTATTGTATGTCTTGTTCTATGGATTAGGAATTGGACCAATTCCGTATTTTATTGCATCGGGTAAGTGTACCAAACTTCATATCAACAACTATTGAATAATATGTCATACATGCATCAGAATACATACATACACAAATAACAAACCGTTTGAACCGGTGGTGAGTTAGATTCATGTCATGTTTTTTTTTTAAAGATTCATTAACAAATAAAGAATCATTCAAACTTGAATATCACAATGTGATTTCATAGAATCAAAAATGTATAATCAAAATATGTACATCACTACATATTATTTTAAACATGTAGTGCATTTGTAATCATAATTTATTTCAGAATTATTTGAAGTTGGTCCCAGGCCTGCTGCCATGGCATTAGGATCTCTATGTAACTGGGGAGGGAACTTCATAGTGGGGATGCTGTTTCCTACACTGCAGTTCTGGATCGGAGCATATTCATTCATCATTTTTGCCATATCCACTGCAGCTCTTTTCATGTTCATGAGGTTTGTCTCAAAATAACTTTTCCACCTTTATTATTTTGTTTTATCTTGAAGCGACTTTGGCTGACAATACACAGGCTGCTTTAGGCAGTCGATATCGACGGCTTCTAGCAGTCCTTGTATTTCCAACCTTTGACTACTAGCGCCTTCATACATTTTCTTTGCTGACTTAACTGTACCATGTCGCTTTTGGGCATCTTTAAACTGCATCCATGCTCATCTCGGGTTGGATCATTTTTAAAAGTTGTGTTTTCTTTTTTAAAAAATATTTTCTTTTTTCAGGATGAAGTTACCGAAACCTTCGGAAGAACACCTATGGAAGTATCACAAATGTTTTCTCAAGGGATTGTAAGACACTAGTCTTCCATTCCATAAGAAAAATACAGCATTCTTTAAACTGCCTTACTTTTGTATTTTTATACTACACATGAAATTGTTGGATGAAATTTCAAAATTTACCAAATTTATTGTTAAATAAGCAGCATATTATTATGATATAGGATTTATCTATTATAATAATAACTCAGATAAATATTTAGGTTAAGGAAAATTTATCATCACACAATAAAATTGCCTACTGCTTAAAGTTTTATAAGAATTAATCTATATTTTTCGTTCAATGTGAGATGTACAATGTGAAGTTACAGTTTCGTTTTTTCTAAGGAAATTAATTGAAAATTAAAAAGATTGAAGGAAGAAGATCAAGACATGGGTAGATTGAAAAGAAAATGGCATGGCGAAACTGAAGAATGGACTGGAATACTGAGGGGAGATTTAAAACAATCCGCGTGTAAGAAAAATGTCTTCCAACAGCTGATGTCCCAATGTCAATACAAATACGGAAAAGGCATAACGATGAATCTGTTTTATTATTATTTAGATTTGGTTTTGCTTGCTTTTGTAAAAGTATACATAATACATTTACGAGGTTTTTGGTAAATATTTTAATTTTGTAATGCATTTTTTATGTGAATTATTACTTTATGATGTACTAAAACTCAAATAATTTTAAGACAATATTTATTTTTTCAAATTTTATTCCATGACTATAACTTTCTTGTAATTTTTTGTCTATAAAGTATTCCAACTATGACAATATTAAAATACATATTAAACATTCTACATCTTTTGATTTCAATGATAGTGTAATGAATAGAGATGACATTACATTTATGACATATAATCTTAATAATGTATGATATTTTATCAGTGCACATTACGCCTTTTTAATGATTCTAGTTTTTTTTTTTTAATTGCAGCACATGAATCTGATGTTTTCTGTGTATTTTATTGTAACATTATTGTTTACTGGTTGTTAAATGTGAAAAATCACAGGATGTAACTTAACTTAGTTGCTTTAATCCACCCATTTCAAGTATAGAATAATGTCTGCTGAGATACATTACAGGTAGATACTTTATTAGGTAGGTAAGGATTTGAAAAGATTCTTCTTTAAAGTTAATAATTTCAGTTAACATCAGTTTTTTTTATGTTCACACTCGTACATATGTATGTACATAATTATAAAGGAAATTATTTATTGTTAATGATATATGTATTTTGTATGTACTTACCTAATTTTAAAATATCAATACTTTTTTATAATGCGCCAAAGTGTCTTTGAAACAGCAATTAAATATAAAATAAGGTTTATGATAATGTTAAAGTTCCTTAAACCCTTTTTATCCCAGCCTATTTTGCATATTATGTGCGAAAATTATGCTGCATATTTTTCCCAAAAAATAATAGTTCTTATTTTAATTTATCTCAATTGATATTCAGTTCTAAAAATTAATTTTTGTAGTATCATTCCTATAATGTATAGAATATTAAACACGGGTTAAATATAGGTTATAACATCAAAAGTGATATGTAATATGATTGTTCTTGAATACATACCTCTAAGTACTTTTTTTTTATACAGCGACATTGTAATATATCTATTCAATAAATTTCTGTTTTTTATTTAGACAACCCTTTTCATTGAATACAAAAAAGATTATTGTTTCAGTTGTTTTAACGCGAAACACATTGGAATGAAGGTGTCATACATTGTAGATTAATAAGGTGACGTTAAGCGTTTCCACATCAGGGGGGCGCGATAACGCTCTGCTGAACCTCGGGTATTGTGGATGTCAGGCACCAGGTAGGGTGGTGGTGTTGTCATATGTAGACTGCAGTACACAAAATTGTGACATCAGATAGTGAGGTGTCATTGCACATCAGGCAACTCAGCATGACGCACACAAACTGTGATGACCTTAAAATCATGCACCATCCTCTTAGGAGTAGCGAGTAGAGTGGCCTGGTGCTCAAAAACAATTATTAATGCCATGGCAGCCTTGTGGAAGTCCACCTTGATGGCACTCTGGAAATAGAAGATATAATTATTGGTTTGTTTCATCATTTATGGAATGGATTGCATTCATTGACCAAATGATTGCATTGCACTGCCTGTGCATACCTTCTGAAATGATATATTTTTTTTGGGTTTTAACTAACTTTTTGGAGTATTATAATAGATTTCAAGTATTTTTTAATTAATACTTGCCTAATTTGACCAGGAACGATGTTCAATAATACCCCACGGCCACAACCAGCTACGCGAAAAATAATATATTATTCAACAATGGTTTTATCTATGGATTTTAGACAGCTGTCAAACGAAAAATAAAATATACTTGGTTGCAAAAGCTCATAAAAATCTAAATGTGTATATCTAATATAATATTTAGTTTTGCTAAAAAAATATATAAAACAAATCAAAAATCCAAATTATAAAAACACCTCTACGATTTATACCTCACAGGATTGTTCAAATCGGGATGTTTGACGTGTGTCAATAGTCACAACAGAGATTTCGTTTTGTTGACATTACAAAGGAAAGATACACCCAACCGAAGATGTTTGGAAAACTCAACATGACCGAGAAGGATATCTTCCTCGAGCGCACAAAAGCCGCCCGGGAGGAACGAGAAATGGAAAAGAAAAAAGAAATATGCGCAACAAAATTACAAGCATTGGTCAGGGGTTGGATTTGCAGGATAAAATTCACAAGAACAATTCAGTATGTGTTTTTTTCTCTTTGTTTGCTGATGTTTTTTAAATTTCTTGCTAATTATGTTTAAATCTCGCAGAAGATTAAATTACTTTGTTTCAAGCAATAATATTATTTGTCTTAATTAGTACTAAAACTCGAAATTGACTTTGTTTAGGTAGCAAAATATTATTATTTTTTCAACAAAATATCCTTGTAAATTACTCTTTCTGCAAATCTTTGACTGTACAGGAAGATTTTTGAAGTAGACTTTTTTTCTCTTCATAGGTTTGTTGTAAATTTGTTAAACTGTAAACTTAACCATTAATTCTTATTCTTAAAATATATTTACAATTTTTCAGTTTATTGTGGAAAAAAAATGTGTAAAAAACAAATTACCAACAGTGTTTTACGTAAGGCAATAAATTATTTAAATAGTGGTTTACACCCTTTGATCATGATTTCAACAATCATTCCACTAGGTTTTTTAAAGATTTACCACTGGGTTTAGTCTCCTATACTGCACATGAGAAACCGTGACCCATACCTATTTTATAAGCCAATCGAGCCCACTTTGAATATGAATGGTGTCAATAATTGATTATGCTCATTAATTTTCCCAGCGAGGACTTCGAAAAGACGTTCCCGCCCAGCCCAAACGATGAGGAGGAGTGCGCCATCCTCCCCAGCGACCTGATTCCGGCCATAGAGGTGTACCGGACGGCCCGGAGACTGTTCCTGATCTACAAGTTTGAGCGGGACAAACAGCGGATTGAGCGTCTCTGCCGATACATCCTGGCCAGTCTGCAGTCCGAGTCTGTGAAACTGTCCTACGTGGGAGTTTTCTTGGTCAAGGAACACAGGTATTATAAACGTTTACAAATTCACAATACATGCCTAATTTAATATGAGGAGGTAGAAAAGCAAAAACGTCACTCTGCAAAAATAACGAAATGGAGTTATGATTGCCAATTTATCCATAACATCGATGTCTGCCATGTGGTTTTTTAAGTTCACAAGCAAAATCAACCATAAATCACTAAGAAATCGAAACGAAAATTGGGTTTACATGCAAAATCACCATTTATTGATAGATTGGCAGCCATAACTCAATTTTGACATTTTTGAAGAGTGGCGTTTTTGCTTTTATACCTCTCATATGTTTGTTGGCGCTTTCTATCATCTGGATTCATTTGAAAAAAATCATTAATCCGTTTGAACAATGATTCGTCAATATAACCTAACCTAATTCAACCTAACCTAACCTTACCCAGCCTAACCTAACTTTTTTTCAAATGACTCTAGATAGCAGGAAAGTACCTACCTATGTACTTGTTTATTTTAGCATAGTGTCATTTTATACTGTTTATGATTTGTTTGTCATATGATTTAATTGAACTTCAAAGTCTCAGATCTTTTTATCTAATTTATTGAAATATATAATTGAATTTTTGTTCTTTGTTTTGATAATTTACTTGATCTACAAACATTCATGTCAATCACACAAAGTTATTGCATGTGACACCTTTTTTTGTTGATTCCGCAAGTTTTAACTAATTTTATAAGTCTCTTTCTCCCTGAGAAATGACAGACTGGCAATAGTTGTGTACCATTATCTTTGCAGTTAGATATATCAAGACATTACTGTTGTTATGTTTTTAATAAATTATTGATTAGCTATAAGATTCTCCAAAACACTGGCTGTTTTTTTTGTTTTATTGGGTAGCGCTTCTTTGAAGAAATTTTGAAAATTATTGATTTTGACAACATTTTTTGACTGTCTATAGATACAAAAAATAAACTTCTTAAAGATTCTTGATTTTTATAACCGTAGTTATGATGTTTAGGAATTATAATAATTAAATAATACTGCTAACTGCAAATTGTGCGGAATGTAATTATATGAATTTTCCGCTATTTATTTTCAGTATTGCTTGGATTGCTCACATAAAAGAGCTTTTATACAAATGTTGCCAGTACTTAGACACATTGAGGCCAGAATCTCCCACGGACATGCAAATAATCTTATTGCATCTACATACGTTGGTGGCTTTCACTGCTACCAACACTTGGGCCATTACTAAGTTAAAACATCTAGAAAAACTAAGAACTGGGATGACGCAGCTGTGCGCCAACATCATGGGAGCTTTATTCCATAGAGGGTATTACCTAGTTTTAAAGGTTTGTAGGAAACAGTGACCAAATATTTTTTATTGAATGGAATACAATAGTTTGGCGCTCTCGGAAAAGATAGACATTTGAACCTTTGCTTAGCCGCAGAATTCGTCTGATTGATTGCCGCTGATCAGAACTATTTACTACCCATGCATGACTAAATTGCAGATGATCATCGGACTTATTATTGAGACACCACTGTGTTAAAACTGCCACGTTAAGTTAATTAATTATAACTATTTACTTTCCATATTAATACTAAAAATTAGTAATTTTTGTTCATTACTATCGAATTCAAACCTGTGTTTTTATTTTTCAGTCTCTGCTAGTACGTGGGTTGTGCCGAGAAAGGGTTGCTTTAAAAAGCGTGTCTCTGACAGCCATTATAACCTTGTCTATGAGGCCACTGATTTCATCCCAGTTCTCGGAGAAGCTTTTTACAATGTACATCATTCAAATACTCTCCGTTCCTGGCCTTGTCCACCACATGGAGCTGATAGCACCAGAGGTAACTGTTTTATTTTATTTATATTTCCTATATTATGTATATAAATTGCATAATAAATGCATGTATTCAGTAATAATGTTTCTCTTTAAAATTGGCCCTTTTTGAAATAAGGGAAAAATATTGCAGCAATTTTATCCTGAAAGTGTTTCAAGTAGGTGCAAATTGGGTGAAAAATAATGTATTTGCTCTGTTTGCGAGGTTTCTTAACATATTTTCTGTGGTCAAATTCATTTCTTTTTGTTTTTTTTGCAGTGCTTGGCAGCTTACAAGTCCCACGCAATGTTGGACAAGAGTGTTGAGTTTCTGAGTACCGACCAGAACCTGCGCATAGTATTCAACACGCTGGAAGGAAACTTAGCTCTATGCCTCCTTGCTAATATTGTGCATCTCGCTAGTATGGACGAGAGAACGTCTGGTGATATATATTTCCCCTCATTTGTCGTGAGTTTCCCATATTCTGTTTGTATATAAAATATTTTTCATTAACTTGGAACTCTCAAAAGTGGGATTTGGTCTCTGTAGTACCTAGTCATCATTCTTTTTCAGGCCTAGGGCTTTCCCGTCCTGTTTAAATTTTCTTCCACGCAGTCAGTCCACCTCTTCCTCGGTCCGTCTCTAGGCTGCTTCCACAGGAAAACACACTTGTTCATGATTTCCAGTGTCTTGCTATCTGGCATTCTTTCCACATGATCAGCCCATCGCAATCTGTGGGACCAATGGTTAAATAATATGTTGATGAGTTATTTTCAATCCCCAGGTTGTGGTGACTCGCTTTCTGGAGTGGTGCCAGCAGCTCGTGGTGGGCAAGCAGTCTCAGCTCAGTAGCTGGCACCCAGTGCTGGGCTGGGTGGTTGGGGGTGCAGGAGGGCCGGGGGGCTCAGGCCACGGGGGCGCTACCAAGGCCCGCGGGCAACTGGGCCGGCTATGGGGCGCAGCGCTGCTCAAGCGACTGCTGGCAGAGCCCTTGCAGCACTGCATGGAGACACTTCCGCAGCCGCCTGTGCAACAGCAGACTGCCACCACTTCGACGAATGCAGCGGTTAATTTTGTGAGGAGGGCGATCGAAGCAAGGACAAATAGGTAAGCTTAGTCTATAGACTAGTCTTTTTTATTGCCTCTTGGCAATACTTCCACATTTATACTATTATGTAATAAAATGTATATCGACTGTTCCAAGCCAAAATGGTCTAAGTGACAAACCACTACTTTTCAGGAGAGTGAAAACACTGAAATAAATTTGTGTAAATGAGGATAACTATCTGTTTTTTTACTATTTATGTCTCACTATTAGGTGTTTTTTTCTTGTTTCGAGAATAGAAAATTTATACCCAAGGTGTCTGGGAGAAAAATGCACTAACTTCGGGGGGTGATTCTACATGATAATACAAGTAAAAAAGGTTAATAACTTTTTTCGAAATTTCATTGTTTCTTTTCCATACAAAAAGATTTTTTTTCAAATAAAAAGATTTTCTCTCCATATGCACATTTATACCTGAAAAGTACCTTAAAACAAAGGAATTTTGCAATTTTGCCCCGGACATCTCGTATCATAGTACACAAAAAAAAATTGTCGTTTTCCTGAAAAGTAGCAATTTATCACTTGTATGACCTTTTGCTTGGAACATTCAATGTAAAGCGGCTCAAGACATTCTTAGCAATTTTACGTAAGGTGCGTTTTTAAAATCTTTGATGTTAACTGCTAATTTATTTTAGAAAGGAGGAAACATCAGCTTTTCTTTATTTACATACTAATATATACTAGACTATACATGATATGTAAGAAAATAAGTAATTGAATGGCAAGCTATTTAACTAATACTGAGTTCTTTTGCAGGGCAAATTCATCGAAGAATTACAGGAAACTAGGATCTCCGGAGTGTACGAATATAGCTCTAATTTGTTCCATGTACCAAACAGCTTTGACAACCATGTCTCAACTCAAACTGGACATTGTTACTGGTAATTATTATTTCTAAATATATATTATCGATTTGATGTGATTAGAAACCAGGGACGGCCCATACCAAGGTGCATTTGTATAACGCAACATAGCAGAGTAAAACTGTTCTAGTCGAAAATAAACAAGTGGATATTAGTTATATGTATTGTGTTTAAATTTTGTAGAAATATAAAACATTCTTTTGGCGATGTTATATTTCAACCTTATGCTTTATTATAGGTCTCTGCAACCAAGATCTGATTCTTTATTACCTCTGGACGTTTATCTGCTCCCTTGGGTCCAATTGTGGCCTGAAATCCTTCATGGACTTGTTGGCCATCAATACCAAAACAACAGCTCCTGAATTCCAAATCCTCATTCTGTTTTCAGACTGTATGACCCACTACGTCACGTAAGTGTTGCCAACTACATTTTTTAAATAACCTTTGAAATAAAAATACATCTGAGGTTGTCTTTTATTACATTAGTAATGTTTTGGTTTTTTTGCAGTATTCTTGATGATATGGAAATGTACGAACAACAATCGCCATTTAAATTGACCGATTTTGTTTGCATGTCAAATTTCCTCAATCTTTTTCTGTACAAAGGTGTATTGGCAAACCTTTTCGGCGAGTTAGGTAAATTGAACTCATTTTAATATATCGTTATATTATTTATACTAATTTTCTTCCTACTGATTTATTACCAAACAAAATTTTTAGAAATTATCAAAAAAATAGATTAAAAATAATCAATTATTTTATTATTTTAGAAACAAAAACGATAACTTGCTCTGGTCTGTTTGGTTCCCTGCATGGATTATTGCAAGTGTTGTACCGAAGGGACTGCCGGCGCTCCTACACTCCACCAGGCCACTGGCTGGCCAAAGACCTGCGAGTGGGGCCCTTCATTGCTGATCTGGACAAAGGAAAGAAGGCTCCTCAGGTAAATATCATATATTTTTTAAATGATGGTTTTTTTAATCCTTGCAAAAATCCGTTGGCTATATTCTTGATGGCCGCCATATGCCAGCTTTCCTTCTCTTCTTTCTTCAGCAGGGCTGACTTCTATGGTGACTCATTATTAAATTGTTCATCCTCGTTGTGCTGTGCACGGACAATTGGGGGCGTTTAATTAATTGTATGTAATTTCCTTTAAAAAAAAACCATGTCTTGATGTGAAACGTTTCGGGAAAGTGGTGGGTGCCCTCGACCGTTCATCTTTTTAGTAAAATTAACACTTATCCATAACTTCCACTGAAACTATACAATTATTTTATTAACGTAATTTATTCAATTAGATAAGTATTTTTATTAATATCTATTGGCAGGAATTCTAACTTTTCAAACAACCAAACCTTAGGAACCGCTGAGCGGTACTGGATGTCACTCAGAATCTATCCAAATATGTACATCTAAAGTTGTTACAGTAACCAAACATAATGAGTTTATACTATACTTCGTCTTTCTTTCTTTTTTCCTGGTAGTGTCAGAGCTTTGTTGTATTAATTAGATTACTGCAGTTTTGTCTTATTTGCTTGTCTAGCCACTAATTCCAAAAAATTATACGTAGGTATAATGAATGGTCTAAAAATACTGAGCAAAAGCCAAAACTGTGGAACTGAACTAATATGTACATCCACCATCAGCAGAAGCCTCCACCCCCGTCATTTTCCTGCTGTTTCCATCCAGTTCCTTATGTCTAAGGCTGTGGTGTTTGTTTACAGCCACCTGAGTATAGTCCTGGAACTGAATGAATGACTATGAACTAATAAATAATGTCAATTTCCAGTTATTAATGATGAAGATGCCGCACATAATTCCGCACACGGAGCGCGTGCAACTGTTCCGCCGCAGCGTGGCCAACGAGAAGGCCGTCCTGGGGCTGACCGAGCAGGCCTGCGCCAGTGCACGCCCCACCCTTATCACGGTACACCGGCGCTGCGTCTTGGAGGATGGCTATCGTCAACTGGCTGCGTTGCCATCCCACGCGCTGAAGGGGGTCATCCGGGTGCGCTTTATCAACGAGCAGGGGCTGGACGAGGCGGGTATTGATCAAGATGGTGTCTTTAAAGGTAATTCAAAATGATTGTCTTTTGGAACTTTCTCTTTATTAAGTTTAATTTATATGGAAGAATTTTGCAGGATTTTAAACATAACCTAAGATTTTACTGAGTGAAAATGCTGATTTTTGTTTATTAATAATTTACAACATGTTTTCAAACACTTGATTTTATTAATATAGACCTAGAATGCGGCCAGCTTATATGTGTAGTTTAACAAAATTGTGCCTATTCACAATAGTTTTCACGTATTTTATGTCATAGAAGTATTATTACTTGAGTTTTTTCTAAATATTTGCTATTTGTTTTATTGGGATTAATGACAATGACAGGTACAGGTGCTTAAAAGTTTTTGTTGATTCACTATTGTGAACCGTAGAATCATCCATGAGGTGTGGATATAACTTTAAAACACGATGCTGATGAATTTTAAGACCATATAATATAATTGTGTACTTATACTGGCCCAAATCATATTGTACTGAACTTTTGAACTGTATGACTTCCAGAATTCTTAGAAGAAACGATAAAGCTGGTGTTTGACCCGACGCTAGACCTGTTCCGGGCCACCTCCGAGTCCCGCCTTTACCCCTCGCCTACGGCTGCACTTCACGACTCCCACCTGCAGCTGTTCGAGTTTGTAGGCCGCATGCTGGGCAAGGCGGTCTATGAAGTGAGATGCACTATGCGATATTGCTTTTTTGATCTTTGAATAGTATTATAACCTAGAATTACGGATAAACCAGATCTGTCGGCCGTAAAAAATAAATAAATTGTATTTATCTTTTATAAACACAGTACTGTGAATTAACCATTGTGTTCTAACACGGTCTTTATGTTGACTATACATCTGCATTAATTTTTTCCAGTCTCTCTGTTGTTGGGTCCAGCAATATCGAACATTGCAGCAAGTTGAAGATGTATTTGTGGTACCTTGCAGGCAATTTAATATTCAAAAAATCTGTATGTTAATTTTGTCCCTTTTTAACAAAACACATTCTTATAATCGCCATTTTAACTATGGTTGGATATTCTGAATTGTCTGTTAATGAAAGGTTAGATAACTAGGACTCTCCATTGTGTGATCTATGTTTACATGTTTAATTATTTATTTTCAGGGAATTGTAGTGGATGTGCCTTTCGCTTCGTTCTTCCTCAGTCAAGTTCTGGGGCAGACACAGCAAGCTCTGTACAGCTGGATTGATGAGCTCCCCTCCCTTGACAAGGAGCTCTATAGAAGTCTCACTTACATCAAACATCACCAGGTGAATCCTTCATTTGGTTTATTCCCGTGGAAACTCTGATTTTCTCTATTAAACTTAGATCTAATTATTGCTATTCCTTTTTTTATATATTGTTTTTGTTTTTAGGGGGAAATTTCATCATTGGAACTGACATTTTCAGTAGATGAAGATCGATTAGGCGACATTGTAACACATGAACTCATCCCTGGAGGAAGAGCTATTCCACTGACAAATGAAAATAAGTAAGATTTTCAGGATATTGCCAGGGTTTATTTTGTCGCCGGTTTTAATGTAATAATCAAAAAAAAAAACTACACAGTCTGATGCCACCTGTTTATGTTTATATTTTAATGGTGCAACTGTTTAATTACCAACAGAAATTTCTGCTTCCCATGGCCTAGTGTGTTACCAAAGCAATAGTATTTATTGTAAGGTTTGAAACAAGTTACAAGTTTGATCTTATCCCATCTAAAATTTAAGGTCCTTCAGATTCCTGTCTACTTTATTGTCTCTTATACGTCTAATGATTGGAAAACAATTCATTGCTACACCAAACAGATTACTACATACTGAAATACAGAACAGTTAGTATTTTACAGATTTTCTAATAACTTTACTTTTCTAGGATAAATTATATTCATTTGATGGCCCACTTCAGAATGCACACTCAGATCAAGGAGCAGACTCAGGCTTTTATTAAGGGCTTCCGCTCCATCATAAATCCTGAGTGGCTCTCTCTCTTCTCAACACCTGAGGTTTGTTCATTTCACACTTGGGTTTCGTTATTGACTTTAATTTAAGTTTTAAACATTGTAATTCAAATTATAAATTTACTATGCAATCATTAAATCTTTTTGAATGCAATAGAACAGCTTGTTATTTATTTGATTCCACAGGTACAGAGGCTGATAAGCGGCGACACTGCCCCGCTGGACTTGCGAGACCTCCGTCGCAACACGCAATACTACGGAGGGTTCCACGACTCCCACCGTGTGGTGGCCTGGCTGTGGGACGTGCTGCACAAGGACTTCAGCGAGGAGGAGAGATCCATGTTCCTTAAGGTAGGTGTTGATTATCTCAATCAGTTTTTTACATTTGAGTTTTTCAAATATTTTAAATGCTAAGCGGATGAAAATCAACAGATTTTTCAGCTGGGAAAGGTAGGTTCGTAGAACTTTGTTTCTGAACTTTGTTTCTGGTAGTCTACAATATCAGATGCAAACATGTATTTACAGATTCTCTTTGCAAAATCTGTAAATATCTCTATTTGTTTGTTTTATATTGTTTTGACTGGTTTGAGTACGTACCAAGAATATTTTGTCTACCTGCTATATTTTTGAGCAGGTATTAAAAAAAATTATAGCACCCTTGAAGTTGAAGTGGTAGGTATTTTAGAAACATTGCGACCTAGAAATTAGCCAAATGCAATTAATATTATTACTATATGTACATATAAATACATATTTGGTTCTTATTTTTATTTGCAGTTTGTGACTTCCTGCTCCAAACCTCCTCTGCTTGGTTTTGCGCACCTGGAGCCTCCATTTTCAATACGCTGTGTGGAGGTTGGTGATGATGAGGATACAGGAGACACCATAGGTTAACAATTAATCATTTTATCATTCAATTATTATTCAATTACATATTTTTAATTATTAACGAAACTTATTTTTTAGGAAGTGTCATCCGAGGTTTCTTCACAATAAGGAAGAAGGATCCACTGAATCGACTTCCAACTTCTTCCACCTGCTTTAATCTCCTGAAGCTTCCCAACTACCAGAAAAGAAGTACTCTCCGCGATAAGTTACGCTATGCGGTCAACAGCAACACTGGCTTCGAACTCTCTTAAGTAGTCCAGGATAATTGATTTTTATATACATAGGTCTATGAGATCCTATTTTTAAACAAAATCCTACTTTATGCTTGTAATTCTTAAGCCTTAGCATTGAAATCTAGCTCACAATTTAAATTAATTTTCTTAAGCCATCTAAATCCTATTTAAATTATATATTTAAAGAGTCACTCTTATTCGCTGACTTAATTACATATTTACTGACTTAATTATGTAAATTATATAATTTTCTGCATACAAAATAATTATTGCTGCAATTGCCTATTAAGTTATTATTTGCCATTGCAGCAAATATATTAAGTTTATTAGTACATATTAGCAAACAATATTTTAGTGTTGTATTAATTTTTTATTAAAGGTGAGCGGTTTAAAACCGTGTTTGTGCTTATCTAGTTGATTAAGTCTATAGAGAAATCAGCGATTATTGGAAGTGCAAATATATCCAGTCGACTGACCTGTATGATGGCTGGCACGAACTGGATCTGCAGTGAAGCTGGAAGGCTGCTCGATTAGGTTGTAGCTTGAGATGAGATGAACATGCAATGAATTTGTGTAATTTGTATTTTAATGAATTTGAGTTGTTTTTTTTTTTCAGAGAGTAGTAAAATTATGTTTCCATAGGATGGGGTTTTTTCCACTGAATGTTTTAAGTTTCAGCATAATAATGTTCCATTTATGATGATGAACATTTCCACATGCAGTCATATAAAATTTTCAGATATGTACCTACCTACCTGAGATATAGGTCATTGACTGACTGAACAAGAAATCTTATTTATAAAAGGATTTTTATGAAGTTACATAGTGTAATTTTTATTTAATTAATGCTGTATTCATTTTTGTTCTTCTCAATAATGGTATGTATTTACTTTTATTGTTTACAACAGTATTAAACTGCTTATTTTACATAGAAATTGGTCAGAAAATGGTTTTCTACATTATGTAAATACATTGATAATGATAATTTATATACATACACACATACTATTATTGACTTCCATACCAGTGCAATATGATACATATTAACTTTTGTTTTTTAGTAACAATCACATTTCATATTATCCTAATTTTATGTACCTTAGAAAACACTGTACTAACCAGATAAAAAACCTTGTGAAATTACGAATCATTGATGTCGAAGAGGCATTGATTTTAAGCAAAAAAACATGCTTACCCCTTTTCCATAAATCTCAATATCTTCGATGAAAATATAAATAAATGTGTGAGATGAAAGTTAACATAAACAAGTTAAATAATGTGCCACCAAAATGGGAACTATTATTTGGAATAAAAATAGGATTAAATGGAAGAGAGAATTTATTCGAATCAATAATCACAATAAATTTATAAAACAAAAATATTTAAGACTGATAAACTTTTGGTTTTGATAAAGCTTTCAATATGCTTTTACCGTGTATTTTTGAAGATGAAAAAGAGCTTTGAAAAATGTTTATATATTATACCTATATTAAGAATGTGTATTTTGTAATAAAAGAAAATAGTTTTTAAATCTGTAAGTATACAAACAATAGTGTGTGTATTTTTGTTATAAATAATTCAAATTCAGCTTCCTAATTAGTTGACAACTCAATTGGTAAACCAAATATTTTCTAATATCCAATTGATCATTGATTCGGACATTTGGCATTAGATATATTGTAATTATTTTGTGCCATTTTTTTTTGTTACCATGATGTGCGGGTATTCTAAAACTCTTCATTTGTAAAATTTTGATTTGTCTTTGTCTGTTATTGAAGTACACAATAGTGCGAAGCAATAAAAAAAACATTCACCACAAATGCAGTCTAAAACTCCATTTAGATAGCTTGTTCTGCAAAGTTTTTATGGCGTTTGCTATCTTTATTATATATTTGAGGCATATTTTAAACTTAGTGTTGACTAGTTGATCTTACATATTATATATGTACATATGAGTCGTTGAGTTGAAAAACCCACTCCGGAAGTTTTTGTTGATTTCGAGATTATCGCAACAAACTTTTTGGTACACATTGAACATAAAATTAACATTCATATTTTTCTAAATATCAAAGTAATTTTTACTATAAAAAAAGTACAAGTCGAAGTAATTATTTATAATTATTTTGATATTTAGCAAAATATGAATGTTATTTTTATGTTCAAAGTTTGTCTAAATAATCTCGACATCTACAAAATCTTCCAAAGCGAGTTTCCAATACAACAACTCATATTGTCTATGCCAATCCATCATTTTTTTAAATTTATACCGACTAAAATATTATTGAAATTAATTTAAAGACAAAACATTATTTGTGTTTTTGATTGCCTAAAAGAGACAGCTTGCTTTTTTGCAATACAGTTGAAAAGATGACAATAATTCCAGGAAGGTTTTTGGTGAATTTACATAATTGTACTAATGTAGAATTGTTGCTGCTTTCAAATGGCATTTTAGGATGAATTACACGGTTTTGAGTTTGTAGTAATACACATGAAAAAGAAATGGATTCATTTTTTAAAAAGCTTGCAGCTTTTGGCAGCCTAGGCCATATCATTATTCAGCTAATATCTTTTAAACTATATTCAGTAAGCAATAAACTGCCAAATATATGACACGGGTAATGGTAGGCTATATTTTTAGATTACCTTTACTATCATGATCTGAAATTAACCATCCTTAACACTAGTTATCAGTACAATGCAGTTCATGTATTAAAAAAAAATATGTCAACCACACAAAATATATTTAAAATGTTTAAAAACGGATTGTTCTATCGCAAGAGCACAACAAGCCTGAAACTATATATTTCATCTTCCAGTTTTAATGTTTATGAATACATATTATTAAAATTATAATATTTGTGTAATACACTTTAAGAATTTATGGCTCTGACCAAAGCATTATATCTATTGACTTTGGATTTATGTACAGTAAATTTTTCATTTAAACATAAATATGTTTGAATCAATTACATATGAAAATCTCTGTGATAAAATAAAATATTTATTTCAATGTAACACAATAGTTTTTGTATTTTATTTTTTCATCATCCTACCCCCTCTGCTGGTAATATTTGGTATATTTCGCTGATTATTGAAACAAAAACAAATCTAAAGATCTATAGAAATTGACGAAGTCATTCAAAGTTCAATAATTGAATTCGTAATTCATTTGTTTTCGCGGTTTTTATTTGAAATTCGTTTCCATGGTAACGCTTCAAACTTTTTTAATTTTCCGCCACGGCGCTAGTGTAGCACACGCCATCTTTATTGTGTGAGCTGTGCGCCGACATAAAACCATAATTATTTAGAAATCAATAAAAATTGTTTTAAGTTTTTTTTAAATTTTATTAGTTAAATTGTATTTTTGTAGTTTTACTATGAAAAATGCGTAGACAGAATATGAAAACTATTAGAATATAAACTCGCTTGCAGAAATGGCATTGGTCACTTGTACTCGTATTTCGTAGTGTCATGTGGTGTTTTACAAAAACGTTTTAATTACTTTCTGATCGAAACAGGATTTCATCATAAGTACAAGAAAACTTTAAAAAGAGATGAAGTGATTTTTTATTCCACAGCACAAGTGCCATTTACAATTTTTGCGTTTACTTAAACTTTTTCTTACGTATTGGGATAAAACAATTTTTAAAGAAGCAGTAAAAAAATATACAGCCAAAATATTCATTAAAAAAAACATGTTAGAATGTTGAACAAATAGCAAAATTATATGCTTAGAATCTGCTTCTGATGCGGCTAAATCACTTATAGATTCCTTTGTCGTCTCACGTATGGACTATTGTAATAGTGTATATGCTGGCCTCCCTCAGAAACAACTCAACAGGATACAGTCCGTCTTCAATGCAGCGGCGAGAATGATATATAGTGAGTCCAAATATTGTCTCATTACTCCACTTCTGAATCGCCTTCATTGGCTTCGATGCCCTGAAAGAATAGAGTTTAAGATTTGCCTTACGATCTTTAAAGCACTGCGGGGAATGGCACCAGCCTATATATCGGAACTGTGTGTCCGATAAGCCTTGAATAGTAGACAACTTACTTTGAGGTCAGCAGATGTAGATACTGCTGTTCGATTAATTGAACTATCTCGATCAAATAAACTTGTTTACTATGATCGCGCTTTTGGTGTATCTGGTCCAGTTATCTGGAATAAGCTTCCCACAAAACTTGCCAACATACAGAACCTAGCAGAGTTCAAACGAGTCTTAAAAACCAAATTGTTTAAAAATCCCACGTACAAAACGTAACTTATTAAAATTAATTCTTTGAAAACGTCCCTAATATGCTTTGTTTCGGTTTTCTCCTTTCTTCTATCATTATAACTCAATATCCTCACTATCTTAAATAATATATAATTTTAAAAAATAATATCTAATTTAAAAAAATAAATAATAATTAATACAATTTAGACACAACCTCAAAATTTCATTAATCTTTTTTCGAAAATGAACCGAACTCTCCATTGTACATTTCTTGATTTAAATTGTATTGTATAATTTTGTGATCTACCTACATGTACGAGTATTTACAACATAATAACGTTGCTCCCCAACCCAAACACGAGAATTGATTTCTCTCCTGGGCTGGGTACTCTTGTTAAAAAAAAAATTATATATGTATGTAATAGTTTAAAGAACATTTTATACTGTTTGTTTAATACAAATAAAAATTATTAAAAAAAAAAATCTACTGAAAACCATATACTCATTGACATTAATTATTTATTTTCTTTTGTTACTTGTTATATTTACACTGTTTGCATTTTTAGAATCGTTTACTTATAATTCTTGAATATTAATGTTTTAAATGCCAACATATTAACTGTCCTCAATCATATTTCCTTTTCTTTGATTTGACAAATGTGTCAATATGAATTCATATGTTTCATCTGAATTTTTATACCCTTAGCTCCTGATAAATTGTTTTTTAATCTGTTGATGTACACATACACTGTTATACCCATATCTGAACCTTTTCTCTCGTGATTTATGATAACGATCATGATTTTAGATAGTTTTAATTCGTATACATATTATGTATTATTTTCTCCTTGTTAGTTAATCTTATTAGCATAACTAATTTAGCATGAAGCGCACTTGAGGTGAAATATCACAAAACTGCGCTATATAAGTTCACTGTTATTATTATAGAAGTGATTTAAATAAATATTTGTAAATCATAATCGGCGCAGTAGTATAGCGAAGGCCACGCCAGGGTGAGCAGCTGTCGGGTTGGTCGACGCCATTGTTGAAGCACCCCCTCCACTCTCCTCCGTCAGTCCCGCAAGAGCCGCGCACCGCGTCGGGTGTTGTGTCGTTGGGTCAGGAATCGTACGCCTTTGTCCTGAAATTTGTGTTCATCAAACGAGAATGATCAGTTGACGCCTTTTTACCACCACTTCCATGGACAGCATTACCCCGAAGCTGCCTGCTCAAGAAATCCAACAACGAAACTAACGCAAATGCAATAGCTCTCGAACGGAAACTGCCGACGGTGACAAAAGATCTTCAGTTTTTTCAAAGTAAAGTTCGACCGTATAAAACAGTGTGCGATGTTTTTATAGTTTTAACGTCAATTCTACATTATATCATTGCAGTTTCGAGTCTTACAGTAATCTGGCTCGTATCTGTGACGGGAAATAGTATATTTACCCGATTGATCGCGAGTAGTAAACAGGCAGTGTCTTTTCTTTTTATGTGTCATTCATCCGTTGGAAAGCGTGCGGCGTTTGTTGTGTCCGTATTCAGAAAACCAGCACCGACACGAAGCTAGCTGAAATAGCTGGCCATTCCGTGGAAAAGGAGGAAACCCGAGTTTGACATCTGCCGAGAGCAGCGATCCGCTCGCGGGTCTGACAGCTGCGCGAAAGTCCGCGAAAACCGTCAGTGTTTGTTTTGGCGGTTCGGTTGTGTCCGCGAGTGGGTCATGCCGGTCGTGCGGTAGGGCCGGGAGTCGGTGGTGTTGATGGCGAGCGTGGGAGGACCAGCGCGGCAGGCTCGGGGGGCCATGTCCCTGGGCGGGGCGGGCGGCGGCGCGGGCGGAGCGCCGGGGGCTATTCTGGCGGCCGCGGCGCCCTACTACCAACCACCGCACCCGGCGCACCACCAGCCGCAGCAGGACGTGCAGCCGGACAGGCCCATCGGCTACGGAGCCTTCGGGGTCGTATGGTGAGTCCAGCGTTCTATCCTTCCATGCCCCGTGTCCGTGAGCGTCACATATCCTATTGGTGTCCGTAGGTAACCGTGTTCTATTCCTACCATTGCCATTGCCCCACGAGATGCCCGTGTTCCCGAGTCGTTGATCCGCATATTTTGGCAGCGACACGAATGCACCGAAAGTGTCTTGCCAGGCCGCTATTTGAGTGATTTATTGACATAATAAACAGATAAGAATGTGCACATGCGATCAACAGTAGATTTGTAATCAAATCATCATTACAATTTGATACATGAAAGTCACAATCTAATGATTTTGATGGTAACCAGTTACGTAGCCAATAGATATTTAAAAATATCGTATATGGTCGGGCATAAAGTTTCAGCTGTTGAAAATTTTATATTCTTACATATTACAGCTCTTCCCATGCATGGCATGCTGTAGAAGTAATAACGTCTCATAATATGAGTATGTCCATGAAATAATATCTAGTAAGTGAACACCCCAGGTACCAGGGTAGCAAGGCAGAGGACAGGTTTTATCTCCCATCCGGTGTCCCACAGATTCAAGGGGCTCCTTTATATCATACCTGTTACTAGAACTGGCCGTCTCATTGTAAATCTTGCATACCTAATGCACCTTCACGTGTAACGAGGTTCTTTGAAAGGGACCACTACCCGAGAATCTTAATTCAAAGAAGTTTCATACAAAGTTATTATACAACTTTGAAGTAATAAAGGGCACATAATCATTTGGAAATCCTGTTTGTGAAACACTATTTTCCATCTACCAATGTTTCTTTTTATTATTAGTAGCTGTTATTCTTAACTGCATTGATCAGAGAAAACATTTTACCATACATAATAAATTCATATCAAAACTTTTTTTTTTTTCTACTGTAGTTATATATATAAATATATGATGTACTATGGTATAAATGTTTGGTTATTATGGAGTTTTTTTACTCGCTTGTTTGATGATAAAAAAATGCTTGTTATACGTATCATGTCACAATAAAAGACTATAAAGAATTCCCATTTCGTGTTTGTATTTTTTTGAATTTGGACTTTAGTCCGTTAATTTATAAATAAATAATATTTTGAAAAGAGTGCTTCAAAATTAAACCTACCTACCTGCATATTGTTTTCTCGAGAGTGTAAGTCTTCATGGGTAATAAATTTAATTTGCTTGCAAATTAAATTTATATTATTTTATTCTTCGTGTACTGTTTTAAAAGGCAAAAACGTATCGTATCATGTTCAATAGATTTAGTTGTCCGCTTTCTCATGGCAGCTATTCAAATGTTAGAAAACCTGATTCATTTTCATACATCTGTGCTCCGTTCGCTAGCCAGCTAAGGTACTGCCTAAGTACCTACTTACCATCTCGTTGGATTCTTTCGTTAGTCGCCACCTTAGAATCTAGATTTTTTTTTTAAATGTTTTAGGCTTTCCGACAAATTAATCCCCAGCCATGTCGAATAAGTACCCTACTTAGTTATTAAAAAAATAATTTGAAGGCTTCAGAGTCGATATTGGTAATTTCCTTTTGATCTTATTCGATTTTTCGGAGATTTCAAAATATTTTATTTGAATCGAAAATAGCACTTTTCGTCGAGATTGAATTAATCAAGATTTGTACTTATTTATGTTTCATCGCGTAGGAAATATTATTATTATTACTCTTCTTTTTTTCCACTATAAACTGGTTGGTTAGAAGGAATTGCCACCAGACAATAAACCCGCCCATAATAAATATCATGCGTCTTATACTATGTATTTCTTATGAAATGATAATAAATAAATAACCAAATATACCCCATTATTATTGGCAAAATCGTTTTATTATTATGCACTCTATTCATTAACCATATGTTTATTAGTTACGATACCTGTTCGTTTAAAACAGGTGTTAATTACGTTGTATATTTATGTGTGCTGTTTTATTTACCTTGAGCAAATGTCTACCCGCGATAGTAAAAATCGCAAAACACTACACGAAAAAGCTAGCTCCAGCTAATTTTATTTTTGTTTATTTCGTCTGCGTCAAAAGAGGTCCACGTTGCCACGGAAGACTCGTCCCCCCTGCCAACGAATTCGCAGCCTTCGTTTACATTTAGAATTGAAGCGGCTCCGACAATAATTTATTTCCCTCGACACGAGAGACTGTGGGCACCGCAGGCTTTCGGCAAGCTAGGCCCCAGCCCAGCATAGGCACGAGATCCTTATACCTGGGTAGGGTACGGGCTATTGAGTAGGTACCTGGCTATAAAAAGTCAGCCCTTACCCGAAAGAGCGACGGCCTTCCCAGAAACCTTCCCTAGGTAAAACTCAACCGGGCTCACCAACTCCGGTAATGACCGCGGCGGACGTATTCCCTTTGAGGATACAACTTTAAATTGTGTGGAGTTATTTTCGGTAAAACAAGATATCGGGTACCTACCTAACCCACACGTCCATTCGAATTTTGAATATTAATTATAATCATTATGTGAGCATGTACTAACCTATCCACTTGAATTTTTAATATTTATGACCGAGATTGGAATAGTATTCAATTGCACGATGATTATTATTAAGTAGATATTAAAATACGTAGGTTCCACCTACTTAATTTTGACATTAATTGTATTTTCCATACACTTAAACTGTTAATTGAAAACGTCAATAGTTGAGACATGAACGAAGCAGTTTCATTCATATCATTTATATTTTCTCACGCTTCATTGGCTTTGAATTGATCACGTACTTTATGAACTAGTTAAAATGTTTATATTATAAACTTGGTTTTTCATCACAATTTTGTTGGTAATTTGATATGCTTTTTGGACTGAAAAACCTTTTTTTGTAAACATTCATAATACATTATGTTAATTAATTTAATATCGTGATTATTAGGGATCGACCTAAACGAGATGTCTATTTCTGACTATATAATCTAATAGAGTGTGCTGATGTAGACATTTTTGTTGATGGTCTGTACGGTTTCAGACGGAATGTCATGTTATTGCTTAAAAGGGTGTTTTAGTAATTCCCTATGTATATTTTGTATGTATCTAGTAGTAATAAGTACAAAAACAACAATTTTTTTAAAATTTAATGTATCTTGTCCATTTGTATTGTATTTAACAATGATTGTACACTAACTGGTTTTTTTATAACTGGATTTTTTCACGTAAGTGATAACATCTGTTAAAACCCAGTATATAAATAAATAAAATATGTTTTCAATTTTGTTTAAATCAGTAATCGAACGTGTATTTTGTAAATGTAAATATGTTAGTTGAAAGTCACAAGTTATACAGTATTAGTTGAAAGGCACTTATCACAGGTCTCAATTGTAAGTTTATATGTATAATT
Source organism: Drusus annulatus (assembly GCA_022651775.1). NCBI lineage: Eukaryota > Metazoa > Arthropoda > Insecta > Trichoptera > Limnephilidae > Drusus > Drusus annulatus. The sequence goes on along the minus strand of JAGWCC010000514.1, from coordinate 184,950 downwards.
CATTAGTCACTAGTTCTTAGTCTCGGTTATAAGTTGTGGGTTATGTAAATTAAGGTGTAAAGTGCCCTTGGGGTGATTTTTAAACAGAAACGGCGCTATAAAATTCAGCCAATTATTATTTTCATGAATTCGTATAAATCTACTTGAATGTTTCGAAAGATCTTATTTCCACGATTTAGATGTTTTCCCACCGTTAAAATAATAACCATAAATTAAAAATACCTTCTATATACTATATTTTAAATTTGCTCACATGCCCTAAATATATATATATATATACGAGTTTATATATATATGTAAAATCAGCAAAATTTTAAGTTAATAATAATAATATTTGGATAATTTGTATAGCGCCGTTTTTGTGAAAAATCACCTCAAGGGCGCTGTACAAATCTTAATTTCTACTTAATATTAATTCTTAGTTTATGTAAATATACAGTATCATACTAACCTGGCAGGTCACTTCTGGCAGGACACAATCACCATATCATAATAACTTAAAATTTAGAATAACTTAAATTTTTATTTATTCTTTATTTTGTTTCTTTTTTTTATATTTCTTTATTATTATTTTTCATTTTTAGGGCATGAGGGCAAATTTAAAATAAAGTATATCGGAGGTATTTTTAATTTTTCGTAGTGAAGAACAGATAATGGTGATAATCTTCTAATGAGTTTAAGGAATGAGAGTCTGAAAAGTTTTCTTGGTTCTATTGGGCTTGTTACATCTTGATTATGGATATGATTTTCTGAAAAAATGAGTTTTGAGTTTGGCTCTGAACTCTGTTGAGTCTTTTATTACTCTCAGATCATGTGGTAGTCCATTCCAGGCTTTAGGACCTGACACTCCGAAGGCGCGCTCTCCGAACTTAGTGTCTGGTGTGCGCTTTGGTTCTTTCAACCTTCCGATAGCCGATGACATTGCCGATCTAAGAGTTGACTGTCGCGAATTGGAATCTTCAGGAATACACAATTCCGATAAATAAGCCGGAGCCATTCCGTTAATTGATTTGAAAACCATCCAGCAAAGCTTAAACTGGATTCTTTCGGGACATTTAAGCCAGTGAAGATTTTTTTTTATTTATATATATATGATATAGTGATTGTGTCCTGCCAGAAGTGACCAGCCAGGTAAGTATGTTGCTGTATATTTATATAAACTAGGAATTAAGTAGAAATTAAGATTTGTACAGCGCCCTTGGGTGATTTTTCACAAAAACGGCGCTATAAAAATTATCCAAATATTAATATTATTGTTTAGGGGAGATAGGTTTCTTCGTTGCGCTCTTGAAAAATCTCGGAGCGTTTGTTAAAATGACGATTGTGAATTCGATTTTCAACAACTTTCTACTATGCCCATCATTAAACATAACTTTCCCGAATTAAATTTTTCGATGAAAGAAACCTAATGCACTATTATTTTTTTTGAGCTGTTACATTGGTACTAAATAATAACATTGTCCGTGGCTCTCAGAGTGACAGTTCTTTGAAGGTACATCGCTGACAGTTGCTTTTGGTGTTGTTTTGGACAGAGCGCCCAACGAAAGACGCGTATAAAATTTTATGGGATTATAAGTTATTAATAGACCAGGATTTTTTAAAAATTAGGTTGTCAACGCAAGACGTCATTTGAAATGCTTGGCTGGGGGACCTTGTTATAATGGATATAGAAACGCGTCAACATATATTTTTCGGTTCAGTCCTAAAGTCGAATCCAGTATGTATTTGAAATAACTCGTGCATCTATTATTATTTTAAGTATGGGTTGGATGCTGAACTACTCCCTGATGGATATAATTTGGCTTTTGAGGTTTTTCAGAGATCAGTTATTCGTAGTTATCGTGATGTCTGAGACAGTTGTCCGCGAGCTGTAAGAATTAGCAATAGTGTAACCCAAGCTGGCAGTTATTGTAGACATCTAAGTAAATCCAATAAACGAAAAACGCCATCTAATTGTTTAACTAAGAACTGAAAATAGTTTTGTTATAGTAAATTGGTTTTGTGAAATTTTGTATTATTTGGTACTTCTTTTACATAAAGGTAAGCAAAGTTTTTATATACTCGATCGCCAGCTGTCGCGTTGCCGGGCGTACAAAACACGAGTACCAATATCGGCAGTATAATAATACTTGGCTTATTTATTAGCACCATTTTTGTGAAATATCACCTCAGCTCAGGGGCGCCGTTTTTCCGTTGAAATTTCCTCTGTGTACGATTTTATCAGATCCTTTCGTGTCGATAAAAAATGACCTATTTAAGTTTGCACTACGATTAATTTGAGTGGAAGTACTACGTAGAGTATGTATGAGACGATGTATGAATGTAAATGAAGCAAGGAGTGTGTTCCAAGACAGAGTTATATGGCGGTCCGTCCTCTCTGCCTACCCCTGCGGGGAAACGGCGGGATGGTTAGTTTAAGTACTACGTAAGTTTAATTCGTTGAGTTATGGTATATTCACCGACAAGAAGAATTTGACGAAATTTGATGTGTATGCCATTTTGTGGTTGCTAGGCACTGCGTCTATTTAATTCTTAGTTTTTTCTTCATGATTTCTTCTCGGTATACAAAGTTTAACGTATACATTTAAAACAGAATATCAACAACATCTCGTCAACTGATAGATTAACTTTTTCTCCATTCATCGCGTTTTTTCTTCTGATCTCACTACAGATCTTTTATATACACGCCAAGATAGAAACATGAACGGATTTGTAATTACGAAGATTTGATTGTACCCATGAATCCATTTTGCTATACCTTTTATAAATCCTGGTTATTTTTTACATTTGTACCTCACTAGTTGAATCACAACTGTCCGGAGCCAATGGAACTATTGCATCCTCGTTTCGGGGAATGTTGTAAAGCTTGAGGAAGTGAGGAATGGAAGAGGGATGCTGTGAAGTATCTTGTTATTCAGATAAGTAAAGTTTCAAGAAACGTTTCTACTATGAATGGTGGTCTATCTATCACCATGACGGTATAGAAAGTGTCATTCACTCTGGGACAAGGTGCAAATACTGTGTATATTTTAACTGATTGAATATTTTTTAAATATTACGGATTTTTATTTGACCACATTGGGTTTTGAATCAGCACTGGGTAAAGAGTTCTACTTTCAAGGCGCCTGCCGCTTTGCCACGAAGGCAGGTTTTCGTAGAAGATCCCGTGAACCACATTTAAAACTCAGTTTCCAGTAGTCCCAATCTAATCAATATAAAATATGCACGAGTATGTATTCCATGAGTTATTTTACATTTAATTTTGGGACTATTACATGTGAATCTTTGCCCCAGGCACGGTTAGCCACGATACTTAATGATCACGGATTGGCCATCCGCCGTAATTACACGATACGCGTAATTGATCCGAATGATTCGATAAGGCGAGCCTTCCGCTGGAATAACACACCTGTGTCCACGAACTCGACTTGTTAGCGCGATTCTTTTATCAAGTGGACACACATCCCTAGAAATAAATCGGTGCGGTGCATTCCCCCAAAAAATGACGAGAGGCTTAAAAATAGAACAATTTCATTACCCGAAGGATTTTACAAAAAGTTATTCGTCTTTTTTTACTTGTAATATCATGTAGAATCACCTCCCGAAGTTACTGCACTTTACCCTCGGACATCCTGTATACTCGTATATATGTACACACAATAGTTAGTTGGGTCGCTGTTATCATGAAATAACATAACATAGCCGCACATATTTTAAATATATACCGTAAACTCAGAAAGAATGAATCGCTGTTTTCTCAATCATCACTCTACTAATTATGGGTATCATTATCCGCTGTTCAGAATGTCGAGACTTGTTAACTCCAGCCATGGTCTTGAAATTTTTGGTAGTAGTCTAAAGGATTTTATCATTCTTTACGACTCTACCAAAACTTTGACTTGACCTTGGCTTTGATTAGATTGTTCTTTCTTATTTATATTTTGTCCTATATTTGTCATTGCTTCATTACGATGATTATGTATGTGCTGTTCTTTCTCTGTTGCTCTTTTTTCCCATTTCGTGTTATGTATTATTATTATGTTTATAATCGGACAATAGTCCGTTAGTTTATAAATAAATAATAGACGTTGTGAAGTGGACTGCTAGCTAAAATACGACTCAAGCTTTAGTGTAGCAGCTAGAGAACTTCTTGGGAATAGGATGAAAAACCGCCTTTATGGTAGATTCACACCAACGTCCGGATCCGCTCAGTGACGATATTGTTCCGCAAGAGAGCTTATTGATATGGTATGAATATCAATCAAGGAGTATGTGCCAAGACAAATTGTGGGGCAGAATATCCTTCTGCCCACCCTTGTGATATTTAACTACTTAGTTAATTAAATAATTATGTTGAAGTGTAAAAATACTTACATCGCAGATTTTTTTTATTTTAAACCATTTTTTTATCACTAAATAATATTTTTAATAATTAATAAAAATATTATTTAGTGATAAAAAAAATGGTTTAAAATAAAAAAAATCTACGATTTAAGTATTTTTACACTTCAACATAATTATTCAACTAACTAAGTAGTTAAATATCACAAGGGTGGGCAGAAGGATATACTGCCACACAATTTTGTCTTGGCACATACTCCTTGATTGATATTCATACCATATCAATAAGCTCTCACGCGGAACAATATCGTCACTGAGCGGATCCGGACGTTGGTGTGAACCCAGCTTTATTCCGACCAATCCACACTTCAGGGACGAGAAGAACTCCGTCAAAATTGGAGCTATTTCTGCAGCACGCCTCTGCAATACCAGCGCGGGTATTCCGTCAGGCCCACTAGCTGTATTAACTTGTAGCCCTGGAAAGACGCGGAGTTCATCCCGATGAACTAATATAGTGGTATGCTGTTCAAAATAAAGTTGTGCATGCCCCGAGAAAATAATTTTATCTGTTTTTGTATTCCTTCTACTTTTCTTGGGGCATGCACGGTTTTACAGCATTTATAGATTGTACGCCCCTGCTAATCGTACTTATATAGTAAAATTACACGTTCTTCATGTTGGTACAGCGCCCTTGAGGTGGTTTTTGACAAAAAATGGCGATGTACAAATTATCTAAATATTATTATTATTTTGTCTTAGTTTCAAATCTGCACTTTCATTTAACTTTCCCGGATCGGCGTTTACAGAACCATTTTTGCTTTTGAATGGATAGATGTAGCCATCGCGGATAATAAGGTAATAATGGCACGTCCGCGGTTAATACTTTTGCGTAATGCGTTTATTATTAAATTTATCGTACATCCCCTCGGCGAGCAGTTGGTTGGCTGGTTAGTTGGCTGGGATCGTTAATATTTGTGGTTTTCTTCAATTACTCCGCGGCCGCGCTCCGTGCAGTGAGTGCTCTGCGACCTGGCAGTCCATCCACTCTGACTACTCCGGCAGCTAGCTACTAGCAACGTGCTGGCGTATTTTCCAATAAAGCTTATTGGTAAAATTGGCTGCCTCTGTGCGCAGAACTGCCCTATCCCAAGACGTTAATCCCCTTATCAAAATACTTGTTAGTCGACATCGGATTATATGCATCTGCATGTTACCATATTTGAGCATAATGTACTCGTATGTTTTAGCTTTTTTGGTTGTTAGTGCATATGCCAGCCATTTTATTCTTAAACATTGAGTTAAACACGTGATCTTTAAATCTTTGCATGCATTCTGTATCCACCCACCTACAATATTTTAGCATTTTTAGTGCATATAATCTGTGTTCTACTTATTAGCAACTATACGTAACCTAATTTTATTTATTTCTTAAAATAAAGACTAACATTCCCGGGTTACGAATAAATAACCTGACAATATTTGAAAAACTCCTACTGCCATCATAAGAAGCGGAAGATGTTTTTTGTGCAATGATGGAGGATTTAGTCTGCAAAGGAATTGAACGCACGACGCCCGGGTGGGAATCCGACGCGTTTGTCCACTCAGCAACCGACCGGTCGGTAACTACTGATGGAATGTCGCTAAAAACCAAGTTGTACTCTCTTATAAACGACACATGTAACAGATTAATTTTATTTTTTTAAAATAATAATATCAATTATAAAACATTAAAATGTATTATAGTTCTACAAAATAAAACAATAAATAACAGAAAGAGATTTTAAAACGGAACTGCATAGATCGTGTGTAGATAATGTCTTGAACTGAGTAACGATCGTTATTTTTTAAATCTAATTAATTCTAACTTATGCAAAATGCCTCTCCTGCTATACGTAGTTAGCTTTAGTTGGTAATATGTCAGTAGGGAAGTAAGACAGTATCAGTTGCGCGGCTTTCTTCCTCTGTTGGGCGGCCCGACCGGACATCGATCCGCCCGCCCGCCCTAGACTATCCCGCTCCCTGCTAACAGTTCCTGCTCGCTGTACATACTGTACCCTATACCCTATAATATCCTGTACAGCGCCGGGAGCCCCCCCCCCCACTCAGGGCCCCCGGGAACACTGCCGCCGCAGCAGAACTGCCTTCGTAACAAACTCCAAGTTAACTCTACTTTGTATGAGTCGCTTCATTTGTAAGGCGGGGTTTCTGAATGCCCAACGTAACTACTGTAAAATGTCTGGATTCTTAGGCTTGTACAGTTTCACATAGTGATATGTTTAAAAGTGAATTTTATTGCAGTTAACATCGGGGACGTCTATATCAACCGTCTGACAACCATCCACGTACCTGGACAGTTTTCACAAATTAAAACTGTCAATATTTAATAAAACATACCAATGGATAATCGACACGGTACCACCATCATAGTTGAAATATAGGGAATTAGGTCCCAGATCGGCTGGTTTAACTTTAAAGTCGGTCTTATCACCCCTGAGAGTTTTCTGTTACGTGCCTCTTTTGTGAGAAAAAGGAAGAAAATGCATGCACTTAGTCTACCTGTATGTCGATACGATACGACTTCGAAAAAACGTACATCAGTACTGAACGCACGAATTCGTGTTTACAACAAAAAGGTTGGTATGATTCAATATTTTCACGGCACATAGTCTTTCGTCGGTTGCAATTGAGGTGTTGAATTGTGTTGCACTTCCTCCTCATTGAACCAATGTTTTGGAAACTCTTACGATGTCCACCACCGGGGCAGATGCAAAATAATTCGTGCATCGTTGATATATCGTGTCACAGTCAATCTTCACCGGTCGCTTCTTGGAAAAAAATAGTTTAAAGTCGGGTATCAAGGACTAGGTATAAATTATACGTGAAAATAATGTAGTCTGTCATTATCGAAAAAACGTACGGCCGACGTCTAGTTGTACTCGCAAGCAGCAAGCAGCAGGCGGATAGTGATTAGTGCATTTGCCACAATCACGCGGAGCACACCGCTGGCTGTCAGCTGCATAGCTTAGCGTGTCTGCGGTGGTAGTAGTTTCACTTGCGTGTTTATCGAATTGCAGCGACTCATTCATGCATGCGCTGCGCTCTGTGGTCCTGCGCCGGGGCTCGGGCAACTAGCAAATGTCACGGAGACCTCGTCAGCCGATAGTCATATCTATGCGTACATACATATTTGATTACTGTGATTATATCAACTTTTTAGCAACGCAGATTTTCTTAGCAGGTCTTGGCATTCAGCGTATCGATGGTCGACAGCCTAATTTTATTTTTTAATTCTGTTATGTGTAATACAAATTACCATAATTGTATCTCAGACATCATTCTGTTCTAAATAATAATATTTGTATGCTTTCGATGCCCTGAAAGAATAGAGTTTAAGATTTGCCTTACGATCTTTAAAGCACTGCGGGGAATGGCACCAGCCTATATATCGGAACTGTGTGTCCGACAAGCCTTAAATAGTAGACAGCTTACTTTGAGGTCAGCAGATGTAGATACTGCTGTTCGATTAATTGAACCATCTCGATCAAATAAACCTGTCTACTATGATCGCGCTTTTGGTGTATCTGGTCCAGTCATCTGGAATAAGCTTCCCACAAAACTTGCCAACATACAGAACCTAGCAGAGTTCAAACGGGTCTTAAAAACCAAATCGTTTAAAAATCCTACATTCAAAACGTAACTTATCAAAATTTAATTTATTTAAAAACGTCCCTAATTTGCTTTGTTTCGAGTTTCTCCTTACTTCTATCATTATAACTCAATGTCCTCACTATCTACTGAAAACCATATACTCATTGTCATAAAATATTTATTTTTCTTTTGTTACTTGTTATATTTACACTGTTTGCATCTTTAGAATCGTTTACTTATAATACTTGAATATTAATGTTTCAAGTACCAACATATTAACTGTCCTCAATCTTATTTCCTTTTCTTTGATTTGACAAATATGTTAATATGAATTCATATGTTTCATCTGAATTTTTATGCCCTTAGCTTCTGGCAAATTGTTTTTTTTTTAATCTGTTGATGTACACATACACTGTTATACCCATATACTCATGATTTATGATAACGATCACGATTTTACATACTTTTAATTTGTATTATTTTCTCCTTGTTAGTTGATCTTATTAGCATAATTAATTTAGTATGAAGCGCACTGGAGGTGAAATATCACAAAACTGCGCTTATTATTAGCGCCGTTTTTTGTTAAAAAAAATCACCGCAAAGGCGCTGTACAAATCTTAATTCCTAGACTCTATCTTATTACTAACGACATATAATTTATGGCCTATTAATATTTAATTATATTATTCATAGAAATAATATACAGAAGCATATGTTACTTACCTGACAGGTCATTTAAAATAAACACTATTATTTTAGTTATTTCTGGTTTGGAAAAAGATACACTCAGAGGACACGATATTGGCAAAATTATAGTAGGTGTTTATTTAAATTCTAATTTTATATAACCTCATAACAACTGTCAATAGCATTAATAATAAAAATAATATTTGGATAATTTGTATAGCGCCGTTTTTTGTGAAAAATCACCTCAAGGACGCTGTACAAATCTTAATTTCTAGTTCATATTAATTCCTAGTTTATATAAATATTCAGCAACATACTTACCTGGCAGGTCACTTCTGGCAGGGCACAATCACTATATCATAAAAACTTCATTAATGAATTCAAAAATAATTCCATTGTGCTTGTTACACATCTTGATTATGGATATGATTTTCTGAAAAAATGGCTTTTGAGTTTGGCCCTAAACTCTGTCGAGTCTTTTATTACTCTCAGATCATGTGGTAGTCCATTCCAGGCTTTAGGACCTGACACTCCGAAGGCGCGCTCTCCGAACTTAGTGTCTGGTGCGCGCTTTGGTTCCTTCAACCTTCCGATAGCCGATGACATTGCCGATCTAAGGGTTGACCGTCGTGAATTGGAATCTTTAGGAATACACAATTCCGATAAATAAGCCGGAGTCGTTCCGTTAATTGATTTGAATAACATCCAGCAAAGCTTGAACTGGATTCTTTCGGGACATTTAAGCCAGTGAAGATTTTTGAGGTGCTCTGAGATATGGGAATGTTTTGATACGCCGGTGATAAGCATTGGATTGTAATATTTCACTGTACTTTATTACAGAATAGGTAGGCAATGGAAAGCAAAATTAAACAAAATTATGTAGCTTAATAATTTATAAGGAAACTATATTATTTAAGTGTTTATAATGTTTATAATGTAACAATAAGTAATGTAACAAGCCCAATAGAACCAAGAAAACTTTTCAGACTCTCATTCCTTAAATTCATTAGAAGATTATCACCATTATCTGTTCTTCACTACGAAAAGTTAAAAATACCTCCGATATACTTTATCTTAAATTTGCCTTCATGCCCTAAAAATGAAAAAAAATAAAAAATAAAATAAAAAAATAAATAAATAAATAAATAAACAAAATAAAATAAAATAAAAAAAAAAATAAAAAAATTTAAGTAATTCTAAATTTTAGGTTATTATGATATGGTGATTGTGTCCTGCCAGAAGTGACCTGCCAGGTAAGTATGTTGCTGTATATTTATATAAACTAAGAATTAATATTAAGTAGAAATTAAGATTTGTACAGCGCCCTTGAGGTGATTTTTCACAAAAACGGCGCTATACAAATTATCCAAATATTATTATTATTATTATAAAGTCTCAACATATAGTTTTGTATTACTATGATGTATCAACCAATATTTTGTGTGTTTCACCGGAGAGGAAAAACACGTTTATACAAAAAATTTAAACACAATTATAAATTAACATAAATTTGAAATTATGATATTATTTAATAATAATAAGAATTACATATCGCAACTTCAGTGTCTTGAGTAATAAAACGGGGTTTACTTTATAAATACTCCTCGGGAATAATATATCAAAAATAGTTTTTTTTGTACTATATTATCATTTTAATAAATAAAATCAAAAAACTTTACATGTTCCTCTCATATGTAATATGTAAAACACTGCAGTAATCGTTCCATTGCCACCTGACGCGTGTTAGCTTATGTTGCGGGGTTCTGTGCAACTGAGGGATATTGAACTTGGCTTAAAGGTTAGTTCTGTTCGCTTTTTTACCCATGTATTCCAGTTAAGGGTTAACCAAAAATATATTATACGAAAACTTACTTTATGGTATGCTGGAAAGGCAGGGTGGCACGTGCAGTCTACTCTTGAACTGAAATTCAGTACTAAGGTTCTACAGAGTATTTCCACGAACTCAAGATCTAATCGTATATCTGTAAGAACGTTCAAACCTGTTTTTTTTTAAATTACCCCGGTGAGCCTGCCATTCAGAGTCGTAAAGTTGCCTGTCATTGTTGAGTGACTAGATATGAATAGGCAATAAGTAATACTTTCCAACATACTTCTCCTTCCTTTTCCACACTTCCGCAAGTCTCACAACATTTTCCTAATTAGGGATGCAATAGTTCCACCGACTCAGGAGTATTTTGGACTTCTGGGTACAGCGCCATTGAGGTGATTTTTCACAAAAACGGCGCTATACAAATTATCCAAATATTATTGTTATCTGTCCTAGAAGATTGTTACTTGAAGTATAAATAATGATGTATGCAGCATTCAGTTTTTCATAGTAGTTAGTGTCCCGAGTCTCAGCGCCGGATCCACCATACGTTCAAACTGTGCCAAAAACATAGGCGCCATCTCTGAAGGGGTGCCTTGAAAATAAAGATCTTATTTGAATTTACTTAAAATATTCCCTAAATCATTTTTAAATTACCCACATCGTGGGATAATGAAGTCCTTTATTACGCTGGCAACATCGCTGTGCATTGAACAACTATTGAAAATGTATGGAAAAAAAAATCACGGATTTTTTTTGCGAATTGAATAATAGTTACTTGGACGTAGAGTCTGTTTTTCTATGATGTGTCGTACGTTGGATATTGAAAGAAGGGTGAATGCAGGAAACTCCATTAATGGAGGACTGAACGCTGTTGGGGCAAATAAGAAATTGTCCAAAGAAGCGAAGCTAGCAGTCCACAATGGAGTGCTTACACCAACCCCGATGTATGGCAGTGAGGCATGGAACTGGCAGAGGAAGGATGAAAGTAGACTGAATGCTAAAACCATGTATGACCGTATTACAAATGTGGATATCCGGAAAGAATGCAAGGCTGATATGAGCGTAATGGATAAACCGGTTTGGGCATGTAGAATGAACGAAGAAAGGAGTGTGAAAAGAATATATGATGCGAAAGTGAATGGAAGAAGAAGTCGAGGACGCCTGAGATAGACATGGCACGATCAAGTAAATCAAATACTTGAATCGGGTCATGTGAAGAGTCAGAATAACAGAAGAGTATGTATGAGACGATGTATGAATGTAAATGAAGCAAGAAGTGTGTGCCAAGACAGAGTTGTATGGCGGTCCGTCCTCTCTGCCTACCCCTGCGGAGAAACGGCGTGATGGTTAGTTAGTTTAGTTAGTCGTACGTTGAAATCGATGCGATTCAAAGTCTATAACCAATCAGCATGTCCGTTTTTTCTTCCCAGCAATTGAAATGAACCGTTAGAGATGATACATATTTCTGTTTCGGTACTTACTGCACAGGGTGCGAGATGTCGTGGACTGTCGGCCCCTGTTTTTTTTCTCGTGTGATTATTAACATTTCATTCGCTCCATCGTCAGTGGCGTTGCAAAGGTAACGTTGCCTTGGACATTATAATTTGAAGACGCCGCCTGTCTTCAGCACGTGTTCTAATGTTAATTACCGACCATTATATTCCCCGCTCAATAGAAACAGTCGATTCCTTGGCCAATGGTCAACACGGTCATTGGTCAAAGCGGGTCATCAGCTCGGCGAGGCGGTTGGTCGGTGAAGTCAGTGAGTTAGCAGTCCCGCCCGCCGTAATGACGCGATAACTCGGACAGCTGACGTGAGTGTGTGCAAATGACGGAATAATACGCGGCGGAGGCCGACGGTGGAGTGGAGGGGGAGGGGGAGGTGAGGGACAATCAGCTGCTACTCCCTCCCCACCCCACTCTCCGCTTCCACGGCGATAAACGCCAGAAGCGGCGATCGGTAACGGTATCGCGCTGAAACCAATGTGTCAACTGCAAGATAATATCACTCACTAACGATTAGCCATTTTATTGGATGGGAATCATTCGATCAAAATGTTCATCAGATTACAATGCTATTTTACTTTTGCAAAATGTTCTTTCAAGTTGGTCACCGATTTTTTTTAAAGATATCGGGGTTTTTTTGTCCGGCAATAATATTTTATTATATGGCCAAAATATTGTCTGTTTTTTTAAAGATATCGGGTTTTTTTTGTCCGGCAATAATATTTTATTATAAGGCCAAAATATTGCCTGTTAAACCCGAATCGTCCAGTTTTTACAGCTCTCTCAAAAGTATATTTTTAAGTGGATATAGAATGGTATTCAAAGCCAAGTTTATATTTCAAAGACTATCGGTCAGTGCGGATTGCTCTTGGTCGGCCGTTAGATAACTTCTTTACCAGCTGAGGTACGAATTCAACAATAGCGGAAAGATATAACTAAAGCTTACATAAACTCAGTTAGTGAACGCCGTTTTCCAAAGAGTATATTTGCAATATTTTGTAGAGAACATAAGCTGACTAAGACCCTGCTCACTGCACATATTATTTTAGTCGCTCCTTGGATGAGGTCTGTATGTTGGAGGATGCTACTCGGCCCGAGACAGGTTTATGTCCGCGTTGAATAGGAACTTGTTTTGGATCCTCTGCGTGTTCCCCTGCAATTATTTATTTTACCTGAAAACCTTCGCCCGTAAAGGTCCTTCCTCCGCTCGAGCAACGTTAAATCGTTAAATGAGCACTTCGGGTTATTCGGTACTCGGCCGTCCTAGCTGAAGTCTCGTATGATTAAATATTTAAACCCACTCTTCTTTGATGAAACTATATTTTTCAAAACTTTATGGATATCTTTTTGGGCTAATGCACTTCTCGTTCCTTAGTGAACCCGAATATGAATCCAACATAAGACCATTGGCCGTGACTCTTTGGAATCAATCATTAAATGCTCTCTTTTTTGTTTTGTGTATTGATTGGATGAACGATCACCCGAATGAAGATGTATTTGAACTTCAAACATACGTATGCTGTTGCTGGGGTTCAGTTTTATGCTTTGCACCAACATGTATCCCCTTAAACGGAAGAAGAATTATACATCTAAGATAACTTAAGAATCATATAAAGGGTCCGCCAAATAACTTTTTTTTTTTGAAAACAGGGCGCAAAACATCGAGTGTAGCTTCGGCTGTGTGGCACGTAGCGCCGTCCTGTTGAAACCAAATGTTGCCAATATCCTCCTCTTCAATTTTTGTGAACGAAAATTCGTTCAACATGGCCCGATAACGATCGCCATTGACTGTAACGGCCACTCCTTGCTCATTTTCAAAGAAAAATGGCCCAATTATGCCTCTGGACCAAAATCCGCACCAAACAGTGACTCGTTTTGGGTGTACCGGCTTTTCAATGTATGCGTGCGGGTTTTCTGTGCCCCAAATACGACAATTTTGCTTGTTTACATACCCGCCAAGATCAAAATGAGCTTCATCCGAAAAGATGATTTTTTGGCAAAATCGGCATCTTCTGTAAGTCGATCGCAGGCCCACTCAGCGAAGCGAAAACGCATTGGATGGTCAGTTGGCTTCAACTCCTGAACCAATTGGACTTTGTATGGCGTCATACCAAGGTCTTTATGCAAAATTCGTCTCAATGATGTCTCCGAAATGTTCAATTGTTGAGAACGACGGTGAATTGATGTTGATGGCGCTTCACGCACACTTTCTGCCACAGCATCGATATTCTCGGGTGTACGCACTGTTTTTGGCTTTTCACGCTTTGGTTTATCGATGAGGATGCCAGTTTCTTTCACTTTTTTCACAAGATAACGAACATACGGAGCTGACGGTGCTTCTCTTCTTCCAAAAACCGTACGCAATTTTCGCACACATTCTGCAACATTACCATGATTTTCAAAGTAATGTCGCAATATTTCCCAGCGTTGTTCAAGCGTATACACAACCATATTCGCTCAGCGGAAGGATAAAACTAATTATCTGTCAAATCAGACATGAGCTAAGGCTACCATTCACGAAATAAGCACTAGTTGAAAAAAAAAAAATTATTTGGCGGACCCTATATTTCCCAACTTTTGAGGTGAGAGATAAATCAAAATAATAACCATCTGCGTTTGTATAAGACAACCCCATCCCTTCTATCTCCCCGCTCCCCCTGTAGCGAGAGTCCTTATTGCATAGCACACCTGAGGTCACCTGCTCCTGCGGGACCTATTTATGTTACTTTTTCCCCACCCCATCTATCCAAGGTCGCTAACATCCTCGACAACAAAGCGCGAGAAACTTATGTAAAAATAATTATTCTCATCTAAAGGAGGCAGGGATCTTTAAGGTCTCAATTCGTGGTTGAAAGGCTGGAGACTTATCCGATCTTTGTTGTTGGAAGCTACCACCCGAGCCTAGCAGGTACAGCAAACCCTTGTCGAAATTGACTATAATCTACCGAGGTTAGTGCAGTTTCTTTCTATGCGGTGCAGGTAGAAATTTCTACGATCTATTGTAGATTCTACAGACTGCAAACGTCTGCAGTTCTGGCGGCTTGCTTTAAATTTAAACAGCAAAAACACTTATCATAAATAAATGCTGAATTTCGCAAGGTCTCTTCTGTGAAATCGGATTTCAAATGTCTTTCTGCTGATGTAGAATTATCTTTTATCTTCGCAACAAATTTACAATCGTGCATATTGAGTACATTCCCCCTAATTGAAATCAAACCACTTAAAGCTTAAATAGGGCTTTATTATTGAACAGCCGTGTTGACCTTGTACAAACGTTATTATATTTATTGGTATGATGCATAGAAAACGCAGCTTATTACATTCATGCAATGTTATATAAAATTTACTTTATCGACTTTTTGTTTACTTTTTAAATATTATTCGTTGTGTGGTAACATTTGGTTTGATAAAAATTATATTATTATTATATATCGAGGTTTAGCAGTATTTATTCAAGTTATGTAAGTAATGTATATTTTTTAAATGATAATATACTTTTGTTATGTACATTAGTATAAAATGGAAAGCACAAGCAGTCATCTATACGTATTTTTTTTAAATGCCTCTAACCAAACTAATGTTTAGTTATTATATGATTTTAATAATACATTTTTTTTAACTTCAGCAGGTGGTTAGCAAGGCTATTAGGTGGTATTATTAAAATGGAGTTCCCCACGACGAATTAACAGTTTAAAAATTAGAAATAGAAATAATAGTTATTATAAATTAGTAAAAGTTATAACTTTAATATAAATGTATTTATCTTGTCATGGACAAGTGATTTTGTATTGTAAAAGATATTTCCAGGAACTTCTTTTGGAAACTTCATTAAAACGATCATCAAACAATTAGACAGAGGCATTTAAAAAATAAGCCAAGTCGTAAATCATTGACCGAGTTTATCTGTTCCGAACATGTGAATGATTCAATGTTATATCAACTCGGTAAATTACTTTTCCATTTGCTTGCCAGGTATACTACTAATATTAAGTCAGTGAATGAGTATTTTATTTTCCAACCAAACCACCATGAATAGCGCTTTATCTGGTTTTCTCTTAGATTTTCCAGTGTATATAATCGAACGGTGGCATTTTTGCCGATCGTTTAATCTAGTTAGATAATTTATCTAAATGTGTTTTTGCGACACTCTTTCCCGTGAGGACATGCCTTAGTAGAATTTTTCTTGCGGTTAGTTTTTTTAAATTCGGTATAATATCATATTTTAACCAAATATTGTACTGTATTACACAATTTTTGTTTTTCCCAATAAAAAGCCACGAATTCCGACAAATTCAACGAACATCGCCTTGCCAACAAATATCTGTCGCGGCGTCCATCCGACCATTTATTTAACTTTGTTAGTTTAAATATTATTTTTAGTTTTATTTTAAGAGATTTATTTGCCTTCTTGTTAGATTTATAGCCGCCGAAAATGTCGCCCTCATTATTCACCATATTGATTTTGCACGGCACAGCTGTGTGCAAGTAGATTTCTCTGAAAATGCTAACCTTATTCATGAAACAATACCGACATGACAAATGGATAATGATAAAACAGTGTTCTGTGTACATAATCATAGTTTTCAATTGTTGGGCGTGATTTACGGTTGTTATTTTGTGCAATCTTTAAGTAACTTTGTTCATAAATAATTCGTTGGCGATACGTCATTTAATTAATAATAGCTCATCTTAATGTACGTACAGGTCGCGTTATTAGAATTGTCCCCACCAACAAGCACTTGGGATTGTGTGTATTGGTGGATATGTTTACACTTTTGACGGTAATGTTATTGCGAAACGTCACTGAGAAACAGCTTTTTTATCTTTATTACGCCTATTTGTTCTTTTTAGCGAAAATGTGACGATTTAAAAATTCGGAAAGTTTTATTTTTATTACTTCTCTTTTCTGAAGTGGAATAATAAGTTTCAAACAGGCTGTATGCAAGCAATGCATTTATGTGAGTACTTGGCTGCGATACCTAGACATACATTTTCTGATGCCTATATTTCAACATGAGCAGGTTTTGCTTTACTATTTTAATTGGAAAACCATAATCTTTTCTCCTTTCGGTTACACGTTATGTTTTGCCTCAAGTATCAAAATGGAGGTGTTTAGATAACGTCGAGAATTTTATGAGAAACAATCACGTATTTAGAATAGGTGTGTGGTGAGGAATCGTGGTCGTTAAGAAAACGTGTAACCTTCTTCGGTACGGACTAGTGGTGAACATAATCGAGATTCGTTTCAAAATAATCGATTATTTAAATAATAGGAACATTTTGAAAATAGTATTTGGATGTCAGGGGTAAATAACAATAATCAATTTTAAAACCAGATAGGTATAAAAACTAATAGTACTAAATTTAAAATATCTTAAATTCGGTGGATAGATCATTGTTATCCACCGACACCAAAAAGTAATGTTTTTTTTCTTCATATTTATCAAAATTAGCATTAGGTGAAAGATTAAAAAAAACAACATATTATTACGACCTCCCCAAACTAGATATATACCTCCTCTTATTATGGTACTAGTCTGAAGATGAAGGTTACAGGTTGAATTCGGTCCGGTCTAACAATAAACGGTTGAATTTTTGTTTTATTAAATCATTTTTATGGAATTCCACCATGAATTAACATTTTCAAAAATATTAATATTATAAGCATACTAATTGTTACCCGTGAAAAATCACGGGATGTAAACTTGAGTTGCCCAGAAAAAATATTAGTTGCTTTAATCCATCTATTTCAAGTGTCTGCTAAAATACATTATAGGTGGGGATTTAAAAAGATTATTTAAAAAAAAATGATAATATTATTTATCATTGGTTCCAAATTTGATTATAATAATAATGAATTATCCAAAACTCTCTCAAATGTCATAATACCTTAACAGGCGCGACACCCGCTATATGAGATTGTGTCTTTGATCATAATAAAGAAGAAATTATTATTTCCTGCAACATTTTCACGAAAAAAAAAAAATATTTAATCATTTCACCTCAAGCCATATATTTTTTCACTACTAACATAATAATTGGTGGTTTCGAGATTAAAACTCTTACGTGGATTTGAATGATTACAATAATTGGTCAACTTTACACAGCGCTTTTTAGTGATTAAATCTCCCAAATGGCGCTTTACATTAATTACTGTATAAGGTAGCCTTTACTGTAAAGGTGTATTTTTTATTGACTGGAATATTGAAAGCCAGTAGTTTCTTACCTCAGACTGAACCTATGCAACATGTTCTGAGTTATATATACATGGCCTGTTCATAAGAAAAGGTGAATTTTGATTTTTCGCGGGCTGTGTACATTCGATTATCGTTTTTTTTATGTTAGTACCCATATGTTTATTATATGTTAGCATTATCAGCCATTTTGGATGAGTGGTTTGTTTTTGACAACTGGAAAGGTTAGTCACGTTTTTGTGTGTTCTTCGATTTTTTACTTTTGAAAAAAATGAATCAAAGAATATGTATTAAATTTTGCGTTAAAAATGGAATAAAGTGCTTCCAACGCACTTAAAATGTTGACTGTGGCATTCGGCGAGTCTACTTTGTCTCATAAAAGTGTTTCTAAGTGGTACAAGCGCCTTACAGAAGGCCGAAAAGATGTTAATGACGATGAGCGTCCTGGAGTTGTGGAAAAACAAATCGTGGATTTTTTTTCAAACAACAGGTCATGAATATAAATATAAATTTTCCTTTATAATTTGCTCGCAGTAAAGAAGCTTTGTTCACACGCTGTATTATCATTGTTTTTTGTACAATTCGTAAAGAAATAGTACAGATGTATCTAACAAAAATAATTATCTTACTTTTGTTGTATAATTCGTAACCTTTATTTGCCCCCGTTAATTTAGCTGACAACATGATCCATTTGTATTAACCTTCTGTTTTGTTTCTTTCCAGGTAAGCCCAGTTTATTGTCAACACTTTGTCACGCGTCGCTGTCCACTGTTGCGTAAGTTTCCTTCGTTTCAACCAATAAAATAACAATATTCGTATCATTTGCAGCGTCAAAGAACGGCCGACGGTCTGGTAACTTTACTTTCAGCGAAATCTTCGCGTTTGTCTAATTTAATTTCATGACAAAACCAATTTATTATCACCCTTTGTTCTCATTTTTTTATTTGGAAGACATTTAGCACAAACTTTTGTCGTTATTCGCTAACATGATTCTTTTTTATAAATCTGCTTTATTCTCATATTTTTCTATCCAGTACGTTATTTGTTGTAGAACAATAGACGTAAAAACAGAGAAACGTATATTATAGTACCTACTATCTATTAGGTAGGGACGTTGAGTTTATAACAATTTCTTCTGTTTGAACGAAAGTTCCACTTTTCGAGGAAGAATAAACGTATTGCACTCTCTGCTGGTATTTAAACAGTATAAATAATCGTTTGTTGAAAAATATAGGTATCGCGGCCTTTTTTATCATATGATTTTCTTTGGATATTTTATATAGCACTATTTTTGTGAAAAATCACCTTTAGGGTTCTGTACAAATCTAAATTGAATTTTATTACTAACTATGTACAATCTTTGGCATATTAATATATGTATTACAGAGATAATATACAGAAACATACTTACCTGGCAGGTCACTTCAGATAAACAAGTACAATGTCATAAATTTGAATATATTTAAATAGTATTCAAATGTCATCAGTGAAGTCAAAGGGCCAAACCATGCACAAAATAGTCAAACTGAGTCAGATGTGTTCGAATTAATCACTTAGTTTATATTGTATCCACTCGAATACCGAGAAGGAAAGTCAGAGGGTAAAAAGCGTATCCGCCTGTAGAATATTTACGTTTATGGACGACCAACGCCGCGGCCGAGGCGAGGAGACGACCTGTGATCGTTCGCATTCCAACCAGGACACATTCCAATCGATGCAGATGCCCAATTCTCCTTATCTTGTGTTCTCCAACCAATACCGCTGTTGTTTTCATTTGTACAAAACTACAAAGGAACAGATTGGTTCAATTTGAGTTTTTATCAGCTTAGCGGATTCTTTATCAGATACATAATATTATATGCAAATGTTACGAACAAAATACAGTTGGTGCTTTTACCAAAATATAATTCATATGCTTGAGTCATAAAGATTCTAACGGGTAGGTACTTATATTATATTAGAGGTATGTACATAAAGCAATCAGAATTAGAGAACAAGGGTACGCGCCCTTGAGGTGATTTTTCACAAAAACGGCGCTATACAAATCGTCCAAATATTAAATATTATTATTAGTACAAATTAGTTTTATATGCGTTTGTAATTCCTTTCTCCGGTGATTTTATCAATTCATCTCAGATGGAAGTATTTAAATTATAATTATACCGATCATTCCTGTCCACCTCGCAGTGGCGTCAGGATTACATTTTTTTAATATGAATAACTCATTTAACTGGGGTAAGTCTTTTCCCGATATTCCAAATTGTGTTTCTGTCTTTCGTGAACATTAATACGGAATTTGTAATTTAGATTTAATTTAAGGTTAATCTTCTGAAGAAAATCAACACCGGTTTTTTAGAACTCGCGAAAATTACTAATACCTAATTGTTATTTTAACATTAGACAAAATTAATTGATAGTAAGAATCTACTAAAAATCACCCTAGATTTCCCTGAAAACAAAAACAATTTCCCGTTTATGATGTTTTCTGGTGTAAATATAATAATAATAATAAAGTTTTATTCTGGAAGGTATGCAGGAGTAGTGCATTGCAATACCTTCCATTATTGGTAATAATAAATAGTAATAATATTATTAACAAATAAAATGAAATAAAAATTTAAATAATACAAGTAAAAAATATTAATGTAGGATATTAGGCTTCATTTCTGCAAAACGCCATCAATAGGGAGTCCATCCTGGCAGCGTTAAGATTGATAGGGCCAATAACTTACTCCAATGCGCTTCTATGCTTGAGTTCGGGATCTGACGGGATTCCACGATGAGGTCATTTCTGGAGTTGTTGATCCTTCCTCTCATTCCTGCTACCCTGGTTCTCATAAGGGCTGCAAACCCTGGAACTCGCCCCTCGGTGAACATACCGGAAGCACTGCAGTGCCTGGGAGGACTGAACATCATGCGGTAGGCGTTATGTACTGGACCCGAAGCCTTTCCATGGTACTCTTCTTAAAATTGGTCCAGAGCTCGCACGTGTATAGAGTAGTACAGAACGCCAGGAAGAGTGTCCTTTCCACTGGTGGACTACAGAGCCGAAATCTTCTACTGAGCATGTTTGATTTCACACTGAGTGCTCGCCTTTGCCTGTCGATGTCGTCGTCATCCATTAGCTTGCTGGTGATGATGTGCCCTAGATATTTGGTTTCTTCTACCACCCTTAGAACCTCACCGTTCAAGATAGCTGGAGGAATGTTTTTCGGACCCTGCCCGTAACTGATACCCATCAGTGCCGTTTTTAGCGGATTGTACATCATGTTTGTTTCCTGAGCAAACTCTTCGCAGATATTCAAGAGGATACGTAGCCCTCTTATATACTAGATAAACAAGCATCCTATGAAATTTGGGTGACACTGACGGCCACTCAAATATGCCCCCAATAAGTTGCGTATATAGTTAGGTGGGTACTTATCGCGCTACGCTGTAAGCAGGTTCGCAGTGTCTGTAACCGTGTGACCCCTTTCCGCTAAATACAATTATTGCTCGTCGTTTGAAAGTGTAAACAATAAAAGCGGCCGCCTCCATTCGCAATCGAAAAGTATTTCACGCAGAAAAACAATGCGTATCGCCGCGATAGTGGAGCTGGCCAACGAGGAGTTTGAAAAATTACAATAGCAAAGTACTTCTTAAATAAAACGTGTGTAGAAACTGTACAAAGCTTTTTTTCCACAATTAATTCCTTTTGAAATAGGTTGCACATGAAGTATCTATCTAACTAACAATCGCGCCATTTTTCAGCAGGCTGGGAGGATGGAACGCCACAGTCTTGTCACACACTCTTTAATAATAATAATATTTGATTAATTTTTATAGCGCCGTTTTTGTGAAAAATCACCTCAAGAACGTTTGTAACATAACTTATAAAATAATTAAATCTTGGCATAAAAAAGTTCTCGGGGAATCAATCAACTCTTTCGCAAAATTTAACAACTCTTTGACTGATTTTTTTTTTAAATCTATATATAAATAAGGAAGTGCCGCTGAAGAAAAGAGTGGATATCAATAGGCTAGGCCTACATCCAACACTAGACAATTAGTGGCTGATGATGGTAATAGTGCTTATTACTTTCTAATATAAAATAATATCAAACACTGATTTAATTGCTTTATGTCATTAAATGATTCTGTATGTGAAAGGAGGAAGCAGACGAATGGATAAATCGAGTTTTGATAATAATAGAACTTGAATAATTTATACAACGGGTTTATCACATTCAAATCTTATCGTCTATTCTATTAATCCGACTTCTTAATACAACCTCACTCTATTTTATGCATTTGATCGGGCCTATTTTCTTCCTCTTGTGAGTGATTCAAGCCCTAACTATCAAAGCGCTCTTTTCTTGAAGTTGTTCATTACGCTTATATCGTCCTTGCATTCCTTTCAAATCTCATCATTCGTTATATCTACGGTCAGACATGATTTTATCATCACAACCCAAAAAAATACAATTAACTCAAGAAAATTTAAAATTATCAAAAAGAAACCCCTGTTCAGCAAAAAAAAGTATCTGTAACTACACATTATTTCTAAAAGTTCTGCTAGGTGTGTAAACAGCCTGGGAAAATTGAAGAAAAGAAAGCTAACACGTGCAGTATAAGTAATAAATTTTCTCGATCTATTTCGTAGAATTCAATTATTATTTTTCTCTTGTAACTAGTTGTTCCAGACTTCACTTGAAATTTGGACACTTAAAAAAAACGTATATCTAAAACCAGTGTAAAATATGGAACAATGTGAATTTATAGTTTAAATTTAAGATTCGTAAAAGTTATATTAAATTAGAATTAATTTGCTCCAAATAAATCCATAACAATATTATGCATTATTTAATACGTTATTAATATTGGATTCAAACAAAATAGGTTGAATCATGATTGAGGTAAACGCCGTAAGTGTATAGTTAATAGTATAGTGTATGGTGTATGGATGTCGCCTCGGGCTCACCCCGCCTTAACGATTATATAAATACTATGGGAAAACTTATTTTAAGCGCCATGAAATTAATATTAATCATGGCCAAGGATTTCTTTATCCACAATAGAGACTACGTATACTCAGGAGAGCATTTAAATATTATAGCTCAAGATACTAGCGGATCGTATTTATTTATAAGTAAAATAATATGCTAAGGCTGTGAGGACTGGTCCGATGTCAAATTATAAGCATTTGTATTTTCATACGCACAATGCTATCATTGTGACGTATCTGTCACTGGAACCGGTTCCTTACCTAGAATTTCACTAGCCACCGTCCCCCCTACCCTTAAATTAATATTTTCTACAGAAAACTAAAATTAATTATTTCTACAAAACCTCGAACCCAGAAGGTGCAAATGCTAAACATAATTTATTTATATACTAATTGAATTTAATTAAATTCGATATTGCTAGTTTTATTTTTCGGCTGTTTCCGCGTTTATCAAACTGTGGTTAGGCCAAATGGAAACGACTTATTATATGGTTTTAGTTCCTTGTTAAATTATTAATTACGGTCAAAAAACAAATAAAAAAAAACTGAATCAGTTGTCACTAAAAATAAAAAAAACTAAAATTAGCAGAACTAAATAATTAATTAAAATAATTAATTCTTTTGAATTATAAAAAAATAAAATCGAGTTCCACAAACTGAACACAAAAAACTATTGGGTATGCTGTGAGGCTGAAGATAGTGGGGAGGGGAAGGAGATGGGGAAGAGGAAGGTTGGGTTTTATTTGTTTCGGTTTTTTTTTTCTACAAGGGAATATGAAATTAATGCATATAATGAATTCAAATCACGAGCGAAGCCGGTTTCTAGAATAAACCGATTATAACTCCCACAGTCACATTGCGTCAGAACACTTTTATAATTTCATAATATCCATTCGAAATGATACTAATGGCTAATATTTATATATTGACGGCGATTCACTACATAGATTGCCTCCGTTAATGTGATGCGATAACATTATTCAGAAAATGAACATGATCAAATGCACTAAATAGTCACGATGAAACTCCGCGGGGAGCATGTTTTTTCTAAATTAAAAAAGGTGAATGCATCCTCAAATACCGTTGGCTTTGACGGCGATAGTCGTAAGATGGCGTAACGGTAAAATATCCAATCAAATTAAATCAGTAATACTCTTTATCCAGCGGTGTTAATCATTAATCTTCGACGAAAGTGCATTAACATTTAAAAATGTTTTTCGTAGCTTTTACTTTCTTTTTTTTTTATTCGACAGCACCATAAAATTTTGAGCAATGGGCATAATGAAATTTTAACAGTTTTTTTCTATCTAAAATGTCTATGTTACCCCACGTTTTCCTTCAAGTCAAATTACAGCGCCCTTACAGGTGATTTTTCACAAAAACGGCGCTATACAAATCGTCCAAATATTATTATAACCATTTTATGCTCTTAAAGTCATTTACATAATGAGCTCTAGTGCTTTGAAATGCCTTTTGTTTATAATATATTCATGTCTATTGTTTATTTTTAGTCTGTACGTTGTACCTGTGTCTACCTCAACTGGAATATGAACTTATTGGTTCAAATATGTTCTTTCTTCCAATGTTAAGAGGTACTCTTCATTCATTTCACTATTTATTCACTTTACTTCATTTTATATATAACGTTGTGAGTCAAAGTAACAGGTTAAGGAAGGAGCTGTACCTCTCATTCCCTTCCTCTCCCCACTACCTTCAGCCACACAACATATCCCTAGTGGGGATGCCATAGTCTCACTGGCTCTAGACGGTTGGGAGCAGTTGAAACTCTTGTGCGGTATTCACGTAAAAAAAGGAAGGGATTTGTTAATAATAATAATAATAAATGGATAACTTTTATAGCGCCGTTTTTGTGGGAAAATCACCTCAAGGGCGCTTTAAGTTGATCACAATAATAGCACAGTTTTGTGATATTTATTTTTGATTAAAGTAAGGAGAAAACACAGTTGGTGTGCGTTATCCAAACGGAAACAGGAAATTCGCCAGAGGTATTATTAAATCTTTGAAGGGTTCAGAAGGGAAGTAGGGCGAGCGAGGGGGCCTTCAGCAGTGTTAACGCTGCATTGGTGGATAGTGGGCAGTGGGTAGTGTACAGTAGGGGTAGATATCCAGAGGGGTAATCGCCGGTTACACGAGGGACGCTGCAACGTGCAGCAATATACAAATAGAACACCTCGCATTCGACCAATCCGCTTTAGATGGCAATCATCATAACGTAGAGATTTCGTCTTTGAATTGCAATGTAATAAAGAATAAGAACCGATTCATTGACGACCGTAGTCGAGCGGTTACGATCCGCGACTACTAAACCAGAGGTTGCGGGTTTGAATCCCGACGCGCGCAAATAATTTTTATTTCTTTAATGTGTTATTTCATATTTAATTAACGAAAAATAATAATTAGCATATTTGCGGTACGTTGAGCGGAACATACTGTCAGTGTCGCCCTGGTGAAAGACCACCATTCAAAATCGAAACGTAGCTTGAAATGATTTTAGTCGTGTTTAGTGACGATATCTGAATAGTCGGGTACTACCTAAACTTCCTCTTCCCCATCTCCTTCATTTATCCACTTCATTCAGCCCCACAACATACCCCGATTGGCAATGTCATAGTCCCACTGACAGGTAGAAGCAGTTGATACTCTTGTGCGGTATAGTAAGTATTTAAGATTCACTTTGATAATACCCACGTCTTCATAAAGAATCGATCGAAACTTCATATATTTTAGTTTTAAGGTGAAGTTAACGACTTTGAGTCAATGCGAGAAATACCTATGCCAGTTTTTGGTCATTCGGAATAGAATCAGAAAGTACACTAAATGTACTTTCTTTTAATCCTATAAGCGGCATATGTCAGGCGGTAAAGGTGTTGAATTTTTGGCCTATCGAATGTATATATATTCTACCAAGAAATCGACAAACAATCGCCTTTCCAGAACAATT
Organism: Drusus annulatus; assembly: GCA_022651775.1. Lineage (NCBI taxonomy): Eukaryota > Metazoa > Arthropoda > Insecta > Trichoptera > Limnephilidae > Drusus > Drusus annulatus. The sequence continues at coordinate 158,797 of JAGWCC010000514.1, read as the reverse complement.
CACATAAAATATTTGCCATGTCACTTCTAGCAGTAACCTCCAGAAGTTGTCATCCATAAATATAGACGACAGTCCTATTTATAGCTTCAGCGCCAGAAATCTAGCCATTCACAAGGCTAGTACGTCATGCCAATTGAGTGCTAGTGATGAAAAAAATATATAAAAACGTCATCAGTGGATGAATATCTATTGATGTTCCTACTTATTGTTTATATGAAAAGCCTATCTGGAATGAGATGTATTTTCATCCGCAGGCTACAGTATATTAGGCTTAGTTATGAAGTTCTTGTTCACCAAAACTGTCACCTTCTTAGAGGAATCAGGTAGAAAGACACACGTGGCGAGTAGAAACCGACTTTATGACAAAAGGTAACAGGAGCATACCGTGTCAAGTGTTTGACAGGGATGAGGTGTTTTCAGTTACGTCATCTCATTTTTTCAGGAAGTCACGCGACGGGCGTCAGAAAGCAAGATGTATTATTAGTACATATATATCGCAACATCTTAAGAACCTTCATTGGCCTAAATGTCCTGAACGGATCCAATTCAAACTATGCCAGAAGATTTATAACTCGAAACATGACATGGCGTCGCCTTTCTTGTCGAAACTGTGCATTCCAAGCGATACTAATACGAGACAAGTAACTCTTCGATCAGCATCTTCAACGGCCATAGGTAGACTCACAGTACCTAAACGCAATCCCAACACCAATTTCGGAGACCATGATTTTGCCGTAGCAGGCCCCACAGTTTGAAATAACCTCCCTTAACATTTGCGGGAGATCGACAGCTCAACTGAGTTCAGATCAACACTAAAGACTCACATTTTAAAATTATTATACGCACAATAACGTCAATTTGCTTCACTAGAGTTTTGATCACTCAGTCCAAGTGCTGTACTTACTTTACTATTACCGAATAGCTCGGGCAACAACCATTACATATGTAAATATGTTAGTTGTAAGTCGCAAGTTATAAGTATTACGCATAAGTTAATATTAAGTCTTAGTTTTAATATTATGTTAATTATGTTGTAAAGCGCCCTCGAGATGATATTTTTGTCACGTAAACGGCGCTATATAAATCAGCCTATTATTATTATTACGGAAAGAAGTATGTATCACCAAAAGGATGCGAAACCGATGCAGACGCTTCTTGAGTCCGAGTGACAGAATAAAACAAACGCCCGATTCTTTCGTAAATGAAGTAAAATCTGGCAGACCTTAGGAATATTGCGGAGGTCAGTTGCCGGGGGCTGAAGGCCGCCGGTATAGATGGTATAGATAGACGCGCACCGTCAATGCTGCTTAGCCCGGGTCATTATGCCGCGAGTATCTATCTTTTTTGCCAATTTCTAAAAATACTTGCGAAATGATTCACACCATTGAGTGTCCCTCAACAGTAATATGTAATATTATCGTTGACGACCTTCCGTTTAATTATCCGAAGACCGAAGCGTGTTAACTATTATCACCAATCATGTTAGTAACGGATGGGACAGGGCTAATGTGATAAAAAAACTTGCCAACGCTAAATGTTCACATAGGAAACACGCACATTCCTTTGCAACTGACTTTTTTATTATAAAAATGTAAAATGTTGCTCCTTTATTTAAAGTGGGAAAATATTCTATATTTTTGAATAGATTTAAAGTAGCGTTAAGTCATGCGGCAACTATATTACGAGTGCTAGGTGCGCCTCCCGGCTAAAATATTAGCAAAGGAAGTAACCAGTTAGTCGTTGGAGCTCGCTCCAATGGCTTTCATAAATCACGGCAGAAGTTTCCACAAAATATGAAAATTGTTATAATTGCGCCGAGGCGCCGGAAACCAGTTTTTGAGAGAAATTCATTACAAATCAGACGGCATCCGGTTTTGAAAACTGCCTCTAAATCTGGAACGTGTGTGCTTCTTGCTTACTGCAAGCTCGGCTAAATTATGTGTCGTTATGCTATTATATATATAGTATATATATATATATATATATATATATATATATATATATATATATATATATATATATATATATATATATATATATATATAGATGTACTATACGTATGCTATTTTGATTGGATTGCTATCAGACGTGGCACCGCAAATTATGTTATTATCATAATGCCTGGAACTCAGTTGGCGTGCTGAATGCATTGGTTGACTCCGTAGGTACTGACACACGCCATGATGACTTGCTCCTCGGCTTTATGGAGGAACTGACTACAAGGCCATATCTAACGTAAACGTGTAAAGAAGGACAGGATTTTCCAAATGTTTGTTTTCGCATTTTTAATCGATTAATAAATCGAAAGCGAATCGATTTACAGTGGAACCTCGGATTGCGAGTAACTTAGTTTGCGAGTGTTTCGCAAGACGAATAATTAATATGTACAGGTTTCACTGTACTACTATTTTATCTAAAAAATAGTATCATTTAAGTTTAAAAAAAAACGTTTTCGGTTATAAGCTATGTTGTGTTATTTGTAACACAATACAGCAGAGATTCGCGTCGCTTCGGAGAGAATAAAATGATTCAGTTATTGTAAACCAGAATTAATAAATAAATGTTACGGTGAAGGGTCTACCCCTACATGCTGTGTTCAAACTCTGTAAGTACCACAGCCCTCAATGTTTTAGTACAAACATATTTGGCGAGGATTACAGTTAAAATTGCAGAGTGACCAAATTTAATGTAGAAGGCACAAATCGGTTTTCCAATCCAGAGGGAAATGTCTCAACATTACGCCAAGTCATTCCTTCCAGCGCAGCAGATGCAATAAGCACACAGTATGTAGCGAGCGAGGGAGAGGGAGAGGGAGACGGTATCCATTGAACATGTAGATTCATTTTCGCCTAGTCTCATCTAAGGCAGACAAAACGCATTAGGGGTGGGTAGGTGTCGAATAATCCGGCAGCAAAAAAAGTCTGAATTAAATTCGATCAAGGGGGCGACCCTTCGTGTGTGCCCGCCGCCCGTCGCCCGTCGCCCGTTCGCTCCGCGCCGCGGATAATGAGCGAGCGGGGGGAGCGGGCACTAGCGCCGCGCTGCAGCTTGCGTCTTTCAGGCAGCAAACGGCAGACAGTTCGCTGCTGGCTTTGCACTGCGCCGGAAAATACTATTCAGGAAGTAAGTGAAGTTGGCGATGGTGTGCGTCTGCAGTCTGTATTAACGAGCGCGATGGTAGTGAGCGCGCTGCAGTGTGCTAGGATTGCTAGGATTACTAGCGCTGCTAGCTAGTGTTAGGCGGTGGCTATGCGCTCGCTGTGGACGGTTGTTGAGGAGAGCCGCGCGAGGCACCGGGCGGTACTGAGGGGAGCGATGACTAAATTAAAACGGCCATAGTTTCGTGATACAATTTTATCAATGTTTTTTATGCAAATAAAATATAACCTTCTTTAGGTAGGTTTTCAAATCCACTTGTAATGCAATAGATAAGATAAGGCGGCAGTAGCACATTTCTAAAATTTTATATCCCCCTTTTGTTGTCATTTGTAAAACACGCTAGACCGCGACGCGAGGTGGCGTGACACGGACGCCAGGATTTAAACAGAACGAAGGAGTAGCCAAAATATTTAAAAACTATGAAACTACGAAAATAGTCCTCGTATACTATAGTTTATTTACAAAACTCAACAAAGTTTGTGCAGCCAATTTACGTTGAGGAATATACACATTTCCGTACAACTTAAACATGTCCGTTAGCTATAAATCCCGCTTGAATAAGTTTGCGCCATCTCTGTTTCCGCCGCCAGCGAGAATTTGGGATTAGAGCCGCTTTATTTATTGTTGGTCGTTCTTTAACTCTGAGGCCGTGTTGTACTTTTCATGAATAAAACAATTTCCCGCGAACAGCGCCCGCGTTGAGTGTGAGCACGGCTACATTCGACGTGTATACACGTAACATTCGAGTCGAAGCCTCGAGTGACTCATAAAACACGCTAGATTATCTGGTCGAAATCTTGCTAATGACACATGATATTTTTCGGTGACTAGTTCATACACTTGATCGTTAAATCAACGTCCGACGTAAAGTTCTCCCCAATAGTTAATCACGCGGAACAACTTTTTAAACACAAACTTCCGATTCTTGCTCGTGCCAATTAACATATAAATCTCGTTACTGAATCATCTAAAAATGAAGAATTCCGTTTTCACCAAAGTTAGTTTTTTTTATATTATCAGAGGGTGTAGGGTGTAGCTGCAGTTTGCCCGAGACACGAGCACCGATAGTGGCATTCCATAATTAAATCCGCCTGTCGCAATCTACACCCAGTTTCTAGTTGGCTCGGTCGAGTTATTGGAAGCTGGGAGGCGCCATCAGATGTACCACTTTCACTATCGTAGTCAGGAAGAGCAGACCATCCTCCGCTAACCATTTTGTACCCAGAGTATCTCTTGCGGATCTCGGCGCTCCGGATGGAAAACTGCGACTTGCGGTCAGAAGATACGTGTGAGATTATTTCTTGTGGGGAAGTATCTCAGTCGAGATTATCTGAATTCAATATCTCCGGTTCAGCTTCGAATATGCATCTGGTGCAATAGAGAGCTACCTCTACGCCACATTACTTAATATTAAATAATAATTACCACAGAATGTAACTTGGGTTTGCTAAGATATTGCTAGAGTTTTTTTTCATGAATATTTGACCAAATCACTTTGTCAAAAATATTTGATTAACATCCGTGCTTCGTGGTCGGTTTCAATTCAAACCCACAATTATTATATTTCAATTGATAACTTTCGTAGGTAGGCAAGTATTGTGGTAGATTATTAATTAATGTAGATCTTACACGTGATATTACACCGAAGTTAATTATTGTTTTTTTGTGCAAAGTAATCCGGTTAAATCTCAACTAAGTTCCGTTAAAGTTACGCGACGGAAGAAAATTTCGGAGCGCAAATAATGATTGGAAATTTCGAGGAAATCCCCCCCCCCCGCTCCATTCCCTCTGCGCCATCGCAACGTGTTCAAGATTGCCTTGAGAGGGAATCCATTCCTCATTATAAATATATCTTTTTTAAAGGTTTTCCGAATATTTCGGAAGCACGTGGAGGAAGGTGGTTAATTGGACACGTGATGAGGTCCGCACACGTTTTGCTGTTCAAAACAGCGATCTGAGCTTTCGTCACATAAAGACGTCAGAGAAAAAAAAGTCAAACATTACGAAAAATTATTCATAAAATCTACTTATTCCAGTAATGATATTTTCTTTCTACAGTCTTCCAAATTGAGGTAGTACCCAAAGCGAAATATATGAAATAAGTTGAGTGTTGTCTGAGACATAAACTTCGTTAAATTTAATCCCAAAAACTTCTGGGACTTGAAACATAACGCTAATTACCATTACGTTAAGCAGGTCCAGTTATTTAGAGTTTTTTTTAATATTATTTGAGTAACTGCATAGGAGATTTTGTAATCTTCGTTTAAATTGTGCTTTATTGAGGCCATTTATTGTAATTCTAGAATTGACAGTGAAAAGTACTTACCCATTAAAATATATATTTTTTACCTCCAGTATACGCAGCACTTGATTTGTTTTACCTTTCAATATAAATTATATTTCAACCCGTGTGAACTTTATGTACCGAGCCCTGAACTATTATTTTATATATTTTATAAATTAGATTAAATGATTACCTAATCATAATAAATTGATAAAAGCTAATTTTGGTCGACATCATAAATTTAAATAATTTGTGTTATTAAAGCAAAGTAACTGTATTACATTAAAGCTAATTATTCTGTTTAGGTTAACACCGTATTTTTATTCGCTCTTTTCACGTTTTGATGAGAAATGAAAACGACTGGCCTTCATAATGCCGACAATTTACAATAAAAATATTGTAACGATCACTCGTTGCCGCGTGTGTTCGGTTGATCGGGACCGAATGCGTGGAATGTGGGCACACCGCGTGCCGGGCCGAGGAATCCAATAGGGGCCCCTCGTCTCCAGGAATGCGGCCGGCCCCGCTACCTGCCCGGGCGGAGGGCCCTGGGGCTACCCCCTTTCGTACCTAGCCCGCCCTTGCTGCCCACACAACACACAATCGACACTAACATACATACATACATATATATTGTCAAATTGTATGTTACGAACTCAGACCAACAATATATATGGAGAGAGAGAGAGAGAGAGCTAAATATTTTTACCCAACCTATATAAATTTACGATAAATCACTTTCTCCGGGTTTTCACGTCGTAAACCGTGAGAGAGAAAGAGACAAGACAAGTTCTCACATAATATAGCACCACTATTCGGTATGTAAGCATGTTTTCCGTCTCCAGCGACTCCGCCCACCACGTTTTGTTATGCGACTTAACAGGACATAGCTGAACGGTTTTTTAGGTTATTTCCTATATTTTTGTTTATAACAATATTGTAAAAAAGTGGTTATACAAATAAACAAAAACATTATGTCGACATGTGCTATGAATGGATGTATAAATACCCTAGCCTTAGTCCTAGCCACGCCCAAGTCAGGCAAAAATCATAAATACTGACTACAGAAGCGCTGCCTCCTGTATATTATTGCTCTGAGGTTACGAATATGTTATTAAATTGTATAATATTATTTTATAGGCTGCTCAACGGTCGCACTGCTTCTCAAGGCCTCGCCTAGTGCCCAACGAATGAATAACGAAACCGGATCAGTTTTTTAGATAATACTTACTAATAATAACTGCTCGTTCCCAAATGCGACGTTACTACAATAGGTACTTTTACGACAATTTAAACAAATGATTTTTTAAAAATTTATTTCTTATTTACAATTAAGTGATGAAACATTGAAAGTTAGTGACTATAATGCAATGTTCTTTACGAGAACAGCGCATTGTGCCTTACTTTATTACCTCACGTGGGTTTAATACACAATTACCTCACTCTTATGTCATTATAAGTCTCGAATTTAGTAAGGAATTTTTTTGTTGCTAAAAATTATAAAATATACATAAATTTTTTCATTTTTTAGTTTCTTATATTATATCATTAAGTGATTGAAGCATTTAAAGCTACTGAATCTAATCCAATGATTTTTATACTAATAGAACGGCGCATTGCTCCTCACTTTATTACCGCATGTGGGTTCAAAAATGCAAATACCTGACTTTTATGTCATTTCATGTCTTGAATTTAGTAGGAAAAAATTGTGGTGTTACAAACCCTACAAAGTACTTGAACGTCGAATTCATCAGATTGTCTCACCTCAGCGAATACCGCAGCGATATATACATTAATTCTGTTTGTGTTATGTGGGGATGGGAAGAAGTCGGCTATATTTTAGGAATTTGAGGTGATGTATCACAAAACTGCGCTATATAAATGCAATGTTATCGTTATTATTAATTCCTCCGCATTCGCCTTGGAAATAAGGGAAACCATAGAAAACCTTATCCGGGAGGAAACGGCCCTCTGTTAATAAATAATAATTAAACAATCTGCCCTTCAGTTATATTATATGATGTCCCGCATTGTTAATTTGTGAAGGGTGTGTGTCTGTTTTTTTATGTAGATAGATACTTTGGGGAAATATAACGCACACAATATAAACATATAAACGCCCCCACGCGCACTGTCAAATGTTTTTAATTGAAAAAAAAAAAACAAAATGCCAGCTACATTTTTGACTCCAAATAAAATCAGGAATCGCCTGTTGAAGTTGTCGGGTTCGTCCCGCAACACCCTCTGTATATGAATATAAAACCCTTTGTTTATATTTAACCAATTCGTGAACCATTGAACTTTGACGCTGTCTACGAAAGGCGAAACTGCTTTCACGCTTAAATATTAACAAACCGATCAGAACTTTGGTAGTATTAAAATAATAATCATATTAGCTCAGAATAACGGAGTTGTAGTTTCATTTTCTAATTATCTGATTTCGCTTTATCTATTACTTAATGTGAGGCTTATGTTGATAGCGCGCTAGCGGTTAATCCTGACAGCTGTTGCGCTTGTGACAGTGTCAAAGGAAAACGCGTTTACCGAATGGTAGTCACGCTTCTCGAGATTGGAAATGGTAATAAGATCGAGAAAATACAATTTCATCTGTGCTGTGTTGCGTTGCATTGAATAGCAATCGTGTAAGCGGCTCTGCATGAAACACATTATCGTGATCGATGGACACTTTAAAAAAAATAATTTGACGCTATTTAAGTATTGAATAATACGTATGTATATTGTGAACCTTACGTTGCGTACCGATAATTTATTGAGAATAAGTTGATCCCTAACCCTTTTATAAGTTTCCCACGGTATATTTTCTTGCCGACGAAATTCACGTTCCTTTCATTTGAACTCAGGTTGATGATCTCAGTAATATCATCGCATAGAAACTAATAATAATAATAGATGTATAATGTGTTGAGTGTGATGTTAGTGAAAAATCCCCCCTAAGGGCGCTTCACAACTAGTGAAGTAAAATGCAAACTTTTCTATTTTACTATCACTATTTTATGTTCAAGCGTAATTAGTGACTTCAAATTGCATAACTAATTTCTTAAACCTCCAAAATAAATTGTTAGTACCAACCTATTGTTGATTTCGTTGATTAATAGGTGCTGTACTTGACAGGTATCTTATAACTTATATTATAACCCGTTGAAAAAACTTATAACAAATTACGACAAACTTACTTACTTACAGCTAATAAGCGAGTACCAACAATGAATTCACTCAGATTATAACATACTCGTAAAATTTATACCTTGGCACTTTAAGCTTGTAATGTATTACGTAAATTATTTCTTACGAATTTTCTTGATTTAAATGTATTATGCGGTAATAACCGACTATTTTGAATTCAAGATTTATACCACTTGGTATATAAATAAGTTAATTGTATTTATTTGATATTTTTGGTTATATATTATTTATACTGCTTGTATTTAGTAGGAACTCAAAGGTTTGATCTTCAAATCATTGCAGCGCCACGATATGTAAATTATATCGTATTCAAATAACGCAATTTATCCGACACAGCGCAGTTTACTTTTCACTATGACACTATATCCAGTATTCAGTATTCTCCTACCCAGCGTACACACACCGAGCAGTCGTCGAGCTCGTCTGAGTCGTTGAGCCGTTGAGCTAGCTGGTACGGTATGTCCTATGCGTACGAGTGGAGATTGAATAACACCCGCTGATAGTTGGTCTATTTCAAATAATCAGGGCACGCGGTGCACTGCACTGGCGGACACGTGCTCGGAGGTCTGACGCGGCGCGGATATCTCTCAACACCAAACACTGCTACAATCACCAACAATGTAACAATCACCAACAATGTAACACCAACTAACACTGTTGATTCTATGATAGCTATGTATCCGTTCCAAACGTGTGCAAATCTATAATCACTGCTTAGTCATCCATTTGACAGATCCGATGAGTGAGATGTGAACTAAGACCAAGTTTTAATGTTTATCTTAGCTGATGTTATAATAATAATTCTTGGCATTGTGTATCTCCTTGTGCTGTCAGTGGAGACAGGTATACCATGTGTAGTTTTTCATTTGTTTCCATGAATGCCCACCGGTTAATAGCTTGTTACCAAAATGTACTTATTTTATATTACTAGTTGTGTTATTACTATTTTTCAATTCGTTTGTAAGTGGTTCACGTAACATTTTCGAAGACCTTTGATAACAATCGCCTCTCGCAATCGCGAAATACTTGCTCACTTATCCCGCACGTCGCGGTTATATTATTATTACATCATAAGATTGTTGTAAATTTTAAAATTATTTTGTCGGCAACCAATTCGAATCAGGTTTCGCCAAACTTAACGTGACGTTTCACGTCAATGAAATAATCTCAAATCGTCTAGCGCATCTTCTAAAACGGACGTAAATATTTTTTACGTTTATCTCAATTTGTATGTCACGTCACGGCTCGTCAAGCAAAAGTGTGGTAAAGCTAACGTTATACTTACGTTGTGCATCTATCTCGCAGTCGTTGTTTTTTACATCTGTTGACGTTTTTATTACAACGCCGTTTTTTGGCTTACAGCACTCGAGTTGTCCGGTGTCCGAGTGACACAACCTATTGAGTGTCGGCTATGTTACGTGCGAACACCAACACGACCAGACTAGAGTTAGCTGTAGAATGTAGACAGAGGTAGAGCTAAGCCGCTGCCGGCAAGGCTGCCGCCGGTCCGTGGCAAGTGATAAGCCAAGGCTGTCCGGTGGACGGATATAATTCGGACACCTCACCCAGCTCTAGTCTAGTTCATCGCCGTAACACCGGTTCTTCACTAAATACTCTCATTATGTCAAAACGCTCATTTAATACATTTCGTCAAGTTGCTTATCTCACTCGTTTTACTTACCAGTTTAACTGTGTGAAGACTTTCGCCTACATAATCTATACGTATTCAAAAAAGAGCAATGACCGTCCTAGAGGGCAGAGTAGTGTTCGTATGAATACCTTACGGCATTTGGAGCGCCTCACCAGATAGTTTATTCCATTTCTTTCATCCTTCAGTCTGAAAAAAATCACCAGGTGCCACAGATTTTATCAGTACTTACATAGGTAGGTAAATGAAATAAAAAAGATGAAGAAAAAAGGTGTATTTTAATCTATTTTTTAACGGGTTATAATTATTATTGTGCCTTCTAATTCAGTAATGATAATTTTGCTGTTTTTTTTAACCAACCCCTTGAATATTCATATCTTGTATTTTTGCACTCGCTAACTAGAAAATGGGGCCATCGTTAGTCATAATTTTTGGTTTTGCTTACCTGAAAAGTTTTTTTTTTTGGCTTTTACTCACCTAGGTCCCCAAATTATATTATAAGCCGCCGTGTGGAAATTGTGGTACTGTATTTTGTGATTTTTTAACACTATCGCAAAATAGGTTGTCTACTTGATAGGCAGGTATAAAATATTATACCTTTTTGTAGATGTAAATGAATCAATTTAAAATATTTTTCACTGTATGGCGGGAGCAATGGCACGGTGATTGTTGATGGCCAAGATCCGTGATTCACCCTCCCAGCAAGTTATTTGGCGACTCCGATAAGCTCTGTCAACCGTCCGACAACTTAAATAAATGTGTTTTATATTGACTTCCATACATACGAGTACACACAAAGTTCGCGAGCAATTGACTCGGGAGGCAGCCGAGATGGCCATTTATCAGCACGAAATATATGATTATTTTTATTCTTGCGCACTCCATTATTAAAATCAATATTGAACTCTGAACCTCGCCCGTGCGGCGGTGAATATTGGTTGGAGAGATACTTGGACGAGCACGACCAGAATATTAGCCGGGCTTTTACAATCTGCCAAATATTGTACCTTTTTACGTAGGTTTATTCAGTGGGTTCCGAATCTCGGCAGCTTTAATTCTACCGAAGGTCCGATGTGCCCGCTCAGGTATAATGGCCGAGGATTTTTACGCTGCTCACCTTTGAATATGTGTCTAGTCTGCTTTTGTGAAAAACGAAACTCACGAATGACAAGAAAAAAACTTAGTTTTGTTCGGTTTTCGTCTTTTTGAGATAACAAAATAAAATCAGTACTCATTTAAATTTTATGATGTTACACCGAAGGCAACGAATATGGGCTTAATAGATAAAATCTTATTATTTATTTACGTTGAGTTGAAAATATATTCTTCTTCAAATCACGAGAAACGGAAACGAGCGCGACTGTATATTCTTGCTGGAATTCTTGATTAGAATCAACATGACTCGCAAAGGAAGTCCATTGAATAGTTGCTTATCCCAAAGCACACAAACCTTCCCGGGACACAATGGGGGTTACCTGTGATTGTGTGATTGTGACAAGCTATTGGTCTATGCTCTATGCTTATTAATTTTGTAATGATTTATTGTTGTCATAATGGTTTTGTTATCCTTTTTTTAAATACCAACCACGAACGGTTCACTTTATGTTGTACTAGAGATAAATAACCTCTTTAATGTTAATATTTCAGCCATTCGTAGGTGGAAATTTTATTTATTTATCGCAGTTACATATAAGAATTTTCGAATTTTGTTTTTTACAATTCACAATCATTCGCAGGAAGGTGCTTTATTAACTTATTTATTTCTTATAATCGCTCGTAAATATTGAAATATTCACGACCCAGTTGTATTATTGACATATTAAACAAGTACATAATATCTTTATCGATGTCCTAATCTGACACTTACCAAAATAATATATAATATTACACACTATATAACATAATATATATTATTTGTCTCCGTCGTCCGTCGTCTAGCGATTAAGATCCCCGTCTACAGATCCGGAAGTTACCGGTTCAAATCCCGGCATGCGCAAATGAATTGGATCAATTTGTGTTGTTTCACATTTTTAATCAAAATTTAATAATAAATAGTATTATTTGTGGCACGTTTCCAGAGTGATCCATAGGCTATTAAGTATCGTCCTGTTGAAAGACCACCACTTAGAATCGAAATGTTGTTTTAAATGGTTTTAGTCGTCTTTGGTGACCAATTCTGAATAGCCAAGTACTTCCCGACTCTCCTCTTCCTCATATCCTTCCCTTCCCCACTTCCTTCAGCCATTCCAACATACCACAATTGGGGATACCAGTCTCACTGGTTCCGGACAATTGGGAGCAGTTGAAACTCTTGTGCGGAATTCTCATAAAAATAATTTTAAAAAATATACAAGAGCACCTACGTTTTGTGTTGTATTTTTATATTTTAGTAGATTTTTTTTTTCTTTAAACTAAATATATCTCTTTTAAACTTTTCAGTAGCGTACAAACAGCGTTAAACAAGAATTCTTTCAGAACTGCCATCAAATGAACATCTCATCGTATTTTTGCAACATTTATAATTTTATAGTCACTTTTGCCTGTCACTGGATTTATCTGATTGTGTTGAGCAATTTCATCGCTGCGTTGAATTATCATCGGGGTAATGCGCCTCTCACTCGAAGCTTTTAACGATCTTCATAAATACCTCGTGAATATTAATACTATTTAATAGCCTTTCATCCATTTGTGTAAAGATTGAATCGAAGCGCCACTTCAAAGGAGTTCTTTTATATAATGTTACCACCTGCCCAGTTAACGACACACACAAAGCACGAAAGTCGAGTTACGTCCATTTATATCTTTTGGAATCTACCATAAATCATAAACACCGTCCTACGGTTTGGTACGTGTTCCCGCCGGGAAAACTAAAGGCGATCATTAGAGGAGCCTGCTTGGACCGGATTAATAAAACAACGTAATAATACTATCAGATGCCGGCACGAACTGTCGGCCAGCCTGCGGACTAGCACTGCGTCGGCTGGTCTCCCATACACGCTGCGGTACTGCGCGGTACACGGTACGCGGTCCTTCGAGCCCAGAGCGATGAACCTGCCCGCTAGGCCCGCTAGGCCCGCTAGGCCCGCTCCGGTGCCCGTTGCCCGTGGCCCATGGCCCATACTTGCCCGTAGTCGCCCATCGCCATCCGTACACCAAGGATACTGGATATTAACATTAAGTTGCACACTCTAGCTTCCACCATAGTCACTCAATACCTTATTTATATAATACAATATTTTACATGCTTTAGTAGTGCTATAAATCGGGCGAGTGTGAGGTCACCAGGTTGAATGCGTATCTGGCCCAGTCATCTGGAATAAGCTTTCCCCCAAAACTTGCCAACATACAGAACCTAGCAGAGTTCAAACGGGTCTCAAAAACCAAATCGTTTAAAAATCCTACATACAAAACGTAACTTATTAAAAATTATTTTCTTTAAAAACGTCCTTAATTTGTTTATAGTTTTTTTGTGTTAAATTTGTAGAACTGCATTTTTTGTACAATTCTGTTGAATTACATTTGATATTAATATTATTTAGTTCTGCTATTTTTAGTATTTTGTTGACAGCTATTTTGGCGTTTAAGGCCTGAGTGATAATGACCTTAAACGCCGATTATAGTGCCGCTGTCACGAAATGCAACAGCTATCACTAAAAACAAAAAAAAAACAAAAAAAAGCACAACTAAATAATAATAATATTAAATTTAATTCTACTGAATTAAACAAAAAAAGTCCTTAATTTGCTTTGCTTCGGTTTTCTTCTTACTTGTATCCTTACATCTCAATGTCCTTACTGTGTACTGAAAACCATATACTCATAGTCATAAAATATTTTTTGTTTTTTGTTACTTGTTATATTTACACTGTTTGTATTTTTAGAATCGTTTACTTGTAAAACTTGAATATAAATGTTTTAAAGTACCAACATATTAACTGTCCTCAATCTTATTTCCTTTTCTTTGATTTGACAAATATGTTAATATGAATTCATACGTTTCTTCTGGATTTTTATACCCTTAGCTTTTGGTAAATTGTTTTTTTTTAATCTGTTGATGTACACATGCACTGTTATACCCATATCTGAACCTTTTTCTCTCATGATTTATGATTACGATCATGATTTTAGATAGTTTTAATTTATATACATATTATATATAAAACAAAGTTACTTTTATTTTTAACATATTATATATTATTTTCTCCTTGTTAGTCTTACTAGCATAATTAATTTAGTATGCAGCGCACTCGAGGTGAAATATCACAAAACTGCGCTATACAAGCTCACTGTTATTATTATTATTGAAAGAACCTAAACGCAATAGTGCATTCGGTGCATCCGGTACCTAAGACTTGGAATAAACTTCCTATGAAATTGAGATGCATAACTAGCCCAACAGAATTTAGATCCAAACTAAAAACTCACTTTCTCAGGCATTCATTTCCATATTTTTTTCAATTCGCTCACACTGCAATGATTTAAAAAAAACACTTGTGTAATTAGTTAGTAGTTATGTCTCTAGTTATAAGTATTACTTGTAAGTCACTAGCTATAGGTCTTAGATGTAAGTCACTAGTTATAAGTCTTAGTAGTTAGTTACTAGCTATGAGTCCTAATTGTAAGTCATTAGTTGAAAATCTTAGTTGTAAGTCTAAGTTATGGGTTAGATAAATTAAGTTATAAAGCGCCCTAGAGGTGATTTTCCTACGAAAACGGCGCCATAGAAGTAATCCATTTATTATTATTTATTATCACAAGATGAAACGAGTGAATGAATTACAGCGTATGCGTATTTTTGTTATTATGTTTTGTGGACAATTACACTGGGAGTACCTGTACCTAGAATGTAGCATTATCCTTTCAATAGTTGTATAATATTTATTTTGTGTTATTTAAACATAATCGATCCTCGGCAGAGCGGTTTGAACGACAGCCACAAATGATGTCATATTGTTGATTAAGTTGTCGACCATTTTTATACGTCGTTTTGGAAAAACTCTTTTTATAAAGTAATATTTCCGCTATCAATGTCAATGTTGGTATTGATTGGAGTTCGCTGTAATAATAGGTACGGTGTTATTTTTTATCGTTTTATTGATAAGGTATTCGTAGATTTAAAGGTAAATACAAAAATTGTGAGGTAAATCGTGAACTGAGCTCTACATACTTATCATATTTAATGTATTTACAGAATAGAAAAGAAAATAATACATCTCCTTTCCCTCGTGCACAATTCTCCTTTTAAGCCTTTTGAAAATCCTCTCCCTCGACGACATGCTCCTACCTCGTTATTTCTTGAAAGGATAAGTAGTTTCCTTCGTGTAAGCGCGACATTTTCGCTACCTGCTCTTTGGAATCGGCTCAATTCTTGGCCTCGGTTACCGGTTTCGCCTTTTGCTCATTCGATACTTGGAGAAGCTGAACCTTCCTGCCTCCACTGTTTTAATATGCCTGACGGAACATTGGAGATATAACTAGCTCTCGAAATTGTTACCTCGTTTCCGTCGAGCATTTCGACATTGACTTGTGTGGGAGGCAAACAAGTTGTCACGCGTAATAATAATAAATATAACCTATTGAACTCAATGACGTTACATATATAGACACGTTATAGCCTTAGAATATTAACACAAAATGTGGCAAGCAAAACACACACGTTACCAGTAAATTCATCATTCAAATATCGAAATATAGAATATATGTGTATGAACGAAACAGATCCGAAGTTCGGACCGCGTTCCATACTTGCTCGAAACGACCTCAAGCGACGCGTGACCGTTAAGTACTAAATCGCATTAAACACCGCAAACACCAACTAGCGTGATTATTGCTTGCCACTTTGAGAACGCTACAACGTGTCTATATATGTAACGTCATTGATTGAACTTAAATCTATTTTATTAAACCTCTCCTCGACTTATAATGGCATCAGCTGTTGCCAGCAAAATCAAACAAATATTTTAACATTTTCGTAGAAAGAAATTATCGCCACTGGTGACCACCATTCATAATCGAGACGTTGCTTGAAATGGCTTTGGTCGTATTTGATGACCTGATCTGAATAGCCAGGTACTTCTCAACCTTCCTATTCCCCACCTCCGTCCCCTTCACACTACCTTCAGTCTCACAACAGACCCCGATTGGGTATGCCCACTGACTCCAGACGGTTGGGAGCAGTTGGGTCTCTTGTGCGGGATATTTATTTTAGTGAAGATCTTTCAAGTATTACCGACCAATGGAAAAAAAGAGAAAATGTATTTAAGTTTTAGAAAGAAGTGAGGAAATATGTGAAGTGTAGTTTTTAACTTTAAAAACAATTATTTGGTGATAATTTTTTTTTTGTAGAAAGCAATTACTTTGTGGTTTGACATATTTAATGAAATGAAAAAAATAACATTTTATAAGACCGCAGATTTTATTTTAATTTTTACGACCGATTTTTGTTTTTAGTTTAATTCTTGTACATTGATGATGCTTAGGCTAAGCGAAACCGGTTGGTCATAAAAAAAAAAAATCTGTGGTCTCATACAAATTTATTTTTTCATTTCATTTAATATTTTTACCTTTTAATTTTCGTTTCAAAATTTTCGTTTTAAAACCACTTTTTATTTATACTTCGTTAATGTTTCATATATCTATATTTTTGTTTAACACAAATAACACTCATATCATATCTCTAAGTTCTAAAATACACGACAAACATTTAAAAAATCAAGTGATTTATATTCTGGAGCCAATCACATATGAAATGAAATGAAACTTATTTTAAAAACCACTTTAGTCTTATAGTAAACAACATAACTATGGTAACTAAGGTCTGAGCTTAATTAGTTGGCATTGTACATATTATATTGAAATGATTTTTTATCTCTAAAACTGATTAATAAACCAGGATTTAAGAACCCCTAACCTTTATGATGTTTTCTACAATATGCCAACCTTAGATGAATTAAATAATGTAGATACGTTACTGATACAACGCGCGTGACTGCGCGAAACTAAGCCAACGTAGCATACCTGAAATTTACTGCGTTCAGTCTCGCACAAACATTCGTTTGACGAACAAGCTGTCACCAGCTGCCACAAACGCATCACTGTAAGCTCTTTTCTGAGATAAAATGCCTTTCTGTGCTTTTGACAAGTGTAAACATCATTCGGAAACAAAAAACAAATCTCATGGAGTTTCTTTTCATGCGAAGTACACACAAATCACTTATTATTTCAATTAATACAATTATTCAAATAAGTGAGATAGCGAATGCAGAAATACATAAGTGTGTGGAAGACAACCTAGCGACAGAACACGAGTACGTCGCATGCTACTTCGCTCGTAAGTTCGTTAGGGAAGAGAGGGCTTGTAACGCGGAGAATGTAACGCGGGACGTTCATATAGCTATCTTATTCATACACACATATTCTGCTTGGTATGGCTATCCTTTTCATGCATTATGAGATCTTAGAGCTTGCCAAATTTATCGTTCAATTTGTATGAATATGACGTGTCTTGTATTTTATGTCTATGATGCCAACGATGTTTTTTTATTTGTCGAGGTTTTTAAAGCTGTTGTATGAAACTGTTGGATGATAGTTGGATGTACGGCGCGAAGCTCGACTCGATGGGGTGGGGTGTCTTGTGTTGAAATGTTTATGACACGCTTTTACCACTTTAATTGCTTCGTGGCACTTGGAGACAGTTCAAAACTTTCACGTACAGGTAAGATATTTTGATAACATCCAACTCGTAAATTAAAGCTCCGAGTAATGGATATTTTTTTTAAGTGTAGGAATAATAATCGAATTTTCTATTCTATTTTAGTGGCATTTAAATTGATGTGTTACGTAGACATGTTTAAGGTCACGAATTGGGGACGGCACGTTCCGTTTAGTAGGGCGGGAAGTACACCGCCCTGGGCAGCGCACGTGCTTCTCTTTGCCGCCGTCCAGTGAGTGGAGTGAAAAACTATATAGAGACGGCCATTTGGCCTTTTTTCGTGATTATAAAAAGAATATTGCCAAGAATCATTCAAATGTCAAAAAACAACCCACATAATTTTCCTTTATTTTGATGATCGGCAAAGTAATCTAACTCGAACTTTAAACAAAATCTACAGATAAGACGAATATTTTACAAAATCGTCTTTCCCGAAGAAATTAAGAAATTTAAAAACTATTTTCCAACTTAATTTGATGTCAAACTTACTTCTGACAAAATTCACTACGGGCATTCAGGCAGATATTATCTGGTTCTATAATATCAATGCCACCCTCTTTGGAACTCCCCCACATCGTAGACCTTCCCTCGCTCCCACCCACCACGTGCTGAAATCTTCGCATTTCGCGACCGACGTAAGAAGATGCGTAGTACCCGCAAGGACCATCTCTAGGTTCGTTCTCCTTGTATCTGAAGGCAGGAAGAAATTCACTTACGTTTTCATTGTTTGATTTCTTCTGTTATCTGTATTAGCACTTTCAATTTTCATTCAGTTTATTTTGAAATAATTGTTATAAAATATATTTTTTTAAAGTTCGTACAATATTTTTCATTGTATTTTAAAACTTACGTAAGGTAGGCAATAATAACCATACACATTACGTCAGCTCTTGTTTTGAATGAATCAAACTTGTAGCACGTAACACCCAGACCTCTCGCTTCAGGATTCAAGTACGGTGGCAAGTACATTGCATTACGGAGGACATCATTATTCTCTGGGAACTAAATGTGTTGGTTATCGAGATCGCAGTCAAGTTTGCTCACGTTATGTTAATAAAACGCTGCACTTGACCCGACTAGGTACAGACTGCAGCCATTGCAGCGAGTGAAAGCGCAGTCATGAAAATTAAAATAAAAACCGAAGCGTGAAAGATCAGTCATTAGCGCTTCGCTGGTTTCCTATAAATATATAAGCATTTCGACACTAATTCTCACCAAGTTCATTCCGCGCTGGGGAAATTGAGAACGGCGGAAAATTTGGGCGGAGGAATTGGGGTCAGCCCGATGGGGGGCCACTCCGCGCCTCATTAATATCGACTGATCAATGTCGTAGTCGTAGTGTTCGCAACCAGCATAGCTCAAATCAGGATTCGATTTGTTGTATCTAACACCGCCGAAAGGCATCATTAGTAGGTATAGGTATCTACTGTCTGTGCTCTGTTATCGCGAATAAATCATTAAAAAGTGTTACGCAAAGTGCCCTGCGACGTAGGGAATATACGAGGCCTGTTCAAAAGAAAAGGTGAATTTTGAATTTTCGCGGGCTGTGTACATTCGATTATCGATTTTTTTGTTGTTGTTATGTTGGTACACATATGTTCATCATATGTTAGCATTATCAACCATTTTGGATTAGTGGTTTGTTTTTTGACAACTGGAAAGGTTAGTCACGTTTTTGTGTGTTCTTCGATTTTTACTTTTAAAAAGAACACACAAAAACGTGACTAACCTTTCCAGCTGTCAAAAACAAACCACTAATCCAAAATGGTTGATAATGCTAACATATGATAAACATATGTGTACCAACATAACAAAAAAAAACGATAATCGAATGTACACAGCCAGCGAAAATTCAAAATTCACCTTTTCTTTTGAACAGGCAATGTACGTCTGAATTATTTTTTTGTATTAAAGATTAGTATGTACTTCCAATATCGCCTTGGTGAAAGGCTACCGTTCAGAATATCATACATACATAATACACAGCGCCCTTGAGGTGATTTTTCACAAAAACGTCGCTGTACAAATTATTTACCATAAATATTATTAATAATGGATAATTTCTCTCAATAGTCTTACTGCTGAGAGCTCCGTTTGTGCTTATTTATTTTATTTTTTCGGACGCTTTACAGTACTATATTTATAGTTTTTGTGTTAAATTTGTAAAACTCCGTTTTTAATTTTTATAATTTAATTTTATCAAATTTATTTCTATAATTATTAATTTCTGTTAGTTTTAGTTAATTTTTTTATTTATTTTTAGTGACAGCAGTTTTAGCATTTAAGGCGTTGATAATGGCCTTGAAAGCTGAAATATCTGTCTCTAAAAATATAACAGTTAATACTTGTGGAATATACAAATAAAAAAAACCAACCACAGATTTTCTCTTTGTGACTTTACCTCTTATACCTACTTATAACAAATAAGCCGTAAACGTTACGTATTATTTAAAAAATGATGTATTAACCTTTAAACACTAAGCATCACAAACAATATATGAAAGTAAGCATAACAAAATAATTACAAGAAATATATAACCTTAACCTTTTATTCCATTACATGCCTCGTTTATCAGAATGGAGCTATCAGCGGTACGCCTATAATTAACTTTTCCAGCAATAAATATTTTAGTTTTTTTTTAACGTTTCGTAACGGTATCTGAACTTACATTTTTAATTTGACATTTTAAATGTAGCATTTGCATTATAAAATCTCGATACCTGGATGAATTGAATCAATTTTGTACATTTGCAACATTTTGATGTATATTCCACGTACATATAGATATGTATCTGTTCTCAATGCAACGTGAATGAAAGTCAGAATCAACAGTTCAGCCTGTTTCCACGAGCATGTGGCGTATGTTAATTCCTAGCGGTGAATGCAACCAATTTGGGAGGTGGGCACTGGGCATATATTTTGTAATAATTATTCAATGTCCCTATCGCGGCGGCCATCTCTTGGAAACACCCAGCCGCGGAGGACCACGGGACCGTAGCGGAGGCTTTACGACTAACGCGGAACTTCGTCAAATCCCTCACATTCCCAATCTCCAACAAGATTAAAAGGGATTATGTATCTGAATAATTACAAATGCTGAACTCATGCTTAAAGTTAAAACGATCGTCTCGAAAAATAAAATCGTTTTTTCAATGTATCTAATTACTTATTGAGGCCGTCCAAGATTTGCATTGACATTGATATTTTGACATTGAAATGGATATTTCAAAGATCTATAGCTCGTAATGCAGATGACTTAAGGACCGAAAAATAGTCGTATTACCTTAAAAATTTTAGCCATAAAAAGTTGTGTTATTTCACGACGCCAGTGTCCACCGTTCGATAGTTTTTTTTATTGTGATATACAAATATGTTTTCTTCTTTAAGGTTACGATAATTTTTTTAAATTGAGTGAATGATGAATTTCATTGACAGTAGTGGTGTTAAAACGTTACCTATTTTTATACTCGTATGTCACTTTGTGGAAATCCAATTTACTATATTACTGCTGGTCGGGCGACGTTGAGAGGTGGTTGAAGGTGATTTCGGCAGGTCGTCTGACGTACAAGCTTTTTGAACTGTAGGGACGACTCCTTTACGTGCTGCAACATCAACTGTAAAGGGGTACCCACCTACCGTGGCCACCACCAATCATAATCTCTCGAGGTTATAAATGAGTTATTTTCTTTGTGAGTTGAAAGGCCACAATACAATTTATTATCGTTTTATGTCAAGTGACCTCGAGGTTTTGAAATTATGGTCTTTCGTTGAGGTCTTATTCTTCGCAAGTATTTATACAATGTCCAGTTTCATGTACACGACACAAAGTAAGCTAAATTATCGATTTCTTCCACATACTGTAAAATGGTTGACCTTTAAAAATGTACTTGCTGACATATTATTTGGTAGCGGGGTAACCAGTTTAGGTTTTGCGATGCTCAGAACGTGAATATTTCTGGACGGTACCGTTCTTACAGAGTTACACATTTAGATTTAGGACCAAGTACTGTACTAGCCGTATCACCTAGTGTTATCATAACCTTCTATATAATAATAATAGATACTTATGTCGCGCCATTTTTGTGAAATATCACCCCAAGGGCACTTAACAAAAAACTACAGTTAGAATTACATTTAAAAGCTTAAAAAGTCTACTTAGATTTAATTACGGAATTATTGATAATAATTTACATTTAATTATTTACAATGTCGCGGACTGTGAAAAGTTTCGGACTTTTTGTAAAGCAGTAGATCGAGAATTTGCACACTAGTGCATGACATAATATTATATAAGTGCCCTTTGTACTAACCGGCTATCCTAACTATGCAAATTAGTATTACAATTCTACCATTTATGAATATGGCTTTCTGAAGAGATGAATTAAAAGTTTTGCTCTCAATTCGGTCGAGTCTTAAATCATGTGGCAGTGTATTTCACGCTCTAAGGCTTGATATTCCGAAAGCACGTTCTCCGAACTTAGTATCTGGTGTGCACCTTGATTCCTTTAATATTCCGATAGCTGATGACGCTGCTAATCTAAGAGTTGGCTGTCTTTCAGCAATACCCAGTTCCGATAAGTAAGCCTGAGACATTCTATTGATTGACTTGAATACCAATCAGCAAAAATTGCACTGGAAACTTTCAGGACATTGAAGCCAATGAAGTTTTTTAGATGCTCTGAAATTTGGGAATAGTTAGATACGCCGGTGATAAGTCTTGCTGCAGCGTTGAAAACGGATTATGATTTGTTAATTTAATATTTGAGAAGACTTGCATATATTAAGTAGAGATGAAGATTTGTACAGCGCACTTGAGGTAATTTTTTTTATAAAAACGACGCTATACAAATTATCCAAATATTATTATTATTATTGCAAAAGTCGGAAACAACGCACGAGTTGACTAGTAATTTAGTCGCCTCTGTTGGCAATTTCGCTACACTGATTTCATTTGTTGTCATTGAAAGAACCCTCTTCTCATAGTCCTGTTCACTTGACTTTTGAGGGAAAAATCAGCTTCCAGATTAACACTCGGAAGTTTAATACTCATGTCTTTGTAATAATTTCGTTTCCTGAAATAGTTATTGGGAAACATTAATATTCAAGTATTATGAGTAAACGATTCTAAAAATGCAAACAGTGTAAATATAACAAGTACCACAATAGAACAATACATATTTTATGACAATGAGTATATGGTTTTCAGTACAGTAAGGACATTGAGTTGTAAGGATACAAATAAGGAGAAAACCAAAGTAAGTAAAAAGAAACAAAGCAAATTAGGGACGTTTTTAAAGAAATTTATTATTAACATTTTTATCCCTCTAATCTCAATCATTTCTCAACCAGTCGACATACATCTATAGATATATAAATATCTTTAAGTTGACAGTCGCTACGTTGTAAAAAATAATTTAAAAAAAGGATTTATATAGCGCAGTTTTGTGATATTTCACCTCAACCAAAGGAAACCCATTTTTTTTTATTCCATCGAAAAAAAAAATATCGCGTCATTCTTAACCTCGGTTGACTGCAAGCTATGGGATGTTAATAATATATCCTGACCTTTAGTTTATGGATACACCGTGACATGTTTAATGACAATATGTCTACCATCCTTACCCGGCTCGCTTTAACCTTTGATCGGGCTCACTTTACGATGCGTCATTTTTCTTTTTAATTAATGACGGAAATAACTTACCCTCCCGTAACTCTGCCAGGAACGCGATTAATGTGTAAAGACGCCATAGAGATGCGGGCGCCGCCAATTAACTACGACCACGTATGCACCGCATTCGTACTGCATATGTGAACCTATAATTTTTCCTGTAAAAGATATCAGGCCTGTCTTGTTCTGTTAATTTGTATAGACCAGAGTTTTCCAAACTCATTTGGCAGTTCCTTTAAATATTATTACCGTTCTCCCCTTTCAGATATATTTTTCTTCAACGACCTCCTCCCTCATTCAAGAAAAGGAATTGCATTTGTTAAGACTCCTAGTTCCGCCTAAGACGTTCGACTACGAATGCAGAGGTCGTGGGTTCAAACCCGGCGTGCGCAAATATCTTTTATTTAATTAATATGTGTCAAAACACATTTAATTCATATAAAATAATATATAATATATTTGGGGAATAATTTCCTTCAGGGCCTATGTCATCTTTGGGGATGCTGTGCGGAGGACTTGAAATTGCTTTAGCCGTGTTTGGTGACCAGTTCTAAATAGCCAGGTACTTCCCAACTTTCCTCTTCCCCATTCCCTCCCCACTACCTTCAACCTCACAACATACCCAAATCGGGGATGCCAGTCTCACTGGCCTATATACGATTGGGAGCAGTTGGGACTCTTGTGCGGTATTCGCAAAAAAATAGTTAAATAAAGTATTTCCTTGCAAAATAAAGCGTCTTGATACACACATAAACGCTTCATACTCGTATGTATGATTCTTGCGACTTTGCATGACTGAATATTTTCGCAATATAATGTAGGAATATTGTTATAAAATAGTTTATCAGACCAACATTATTCTTTCGCACTCTGATTGCCCCCACCCTTAAACTACCACCGCCCCCTCCCTCGCATCTTTCAACGCCCCCAGGAGGGACACTTTAAGAATCATCAGTGAAGGAGTGAAAATAATTTATATAATTTAAATATTGTAAATATACTTGAATATAAATTAATATATTCAAGTAAATTGATTATATTCGATGAATGAGAAATCCTTCCGTCTTCGCGTCAGAGAATCTAGCGAGGGAGTTGGTTGGCTGCAGGCGTGGGAAAGGAAACGCTAATCCGTAACTTGAAACTTGGGAAATTAGATATTGGAAAGTAGTGTTGTGACATTGCGTGCTCTTCTGCGGTATTTGTCCAATAATTTATAATTGGATCGTTTTTAGCACTGTGAAAAGCCTCTTCTGGGGCGCTTAATAATAAAAATAGTTACTGTAAAGCAACTTTTTATTATTTCTAATTTTGAAACTGTTAATTCGTGGTGGAATTCCATTTTAATGATTTAATAAAACAAATTTATAACTTTGTTCCACTTTTATTTTATGACTGGACCGGTTTCAGCCTATGACGGCCATCTTCAGACTAGTACATGTTGTTGTAAACCTACGGCTTATATACTATTTTTGGGGATGTCAATTAAAGTAAAATCACTGTTTACTACCCCTGACATCCCCAAAAATAGTATATAAGCCGTAGGTTAACAACAACATGTACTAGTCTGAAGATGGCCGTCATAGGCTGAAACCGGTCCAGTCATAAAATAAAAGTGGATTAAGTTATAAATTTGTTTTATTAAATCAGTAAAGCAACTATTTTTTTTTCTTGGCAAGGCACGTTACATCCGTGATTTTACATGGGTTTTAATTTAAAAAAACGTAGTTTTCTTGCGAATACGTACGTACGCGCGTGTGAACTCCAATAATATATATATTACAAGAGGACAATGTTTATTCTATATTTGAAATGTGAAACATAATTTGACAGTTTTCATATTGACAAGTTACATCCCGTGATTTTTCACGGGTAACAACTATTAAAACATGGAAATATCCAAATGTGCATATAAAATTGAAAAACCATTTGTGATTTCTATAATATATATATATATATACGAGTATATCCTATAATATGTCACATTGTACATGTACACATGTAAATGTACACATAAAAATACTATCGGGTGTTCCCATGACCACAAAGTCTAGAATTACAGATTTAAAACAATATGAAAACGGCACAAGGGTTTCAATTGCCTCGAGCCAGTGGCACTATGGCATCCCTAATTGGGGTACATTGTGAGATTATTGAGATAGGCCAAGAGGAAGTACCTCAAACACGCACCTAACACGGCTAAAATATTTTCAATCAAAGTTTCGGCCTAAATAGTGGTCTTTCGCCATTGCGATACTGAGAGTATCTACCATTCTTTCAGGTGAATATTTTCCAGTCTGTGTGCTGGTGATTGAGTGGGTTCACGCGTGCCTAACGAGTGCGAAATTGCGAAATGAAGTTGTGAGTAAATATTAACGTTGCTAATAATTCATCTTGCCATCTGCCTTACCCCTATCTCTGCGCAATGGTTCCTAAGAGATTGAGTACGCACTTAATGCCCGATGGTGGAGGTGGTAGCGGTGCCGCCCGGGATGCCAGGGCGGCAGGTGCTGGGCGGCAGCTGGGCGGCAGGTGGCGCCCCCGTCCGAGGCGCTCTCCGGCAGGCAGATGGCGCGCTGGACCGAACGGGTTTGTCCGGAGGCTGGAACCGAAATTTGGGAAAGACCACGTATCTGATCTTTATAATATCGATTCAAATAAGAACGGTATGTCTTATTACGTTTGATTATTCCTCGCAAGGCTACCACGTATCGAGGAATCAAATGTGTTCTTGTTTCTTTGTCAAATTTGCAAATGGTTCAGTGTTCCGTATTGTTTCTTTGTGACATAGGTGTTTGCAAATGATTCAGTGCTGCGTATTGTCTCTATGTGACATAGATACGTGCAGATGATTCAGTTTTCGGTATTTTTTCTTAATGACATATTTGAAAATGATTCAGTGTTCCGTATTCTCTATTTGTGACATACGTATTTACAAATTATTCAGTGCTATGTATCGCTTATTTGTGAAATTTGCAAATGATTCAGTGTTCCGTATTGTTTCTTTGTGACATATGTAATTGTAAATTATTCAGTGTTCCGTATTGTTTCTTTGTGACATATGTAATTGTAAATTATTCAGTGTTCCGTATTGTTTCTTTGTGACATATGTAATTGTAAATTATTCAGTGTTCCGTATTGTTTCTTTGTGACATATGTAATTGTAAATTATTCAGTGTTCCGTATTGTTTCTTTGTTACATACGTGATTGTAAATTATTTAGTGCTATGTATTGTTTATTTGTGACATTTGTAAATGATTAAGTGTTTCGAATTATTATGCGTGATATAGGTGATTTTTCCACGAAAACGGCGCTATGAAAGTTATCCATGTATTATTTCTTCGTGACATATTTGGAAATGATTCAGGGCTAGGTAATGTTTCTTTGTGCCATATTTGAAAAGATTCAGTGTGGGTATTATTTCTTTGACATTAAGCGGATACGTTGCCTTAATGCGGCAGATATATTCAAACCATATTAAGATAAGTACCCACAACTTCAATATTGTTATAATATTTACTTCCTTCGTGAGGCTTCTTTTTATTTCCCTATTCTCCCATCAAATTCCGCTTCACGATTTTGGGGTTATTCCGCCATTTTAACCGTGAGAATGAGGCGGATTTTATTTGATAATCTTCTGCTCTTTTCGGCTCACCTTAATTGAGCGGTCAATTATCTTAAATTATTCGTAGAGTTTTGTTGTGTATCACTTATACGCTGCGGATCACACTGCTCTTAACAAGTGTTCATTGTTTACCTCTTTAGTTATGGACTCTTATTTCGCTCTACTTCCGCACGGCCACGGCCCGATGTGACGTGTTGCGCAAACCCCGGGACAACCATTGCAATGATATAAATTGTACCCGTGAAAAATAACGGTTTGTATTTTAGCAAATCCGGCCAACGAGAGATTGGCCGCGATGATACCGGGAACTCATAAATGTACCTACATTGCCCTTTCAATTTACTGGAATTGAAAGTCAATTCGAATTTTAAATTTAACTAACTAACCGTCACGCCGTTTCTCCGCAGGGGTAGGCAGAGAGGACGGACCGCCATACAACTGTCTTTGCACACACTCCTTGCTTCATTCACTTTACATGACCCAATTCAAGTATTTGTTTTACTTGATCGTTCCATGTTTTTCTCGGGCGCCCTCGACTTCTTCTTCCATTCACTTTCGCATCATATATCTTCATATATCGTCATATATTATATTTATTTATTTATTTTTGGATGATTTTTATAGCGCCGTTTTTGTGGAAAATCACCTCAAGGGCGCTGTACAAATCTTAATTTCTACTTAATATTAATTCTAAGTTTAATGGTCAGTAGTCAGAGTCAGGAGCCGAGTCCAGCGGTGACCAAAGGTAGCCGAATTCGTCGCCGATGTCGGAAGGCGGCTTGGTGGTGGGCGGCGTCGGCTTGGGCGGCACGGGCGTCGTCGTAATCGTGGTCGTCGGCGCTGCGGCGCTGGTCGTGGTGGTCCTTCTCTTCTTCTTGCGGAAAAACTTGCGCAGCTACCCAGGCATGTTTGTTGCTGAAAAACTGTCATCGGAGTCCTCCAGAGTCAGAGTATGCTGCGCTGGTGCGGAGTTCACCAATCCGCCATTTTTCTTCTCGACTGCTTCAAACCCTGTCCTACGCTCTTCTTCCTCGTACCCATTGCCCCTGTCGCCCTGGGCTTGGAGCCGGGGAGGCGACGAGGACACGCAGACCAGGAGATCCTTGAGGCTGCAGAGGCCGATGAAGGAGCCGCCGGAGGACAGCCAGGTGAGGGCGGAGACGCACACTCCACTGGGGGGCTGGCCTCGAACCCCGCAAGTGGTGTTCGTAGAAACTTCATTGCTGAGCTGAAGCTTAATTGGGGATGCCATAGTCCCACTGGCTCTAGATAGTTGGACGCAGTTGAGACTCCATATATCGCATCATTTTAAATTTAAAAGTTTTGAAATTCATTAATACATAGTGGTAGATAATCTCAGTATCGCCCTGGTGACCACCATTCAGAATCTAATCGTTGCTTGAAATTGCTTTAGCCGTGTTTGGCGATCTGATCCCTATAAAAATAAATAAACAAAACATAGAGCGGTGAAGATTTTTCAAGAATTAGCGACCAATGGAAAAGAAGAGAAACATGTATTTAAGTTATGTTAAGTGTAGTTTTTAACTCTAAAAATAATTATTTGGTGATATATTATACGTTTATATTAGAACATATATGTAACCGTTGTACGTAATATGTACTACTTGAAGTAAAAACATAATAATTGCTAAGATAGTTCGAACACTGAATGAAAAGTTTGATTGTTGACTCAAGCATCACGAATTCACTTTAAAAATAATAGTTAGAGAGGTGTGAAATTTATTAATAGAGGGATGTAAACTTACACACTGGGTACCTACAAATACACACCTACCATCGGTGTCGGCAAATGTCAAAAAATGCAACGTAAAAATCCGTGGCCCACTCCAAAGCCTGTAGTTAAATTCACCTTTGTTAATTGGTACTGGACACCAATGCAAGGTTCAATCATTTCCCCTTTATAATGAATTTATCACGGGTAACTTTTCACGATTATCCACATCCGTTTTCCGCATTCCTTCCCTCAAAAGAGCTTCTCGTCATTAGCGAGCCGGCTCAAACCGTAAGAATTCACGTCCAACTGTGATTCCCATCAAGTCGAGCCATCGCCACTCTGCTGCGGCCTATAGCGGATTCTCTCGAGAATAGAAGCAGCCCGGTGGCAGAGGAGAGAAGGAGCCTCGGAGCCGAGGGGAGCAGAATGCTGATGGCATTAAGTTTCATAATTAAGAACTAAATACCGCGGTGCATGTAATACGATCATGCTGGTAATTGTTGGACGAGGTCGCCGTGCGAGAGTCGGCAGCCAGCGGCGGGGGACGTACTGCCAGTCGTAGGATCTGGGAATTTTTAAATTAAGTCAGTTATTTTGATATTCGACGCGAGCGTTTTGTGTGTAATAAAAAATACCGTGGACTTAATTATTTTAATTGACCCTGAACCGGTGGCGGATCAGAATTAGAAAAAATATTTTTAAATGGAAGAAGGAATGGAAGGAAGGAAGGAAGGAAGAATGTACGTATTATTTAAGTAAAGTTTTTATGTTATCACTAAGTACAAAAATAAATAAAAGAAATAAAAATAAAAAATAAATAAAAATTCAAGTCATTCTAAATTTTAAGTTATTATGATATGGTGATTGTGTCCTGCCAGGTAAGTATGTTGCTGTATATTTATAAAAACTAAGAATTAATATTAAGTAGAAATTAAGATTTGTACAGCGCCCTTGAAAACGGCGCTATACAAATTATCCAATTATTATTATTATTATTACCTGTATGTATGTTCCTGTATATTTTCTCATTTAAACTAGGAATTGATATTTAATAATAAAAAATAAGATCTGTACAGCGCCCTTGAGGTGATTTTTCACAAAAACAGCGCTATACAAATCATCCAAGTATTATTATTATTACCCATACTGGTAGCCACCTTTGGTCGGAATCCTTAAAATACCTTAAAAAAACCTAGACTGTGCAAAACGGGCGGTCCGTTTGATAGATTGTCCTATCTTAACAAACGTATTGCAATATTTGAAGCACGACGGATGCCGGTGAGAATGCTGTCCTTATTCTACCGGTATTTCGATTGAAGATGCTCCGCATTGTCATTGATCCCTTCGGCACCGGTGCATAGCCGGGAAACACATCAAACGCGCGTCCAACATGTGTACACGAGAATTCGAATTCGATACGTGAGAACGGGTCGCTGCTACGACTCGTCCTTGTGTTCAACAGCTCGGCTGAGGAATGATTTGCCGGCCTCTATATTGAGTCTCTCTGTGTGGAGTTATTGTGAAAAAAGTACGGCGTGTTCAGGTTTTCCCAGCCACGGTCCCGGGTTCAATCCTCTGCTCGCGAAATCTTCCTTCATTGCGCAAGTAACTTTTTTCGCTTATAATGATGGGAGTAAGTAGAATTTAAATATTGTTAGGTAACAGAGCTCTCGCCACCAAAATACGAGCAACTGTCAATTCCTCGATACGGTTTTGATTACGTGACATTTAATACATATTCTTTGATCCATTTTTTTCAAAAGTAAAAAATCGAAGAACACACAAAAACGTGACTAACCTTTTCAGTTGTCAAAAACAAACCACTTATCCAAAATGGCTGATAATGCTAACATATGATAAACATATGTGTACCAACATAACAACAAAAAAAAACGATAATCGAATGTACACAGCCCGCGAAAATTCAAAATTCACCTTTTCTTTTGAACAGGCCTCGTATACTTATTGTCAAAAAATATTGTCTTGTTCTTTTTTACTTGTTAAATTCACACTATTAGCATTTTTAGAATCTTTAATTTATAATACTCTAATATTGATGTTTTTAAGTACCACAACACGTTGACTATCTTAAATATTATTTATTTTTCTTTCCTTTATCAAATTTGTTTCTATTTATACATCTTATCTGGAGTTTTACACCCTTGGCTTCTAGTTATTTTTTTTTAATCTGTTGATGTACACATGCACTGTTATACCCATACCTGAACAACTTTTTTCATGACAACGATCTTGATTTTAGATAGTTTTGCAAACATATTATCTTCTCGTTATTATATTACGTTAGGTAAAAAAGTGTGAACCGTATTTGAGGTGAACTATCGCAAAACGGCGCTGTATATTATAAATTCACTCTTATTATTATTATAATCATAAATATTTAAAATGCTCTTATTTCTAAGAAATGGATTTCAATAGAAATGTTTAATATTGATTTTTAATTTTTCCTATTCTGAATGACTAGGATACAATTTATTCAACGAACGGGAAATAGTCGTTATATATTTATATGAAATATCAGTGTTCAGTTAATCGGCTTTCAAATATTTGATCAGAACGGAAATGGCTGGCATTTTATTAAAGCCCGCAATAAAACGCCAAAAAAGTTATCCCCATCACTTGTGTGCCCTTTTGTTTGTTTCTAACAAAAGGTCCTCAGCTGCGGGCCCGCGCCGGGCACTGACCCCGTTCCCTCTGCAGCACGGCACGGCACACTACCATCACTACAATGGGCGCCACGCACACCGTGCGCTCGCTAAAGGGGAACAAACAAAACGTCCTACCCATCTAGCAAATCCAACCAACTAACTCTTCCTACTTTATTTCGCCTCGGCTATCCTAATTAAGGACAGCTATAAATGAATTATTTTATAAAATGTTCGCTATCCGTAATCGGTAGGTACTGGTTATCTGGAATCTTCTTTAAAAGTTTAGGTTAGGTTCAATGGTTTCGGTTAATGGTTACTATCGTTCTGCCGATGAGAGATCCGTCGCTGCCAGAGTAGTAGATACTCTCTGTAATATTGTCCTGGTGAGAGGCCGTCATTCAAAATCGAAACGTTGCTTGCCCAGCCAAAGCCAGGTACTTCCCAACCTTCCTTTTCCCATCTCCTTTCCCTTCCCACTCTCTTCAGCCTCACAACGTACCCAAATTGGGGATGTCATACTCCCACTGGATTGACATTAAAAAAACACTTACACTTAAAAAAAGTACGTCGCCATGCGTCGTTTATGAGAAAAGAGAACATTATGCCATTATGAGAGGAGGAACGTAAAACAGATATCAATGAAACAAATGAACAACTTCAACCTGCCTTGTTCATATAACTGTATCATTTTTACTGCCGGCAACACTACCAATTTTAATTTCGATACACGCAAACTTTTAAGTAGCTAACGGAAAGATAACGAAATGAATTAATTAATTATCCGATCCAATCTGAAGTCCATCCTAGTATGGGTGCAGATCGTCTGGGCGACAGATGCTGTGCGGAGGGGTGGATTTCGGATAACACAGTATGCTCCTGCCGCAGAAAGCTTTACAGTTATTTCTTCCCCTTTTTCATGAACTTTCAGCGGTATGCTGATAAGTAAAAAAAATACACTCATTTTTCATTTATACTGTATTTAATACATGAAATATCACCTCAAGGGTGCTTTGCATGTAACAGTCTCTGAAAGCCCCGTTGTACCTAACCTGTCTTTCTGTTGCATGAGTTGATCGACGCAGGACTCTCGTGGAGCAGTCGGACGAATCAAGTTCGTTAGTCACAGCGGGTAATCACTTTTCAAAACAAGTTAAGTCTAATGAAAAGGTCTGTTCTATAAATCTTAGGGTTTATGGGTCGGTTAAAAGAAAAACTCTAACAACTGTTGATCAACAAAAACATACTATCGTTTATGAAAAAATGGGAGGTTACAACATTAGAGTACGTACCTTTCCAAGGCAGTGTAGTCAGTTTTTATGACTTTTGCCTGACTACTCTGAATAGGCGTGGCTTGGGTTTTCATACACACATCTTTTTTACAAACAAATATAGGACATTAACTCAAAAAGCGATGGCATAACAAAACGATATAAAAATACTATTAATTGATATATATACGAGTATATATTCAGAATATCTTACAAAACGAATAGCATAACGTTTGCTTAAATAATAATGAACGTTTATAGTTAATATTATG
This sequence comes from Drusus annulatus, assembly GCA_022651775.1. NCBI lineage: Eukaryota > Metazoa > Arthropoda > Insecta > Trichoptera > Limnephilidae > Drusus > Drusus annulatus. Next base: position 125,559 of record JAGWCC010000514.1, on the reverse strand, counting down.
TATTTATATACTTAGTAATTTGATATCCCTAACACGCTGTCAAAAGTGAAAGGTGATCATTTTAACACCCTTTTTGGATTTATTTTTACATGCATTCATAGCACATATCGACATGATGTTTTTATTTTATTTGTAAAATCACTTTTTCGCAGTATTGTAATCAACAACAATACAGGACATAACCTCAAAAACCGGTGAGTTACATCGTGGGCGTAAAGTGGGCGGAGTCGCCGAAGACGCGGGAGATGGAAAACATCTTTACAATACCTACAAGCGGTGTGATATTTTGCGAAATTTTTGTTGTCTCTCTCTCATGGTGTAAAATGTAAAAAACCCGGAGAAAGTGATTAATCGCAAATTTGTATAGGTTGGGTAAAAAAATAGCTTTCTTTCCATATATTCTTACTCCAAGGTTACAACGGAGCTATCAGCGGCACTTCACCGAAAAGTGTAACATTAGTAACATAATATTTTATGTGACACGATCAGCACGTAAGTGAAGTAATAAATAAAGTAACAATCTTTAAAGTAGTAAAAGGCTAAATAGTAAAAACAATAACTTCTAAAAGTAGAAGTCGATTTATCACGTATTGGGTATAATAATTCATATTTTCCGTCTTTTCCTGTTTTCAGGACACGAATTTCATAAGGCAACTACATTATACAAGTATTTAAGAACAATATGCAATTCGCAAAGGTAGAATTTTATTCAATATTCATTTAATAGACCACGGATTATATGTATTTGCGTAATATGCGAAATGCATATTTGAGCCTTTAGGTTTTTAGTGCATTTTTTAAGATTTTTTTTCGATATTCATGCATATTTTAGCCATTTTATTTATTCATCTTTAAAACTTTGCAGTCATTTTGCACCCCTTTCCCACGGAATAATTCATAGATTTCAGTTGTATGTCTATTCATTAGTTGTAATATTTTCCGCCATTTCATATTTTTCGAGTGATCTACACGAATCTTTGATAATATTAATCTTCGAAGCAAGAATTAATTTTACTAAAATATAGGCTATCATTTTAACCTTAGATAACGAATCTCTTTTAGGGGCCCTTTAGAAAGGCATGCCTAGGAACACATAGGGCTAAAGTCCACTGATGTTTTCAACAAAACAACCCTCCGAACTATGACAGATTAGCGCTGATGAAAGAGCTATTTTTTATCGTTCAGCTGAAGCCGTGGATTGCCTTCACAAAGGGGCGAGTTATAAAATAATTTCATTTTACGTTGGGGGGAGTTTATTGATATCAGTAACAGTACTAACAGTTCACAGATTGTTTAGTCCCTATAATTATATGCGTTGATCAAACTGTTAAAAAACTCAAATAAAACGACTTTTCGTGTTCTTATTGATGATCTTTTTAATTCAACTAACAAAATCTCGCAATAATAATAATAATGATATTTGGATAACTTGTATTATGTATGCCGTTTTTTTGTGAAAAATCACCTCAAGGGCGCTGTTTAAATCTTAAATTCTAGTTAATATTAATTCCTAGTTAATATAAATAGACACAATCACTATATCATAATAACTTAAAATTTATCTGATTCTTACATATACTCGTATATGTTTTTAAGGCATGAAAGCAAATTAAAAATATAGTTTATCAAAGGTATTTTTTAATTTTTCGTAGTAAGGAACAGATAATGATGAAAATCTTCTAAAGAATTTAAGGAATAACAGTCGGAAAAGTTTTTCTTAGTTTAAAAAGAATTCTATTGTGCTTGTTACACATCTTGATTATGTATATGATTATCTGAAAAAATAGGTTTTGAGTTTGGCACTGAATTCTGTCGACCCTTTTATTACTCTCAGATCATGTGGTAGTCCATTCCAGGCTTTAGGACCTGACACTCCGAAGGCGCGCTCTCCGAACTTAGTGTCTGGTGTGCGCTTTGGTTCCTTCAAGCTTCCGATAGCCGATGATATTGCCGATCTAAGAGTTGACTGTCGCGAATTGGAATCTTCAGGAATACACAATTTCGATAAATAAGCCGGAGCCTTAAATATTATCATTATTTTTAATGTTTAGAATGTGGTACACATTCTTTTCAAAGTTTATTTAACGGTGATGTTTTAAGAAAATCTGCTTTCGATGTAGTTTTGTAATGTACCTTATTTTTTAAGTATCGGAATGTTTTGTGGCTGCACTAAAACAGGACGTTTGCCGAAAAAACTATTTTTCAGGAGAGCAAAAAAATACAGATGTCAGTCATAGTTAGCAACAATGTTTGTTTCGTGAAAGTTTCTGCAAATTATTAACTTTGTTAATAATTTATTCACATCTAAGAACTAAATGTTTCTGGTACACTCGCTCATAATAATCCCGCAGAAAAAAAAATACTGTATTCTTTTAGCCAAACTTATCACATTGTAAACAAATTACGAAAAATGGGGAACATTTGTCAAATCGTATCAAATGAATGATTATCCTTTTATTATTATTATGATTCTATATTTGTTAGGAGGCTGTCAACTCCGCTTCTCCTGACAAATTGCCTACGTTTAATAATGTATCTCTGTCCTTTAGGTCGCTTTCACTCCTTATCACGAGAGAAGCGTTTGTTATAAGCCCGTTTTTTTTTCTTTCAATTATCTAAATGTATACAACATTCGATAATATAATTTTCTCACTATCGAGAGCTTTAGATTAACTTGGAATCAGCCATTTACATTTATAAATTCATAGTAAAATGATTGTTTATTTTATATTATTTATTGATATTTCTGTAATCAATTATGCTACTAACGGTATACATACACTGATACAAGATATATCTGATATTAAAACCATTATGTTATTTATATCATCTCGAACTCGTCGAAATAATATTTCGAGGATTACGTCACGTGAAATAAAAGAAAAAGTTAGTCAGGTCATGTTGATAGTCGAAATAACAGATGTGTACGAAGACTATAATAATAATAGAATAACTAGATTGTATTGTTACATTCAAGTTGGAACCAAAGAATATTTGACAAGGTAGAGCTGTTTGGCGTTCCATCATTTCTGCCTACGGGGAAATGGCGTGATAGTTAGTTTAATTTATTTAGACTTATATTATTAAAAAACCTCTCCTTAAAACTTATCAGATTACAAGTACTGAAATTATAAATCCTGAAATGTTCTCGAATATTATATGAACAGCCGTTTGTTTTTTGAATTAATAAAATAATTCATATTAATTTAGTAATATTTTCTGATATGCATATTATCTTCTCTCTTCGGGAGAACAAATATCTTGACGCCGGTGACAAGCGGGAGTAATCATTAAACACAGGAACATTCCCGCATTGACGATCGGTGTCACGCCTATGTTTGAGTTGAGCGAGAGGTTAACGTTTGAGGTTGGGCTGGTGCGGCGATAATTACGGATAATGTTCTAGCTTGGTTGCGTCTATGTTCTAGACATGACAGGAATGTGAACCCCGGTCCACATGTGTTTACATTCACAAACGTGTCGCCGCTAGGAGAAAACACTTGTGTTTTCTTTACAAATCCAGTCAAGTCTATGGCGGGTGGAGGGTGGCGGGATAGGGGATCTGATGAAAGGAGCGTGTCTGTTTTGAAATGATCTTTGTTTACTTTTGTATTTACATATTTTGAGGTATAAATATTGTTTAAGCCACTACACGAGTCTGGAATCGATTTTCAATATACAACCACGTTTCGTGAATGGTATTTTTGTCTAAACTCGCTTATATATTTGCAAGAGGAAATTAATTTTCAAAACTGTGAGGAACGAAATGTAATGTTCCTTGTTTTAATTGTGTAGTGTATAAACGACTTAATATTCATGCTTGGATTCATTTGACCATCATTGAACTGGAGTTTATCGCTTTTGACATTCAATTTACACATGAAATAAAGTAATAATAAAAAGTTACAATTCATTCCAGGATGTAATATACCAAAATGAATACAGGTTAATAAATAATCATAAATAAAACACATACATTTTGTTCATAACCACTTTATTATTTAATATTACGTTTACCGGTTTCGAATGTACCCTTCCATCATCAGGACAATATTAAAATTGATGAATTTTAATATTGTCCTGATAATGAAAGGGTACTTTCGAAACCGGTAGACGTAATATTAAATAATAAAGTGGTTATAAACAAAGTGTATGTGTTTTATTTATAAATATGGCAAGCCACAAAGTAAATGCTTTTTACGAATATGTAATAAATAATAATTTATTTGGAATATTCATTCAATAAAGTGTATACTATTTTCCAAACCTTTCAAGCCACTTTGAGCATTTATCTTTATCCGGTTTTTTTAAATTGTTTTTGTTTTCATTTTCGGTGTATATGAAGTTGCAATAATTAATAGTTTAGTTATACTTCGTAAATAAAATGTTTTTCAAAGCAAAGATTCTACTATAGACTGGATTATGTAATATGTGTTCTCCCAGTGTGTTATTCAATCGTTCCCGAATCTTGGTAATCAGGACGTGTTTGGTAGTTCAGGCCGAACAGAATAGCATCTGGGAAGCATAACATCTGGTCGGTGGGTTTTTTTTTATTCCTTTCCTCTCCTGCTCCCATACTCCCCACTCGGTCCAGCATCCCCCCCCCCGCACATGACCCCTGTACCATGATCAGTGTTCACATCTTGAATGCAAACAATATTGCTCACGTAACCGCAGATTCTGTCAAAACAACTCTACCGCGAACAAAGCACCACTTACGATTGTTGTTGTCTTTGGAAATGCGCAACTTTGTAGTTTATGCTGAAAAGCTATCACGCTCTGTAATGTTTTCCTTTGTTTTAGAACATCTCGTCACTAGGAATAGCGTCATTTTACTCATGACAAATTAATTAATTTTCAATTAGCAGATACTCTATAGTGGATCACCTATCCCGGACGAACTCAATTCGGTTCAGCTTGTACATTTTCATGGAAATAACGTACTTTCCACTACTCTCAATCCTCCAGTGATTATTATCTGTTCTTACAGCGACGAGCAAACAATGCTCTGAAAACTGGAAATTGCGATAAACTGACTTCCGCGGGGTAGGAAATAGATTTTTTCTTCCCTTTTTTGTGCTACTCGCTTTTTATCACCTCTCCGCTGGTAAAGAAAGCGCAGATGAGCAGTGAGGTTCAGCGACTGGAAAAGCATTCCTTAACTATGATGCATATGTTTTTATTTATTTTTAATTTATATATATATATATATATATTTAAATTTTACTTCCCTAATTAACTAACTGAGGATAATCTGCCACATAACTCGTTTTGGCACACACTCCTTGCTTCATTCACATTCATATACCGTCTCATATACATATACTCTTGACATGACCCGACTCAAGTGTTTGATTCACTTGATCGTGCCATGTCTTTCTCGGGCGTCTCCGTCTTTTTCTACTATTCACTTTCGCGTCATATATTCTCTTTACACTCATGTATTCGTTCATCCGCTCTACATGTCCAGACTGTCAAAGCGTCCTTTTCTTAATCTTATTAATGCCTAAATCATTACATAAATGCCCGATTTACCGAATTATTTAATAATACCATAAAAGTTTTTCGATTGGTTTTGTTTACAATCAAAGTTTTTAATTAGTTTCCTTTAAAATATTTTTTTCCACTGTATTGTATTGACAGTTTGTATTTTTTTAAAAAACTTGTTTGATGTTTTCACACAAATTTTTCAATTGCTAATTGCATGAATTCGTTGGAATCGGGTGCTCGACTGGTTTCATGAATAATTGACAGTTTGCAAAGGAAAGTTTATGCTACAAAATTAACGATCAATTAATTTTACGTCTCAATGCTCATATTCTAGTGCCAATAAAGGTTTTAATTTAATTTAAATATCTGTTCAGTAGAGAATGCCTATTGTTCATTTTGATTTGTTTTAAAGTTAAACCAAATCATGAGCAATCCGTGGCTCGTGGGCTGCTTAAAAGTTTTTTCATAAACTTAATTTTCGTTTTTTTTTCAGTTATGTCTTTTACAAAATAAACTTTTTGTTGTTTGTTGGTACTATCGCGTTGTTTCTTTTGTGAATTTATATTTTGTGATATCTGGAAGAGAGATTGCGCGGACGGCAGATTGGAGAAGCTGGCTTTGCACTGTACTATGGGTTAATCGGTGTAACAAAGGGAGTTTATCAAAGGTTCGAGTGTTATTATTGATGTAGAACCTAACTGATATAATCTATTATTTTGGCCTCCGGCAGTTTTAGAATATTAACTTTGGCAAGCAAACTAATAAAGGTTGCCGGTGACTGGTTTAACCCGTTATTAGATAATATTAGTTGTTTAACTAGGAACCGTTGAAATTTTAATTAATTGTTTAATCCACATTGCTTAAAAATCAACTATTAGAAGTTAATTAACTTAATATCAAGTCGCGAGCGCCAACGAAATGATACGATAGTAATATTTTATTTTTTGTTTTAATTTTATCCTTGGCAAATTAATGTAATAATGCGTTATGTTTGATTCCCTTAAATGAACCGATTACATATATTAGAGCATGTCGAGCAGATTAGATCCTGACGGGCGAGTACTGTGTAATACACGCAAGTATTAATTATGCATAGATGTCGCTTAATTAACATGATTGAGATCCAATTGATGGCAATTCCCGGCTAGCCGTGTCCGAGAGCGGCTGCGTGAGGGTCGGGTTCGCGTCTCGGCTTTGGATATATTTTGAGTTCCTCTCGATAAACTAATAATATAAGGAAACTCGCCTTCCATTGTGCCGTAAAAGGGAAATCGGAAACTTTAAATATGTACAACAAAGCGTGAAGAGGCTGTTTACATGCTTCGGTAATGCCAGCAACATCTGTCGAAAAGAAAACTTTCTTCCAGTATTTCGAGAAAACTGTATTTTGTAGATAAATTGAGGTGGATGGATTTGTTTTTTTTTTATATGACACCACAGAAGAGACTGTTTTGAGTCAGTGGATTTAAAATTCCCACTATAAAGAATACCTACCGTTAAACAGGAAAATAACCATTGGGAAGTAGGTACGTGGCAAAGTCTAAAATATAATAACTAATACCGCATTTCCGACAAAACACCGCCAAGTATTTTCGTAAAAAGCCAAAGTTTGAAAAATATATTGTGACTTTTGTATTATTTACTTACATTATTTTCCAATATACGTACAGAGGTCCCGCTGTGTGCATCGTTTATGGTGAGGTTTGTTCCACGACTGCTTCTACGGTTCAGCCATTGTTCTCCATACAATACCCTCCGTCTCAGCGCTTGGCTTCTGACATCCACCGGTTTGCAGAACGGTCCACACTCGTTCGCGTTCTTCAAATTCTCCGTCGGTTTTTCCAGCATAAAAAAAAATGATGACAAATTCAATACATTGACAGATAAGTATTTTAAAGGCAAAAAATGCAATAATCTGATTAAAATACTAAATAAATTTGTTCCACTTGTGTATTTAGACCGGACTAGTTTTACATTGCTACGGTATATTTAGTCAGTCTAAAGATTTCCGTTAAGTAATTAAGTGGAACAAAGTTATTTAGTTGTCTAATCAAAATATAACGATCGAATTCCACTACGAATTAACAGTTCAAAAAAAATCAAGAATATTGCAACGAATAATACGTCAAGCAATTTCCTGACGGTGTGCCATTGTTTTTTCCTTGAAGTAACAATATATGGAGGGAGACCTAATTATTTTTACCCAACCGATACAAACTTGCGATAAATCACATTCTCCGGGTTTTTACGTCGTACACCATGAGAGAGAAAGAGACAACAAATTTCATAGACCGCTTCTATATACTGTAAGGATGATCTTAAGGTCCTGGTTATACGAATAAACAAAAACATTATGTCGATATGTGATATGAATGGATGTATAAATACCGTAGCCTTAGTCTTAGCCACGCCCAGGTGCGCCGAGTCAGTTTAAAATAATCAAAAACAAGTCAAAAACTGACTTCACTGCCTTGGATAGATACTACTCTACCAACTCTATGGTTGTTTCTGACCCGTCTACTGTAGAATATTTTGTAACGAAATATAATGGTTCTTGCTTTTTCATTGTCTCTTTTTCCAGACAAACTCAAATGCGTAGGTACTAGGTACACTTCTCACACATTATTTATATCGCTAAAACGAAAACGGCCTTAGATTATTTATAAAATACAGAGAGATGTGGAGTTTGGACAAAGGAATTCTTTGTTTCGCGTCATATCCCAGCTTCGCTTTGTGATTTCCTTTCTTACCAAGTAGGTCAGCACAGCTTTCCTTGCCCGTGGATCGCCTTTCCTAGAAGCTTCTCAACATTACCCACATCGCTCGCGTTCCGTCGCTTTTCTTCTCGTCACCTTGCTATGGGCTCAGCTAGCCATATACCAAGATACCTCATATCTCGTTGAGTTTTCCGGCAATACCTAATTGCCATTGTGGGAGAAATAATTGCTAAGTTTTTCATTGGAAAACGTAGCACATTAAAATCTTTACAATAGTGATGTAACGCTTTTAACACCGATGATAACAATTATTCAGTCAATACTTGTTCAATTATGATGATTCTTCTTCTCGAGTCCACCTCTCCATCAATTTAATCAAAATTAGAGACATCGATTTCAACCAAATTTAAATATTTATACGAGTAATCCTAAGATATGCGATGGTCGCGATATCCGTAAAGATCCCTACAACCAGCGGTTTTGATGAATCGGAATTCGTTGCTTGAAATGGCTTAAGCCGTGTTTGGTGACCATACCTGAATAGCCAGGTACTCCCCAGCCTTCCTCTTCCCCATCTCCTTCCCCTCCACACTACATTCAGCCTCACAACATACCTCAATCGGGGATGCTATAGTTCTACTGGGTCTAAACGGTTGGGAGCAGATGGGACTCTTGGGGCGATATTCGGAATTAAAAAAAACGTTTTTTAAGTTACGGTTGGTAGTTGAGTGGACAAACGAGTCGGATTCCCACCCGGGCGTCGTGTGTTCAATTCCTCTGCTGGCTAAGTCCTCCATCATTGCACAAGCAACATTTTCCGCTTCTTATGATGGCAGTAGGAATTTTTCAAATATTGTCAGGTTATTCGTAACTTGGGAATGATTGTCTTTCTTTTAAAAAATGAATATATATTGTAGATTTTTCATGAATCCTTCGATGTGTATCGCCGGCGTGGTTGGCGGCATGTTGACGAGGTAAGTCCTCTCGCTCGCTAATGACTCGCAGCACGAGCACCTACGCGACTAGTGAGATTTGCGAAACCTTCTCAGCCTCCAGAGATCCACCAGAGATAACATATTATGTAAAGTCGCGCCAAAGTCGTCCATTAGACCTGGGCTGAGCCTGTACCTCGCGAGTCCTATGTCCGATGTGGACGGACATTTTTTACTCTCGAAAACTGCGTAATCTAAGCCTCTTCACGGATATTATAGATGCAATGTCTCAACTATACAACAATACAAAATTTTTGTGCTGAAGCAGAAAAAACTCTCGAACGGCGAGCTTTGGCATCGTGAAATAGTGTATAGCTCATTGTGGATTTTTCCAGGTAAATGCATCTGTTTTTAGCATGCAACATTGCAAAAAAACATTGCTGAAACTCGGACGAAACCGGATATTCATTTTTTAATCTAGTTGTTAATCGAATTATCACGTTACAAATCCAAATATTGAAAAAGATTTGATGTAATATTGATAAAGATTTGTCGTAATATTGCTGAACAATTTCTTCCTGTAGGTAAAAAAAAATATAATGAGCTTGCAATAAAGACGTCTCAATTGTTTGCATTTTGGGGTCAGCTCAGTTCCTGCTGAGTCACCGCCGATTCAACAATGAATGGCTTTTCTCGACCCTTTTTCTCCATTGGGGTCAGGGCCTATTTTTCACAACGCTCAATATATAAGCATCCATAAGAATTATTGTAATTGTCGATGATAATGTCAATATAGAGACATTCAAATACGTAATAAGAACCACCTTTAACGTGGATATTATGATTATGATTAAAGAAATACCTAAACTTAAAGGGCTGGGTTAGGTAACGCGCGTTACCCTGACCATTATACTATAATAAGTCATTGGTTCAGTGTCGTTTTTATCTGCTTGTTTTATGAACTGTTTTCTCTCATGTTCCATTATTTCCCGTGTAACAACTTGCCTAACTCTTGTTTTTTGTTTGCTTTAGGGCTGTGACGGACCCCCGAGACGGCAGACGAGTCGCCCTCAAGAAGCTGCCCAACGTCTTCCAGTCCCTCGTCTCCTCCAAGCGGGTCTTCCGGGAACTCAAGATGCTCTGCTTCTTCAAACACGAAAACGTAAGATAAAGATTTTTTTTAAATTTTAGAACTATACTTTAAGTGAAGAAACATGGTAGGTCTAAAAGCAGACGCCCTTATAGAATAAGCAGTTGCCAGTTGAAATGCCTAAGATGCTAAAAATCGTTGCTCGAATCAAAGCCTCCCTAATTTTTTCTAAACATTATGTTTCCATCTAAGTTTAGAAGTTTGGAGAATAGTCTAACGCATTATTATTCAGGACCTTAAAGCATATCGTCGCCGGAAAGGCAAAATGGCTAAAGCGCCATTTTGGGAAGTTTACATCAGAGCACTTTAATGTTAATTTTACAATAAAATGCATAAGTCTTCAGTACATGGTTGGATTTTGATAAAAAAGTTCACTCAGATAACTCAATGCTCTCACTGAGTTACTTGAAGCGACAAAAAGCTAAAAAAGACCCAAACTTGTGTCGATTGAGTCAAGCCTTCTCCCAAATGGTAAAAATATTTTAGAAAGACCACAAATGTCTTCAGAATCAAACGAGAATCAGAGCATTCGATGCAGAAAAAAAAAACTGATCAAAACTGCATATTTAACTAATTTTTTTTACCAAAGTGTCGTATAAGCCCTTTTGCCTTTTCAGCGACGATGTGACTTTTTTAAGTCAAATAAGCAACACCTAATAAAGGTTGTGTTATAAAGCAAGAATATCCGAGTGCCCTTTCATATTTTAACCAATTTATCTAAAGCTTCATATTTTAAGCAAAGGTTGAACATTCCAAACAGTTAAAAATAATCGATTTAAATTGTAGAACGGAGCTAAAAATATTGAGTTTTTTTGAAAATTATTGTGTGACAGATTGTTAATCTTCGAAATAATATTTTCAACTGGCTAGGTACAATTAAATCATTGTATTATCACTGTTGTTCATAAGACGACTATTTCTAAAATTGCTTCCGTAAACTGGTTCTACGAAGGAAGTATATCAACATTTGGTTTACTTAATTTACTTGTAGAAACATTTAATGATAATGAAGTGTTCTTACATACGGTTCGTATGATTTGTATGTAAACCTCGAATTATTTAGCAAACAGTCACACTAACTTAGCTGTTTATTCAGATTGAATCCGTTATGGGCTGCTTGCTGTGTATCCCAATTTATTCTCTGAGGCTTTCTTTTGGTTGTACCCAATTATATATTCACAAGCACCGAGATTATTTCTGTGAAATATGCATTTGAATATTCTAAATTTCCCTCTTAATTCTGTCTCAAGGTGTGTTTTTGCATGTATTGAAGCTTGGAAATTTCCTTTCGTACAAACAAGCTCCTAATAATAATATGTAGTTTCCTGTATGTGAAAACAAGGTCTCAATATTTAAGTGAAAATGCTTGAACTAATGTGATACATTTGTTACGATCACGAGAAGTAAGTTATCGAGGGAGAGGAACAGTTTCAGATCAAATTAAAATTTTGATCAAATTTTGTTAATAATAAATTGGCGACCAAATTATTCTAAAATTATTACGTATAAAAAAAGTCGGAAATTTATCTCCACCACCGTTACATTATTACATTTTTCTATTGATTTCCGTGTTTTATTTTTTAATTTCTATTCGCTAAATACCTTGTAATGAACATCTTAATTCAGTCGGCTCACCAGGATGCCGGAATAAGTATTTATAGTTTATTTTTTCGAAGGAGTCTTAAAATTTCTTATTACTTTTACAAGAATTATGTCGCTAGTGTGGGGACATTAGAGACATGGCTTTCGTTATTATGTGGCTGTGTTTATATAAGGATCCTTTCTCTGCGTGCCCTTACGGTGATAAGATGTCTTTGATTCTCTATTCTGAGTGAAGACTCCTAAGTGAACTCTAAAGATTTCGAGTGTGTATTTGGGAAAGCGCCCCCTACGTGACAGAATACTTTGTAAAGAAAGATCGATTTTGGCTCAAAGAGACTTTCCAAGGTATTTCTTTGCGTGTTTCACATACCAACCCATATTTAAATATTTGCTTATAAAATTATTTCATTGACCTCGAAAAAGAAATGATTAGGAAATTCAAAATCAGCGCCATAAAGGCGCGTTGCGTCGTTGTGACCTACTTTAAATTGTTTGTAATTTTCGGAAAAAATAATACTGAGCGTTGTGCGTAAGGACCTTTTGATCTGTGGCAACCAATTCTCGGATTCTTTCTGCTGGTTTGTTTCCAAATAAATATGCCATTTTATAATTTAAACTAGATATTGCATTACATATAATGATCGTGTTTGCCTTTACACAAATTTTGAATGCATCACAGACAAATATATTTTATATACGCATGCAGTCCAAAATTGCATAAATAAATAAAAGCGTCTTGCTTCATACAAAACACGCATGCCAGATACATATTTTTTTTATGTCCCACGATTCGTTTTCCACGGTATGCACTTCTTTATGGTTTCATTCCGTTTATACGCAACATAAATTTAGCAATCTCTTGAAGACGAAATGGGAACGAGTTTATAGAGAAATTGCACGAAAGTTAAAATTAATATATTTACAAGTAATTGCGAGTGTTTGCACAGCCAGGATCCCCGCTTGGACGGCATCATATTATAGTTCTCTCAGTAATGTGAATTGTATTTATTACATTTCTGTTTTGTTTCCAGGTTTTGTCAGCGTTGGATATCCTGCAGCCGCCACACCTGGACTTCTTCCAGGAAATGTATCCTTTTGCAAAAATACCTGTTTTAACCATTCATTTTCTCCACACTCCTCTCAACCGTCTGCCACGTGTTATGCCATGCCACGAGTACGTAAACAAGTGGAATGGATTGGCGTTGTGCAACAAAATAACTAATTTTATTAACAAATAATAACACAAAATGTTACTATTGCGAATACATAATGTTCGGACCTGTGAAATGTTTCCAGAAATTCTATAAAATCATCGACTTTAAGAAGAAAACTTTCTAAGAAATATAAAATTATTCTTAAAGCCTTTGTTTTGTCCAGACCCAGAGAAAGTAACGTTGCATGCATACATCATCAGTTCAGGCGGTACAGTGGGATGTCCCGGGTGACTATATTTTCCTCAGAATTCAACTGAGTAAACATTTGAACGAATTGCTTTTAATATAGTGCACTTTCATGTCTCGGGGAGTGTGTGATTTGACCGAGGGGGAGGGTGGGGGTCCGGAGGGGAGAGCTGAGTGTGTTTTCCTCAGTTCCAAGAGTGCAGCTCAGCAAAATTTCAAACGAATGGCATTCAACATATCACATATTTATAGGTGGATAGAGATGCCAGAGTTTAGTGCAGAGATAACAGACAGATATAAAATTTGAAACGGACATATGTGTATTTTTAATGATGTCAAGTTCGCATAATCACGATTAAAAGTGCAGGTTTTTCTTATGTGTTTTTTATTTTATTTTTCCGCCTGCTGCTGTTGCTAGTGTTGTATCTGACTTTTTTTTTTAAATCGTGTATCTAATTATAACTGTCGTCTTAATCTTGATAAATTAGGATCGTATATCTATTTATTGAATAGAAGGTGTGCGGTGAATTGGTTTTGTTTGGAACAAGCAAGCAACTATGCTTGTGGTTGAATAATAATTATATGGCGCTGGTTAAATACGAAATGACAACGGTTATAATTAATAATTATCTCATAACGTCAATTATCTGCGTTGCCTTAGTCTAGTCCTGGTTCATTCTCTTTGTGCTGCCGTAACGTGTGCTTTTTGCTAATTAGTACAGGGTGATCCAGACCGAGAAAAAACGGAAAACCGGGAATTGAATTAACCAGGAATTTGGAAGGATTTTTTTTCAACGTTTGGTAACGCGCAGTAATGACGTTAAAATAACTATTTTTATTTTAACCTAAAATCAACCACTTTACATTTATTTCACTGAACAAAATTTAAAAAATTCGGAATTCATTTTTTTCAGTGACTGAAATGTAATCCAGCTAAGGCCCAGCACGCAAAATGGCGCTAAACGTTACTTGCACACGATTTATCTGTAAATTCTACATGAACAGTTAGGAAAATGTCTAAGGTTTCCAATGGATAAACAAATTAAGTTGTAATCTTTTTAATTCAATGAAAAACATACCAAAATGCAGTACAGTTTGCAATCAGCGCATCCATTTTTGAACGTTTTACCTAAAATAACAGTATGCATATCATATAGAATTTAGAGATTTCCCTAACTACCCGTAAAAATTAACAGATTAATCATTTGTAGTATTGCTTGTATTAGAAAGCCAAAACGTGTGTATTTTGGGTGCTGACCCTTAAGTGATTATTCCTCAAGATGACTTTGTTTTCATGCAAATATCTAATAGGTGCTTTGAACAACATGTGATTCAGAGCAGTTATAATCAGATTAAAAAAATCTAATTGTGACAACCCTGTAATTATGACAACTTTGTCTAATATATCTGATTCACGAGCATAAAACGCCAGCGCTATTTGCAGGGCAAAGCAACGCATAGTAATTTCTATAAATTTCATTACCCAACCTTTCCTTTGAAATGTCAGGTTGCTTTAAACCAAAGTCACCCCTGCTATCTGGGTTCACATTTTTCTTTCCCTCCCGACGTCGCATGCAGCTTTATGTGCATTACACCAGTCACCAGTGCGCTTCACCAGTGCAGTAGCGCACCGCCCGTCCCGCCACTGCAATTAGGTATGAAATAAGATTGCCCCCCGCGGCGGCGCCATGCAATTTCTCCACTTTATTCATAATTTGTTATGATACTGTTTATCTGAGTGGATTGGAGAATGGAATCTATCCCGAGCGAGGTACCCACGTTACTTCATCAACCCCATTCAAGTTGATTGTGGCGGCGAGACCTCTGATGTCTTTGAGCTTTAATAAGAATACCCTCTCAATCATCTTAAGATTAGTATTTCCTAAGAAGGATAATGTACATAGCATAAGAATTGCTCCTTTAAAATATATACCACATACATACGAAACGACCGCAGAGTGGTGCATTTGATTTTGGCTTAGGGTGTTGAGTTTTAATTCTTCATAATAGTGACCCGTTTTGGACTTACTTCCCTCTAAAAATAATTTTGGTACTGGAAATCTATTATACATACAGATTTTTTATTAGTCTTGACACGTTATCATTGTATTGTGTACCGATATACATTACTGAATGCTTGAAAAATGCTGTAAAAATTGACTCGAACTAATACAACAAAATTACCTGCATTTAATATGATAACATAGGTATACCTACATTTGAACGAGTCATAACGTCACGATGACGATATGTTCGTTTCTACATATTTTTTCAACAATTCGCATTTTTAAGATAACTCGTTTTGCAACAGTGTGTTTTAAACAATTTCAACCGCGCAATGTGTTCATTTAATAACATTTAAATAAGGGATGATTAAAATAATCTATCGAAGGAAGCAATCACTTTGTAGCTTGACATTATAATTTAAATAAAAAATAATTTTGTTTTAAGCCACTTTATTTATACACATATAACAATTCGACCGGTTTCGGTTAAACTTAAGTTTATTCAGGAACGTATATATAAGAAACTAAGTTTATATATATACGTTCCTGAAACCGGTCGAATTGTTATATGTGTATAAATAAAGTGGCTTAAAAACAAAATTATTTTTTATTTAAATTAAAATAATCGTTGCATAACTAATACCTCCCCCCCGTTAGTGCTTGTGGTCAGGAGGTCTGGTGGAAGCACCACGGTGAGAAACACAATGGACTGGTCGCCTAACAAGGCCACTACGGTATCACCAATTACCTGCACCTGATGATTAATGTCCTGCTTCTGCTTCGGTCAATATCCATTCCGTGCGGGGTCAGTTAGTACTTACCCGCTGCCATGTATAATAGTGTTGCAAGATACTCGTCTATCACCGGCCATTACATCCGATGCAGTCATTTACCAAATCGAAGTACAATAACGTCGTGACGATAATCCCAATTATCTCTAAGCGTTTTGCCATAAGCGACATGTTTCGCAGATGAATGTTTATTATTGTTAGCTTATTCATTTTTATATTTGGTAAACATTCAGCATTGCTCGAAATACATATGAATGTACCTACGTTCACATTTTGTGAAATATTTCAGTAGCTTTCCTTCACAGAAATAGTTCGGATATTATCATTATTTATCCGCATTATTCCATTCCCGCGTGACACCGGGACCCGGGAGTAAGGTCCTCCCCCGATATGGCAGTCCTGGAATTATCGGACGCACTTTGTACACGTCCGTTCCCGAATTATCCTCCCACCCCACGGTCTGTTCTCCCGCAGTTGACGGGGTGGGGTGGGTGGTCCCCGTGGGGAGAGCGTTGCCACGGCAACATCCCTCCCCAATCTCCGATACAGTCCCCCCCGGTGTGACTACGCCGGCGGGTTTTTCTACAAGCATCTCTAGACATTCGGGGAGGACATTGCTGGTGGAGTTTGCTCTTAAAAGGATTCCATTGAAGGTATTTTACGATGGGATAGAAACAGACAACACAACTATTGCGATAGGGCGCCGCAAATGGGTTCACGTTAAAGTATATCGTAACCAACCCGGCGGGGCTAGAGATACGTGGCTCACTTTCATCAGATTATTATTACACCCTTATTTCAGCAAATTTAATAATCTCGTCGGTTTCTTCCACATTTAAAACCGAGTTTTTGTGTCAGATATCAATGCACAATAAATCCTCTAAAATAAAATTTAATTTTAACATTCCGAAAAAAACATTATATCGTAAACCTTACCCGATTAGATTTTTGATTTAGTATATTTATAGCATCCTGCGAAGGTAATCATTACCTTCTTTGAATTTTTATGAGATGTAAGAATGAGCAATGCCGGTTCACAGGCGATTAAGTATTTTACTCTACTTTGATTAACCTTTTCAATTCAGTTATTTTTCCCCCTTATTTCTTGTTAATGATTGTTTTGCCGATCCCGGTGAGCCCCACCCCGCCGCCCGCCGCCGCCCCGCGCCCCGAGCAGCGAACTGCCTTTACGAGTATGATTACAGATTTTAATTACGCCCCTTGGAACGATTTTTTTGTTGTTTGGGCCGCGACTACGGCTAGTCTCGTGTAGCTTTATTTTCACGCCGAAGTCGGGAAATATTTCTGTGTATTATTTTGGAAAAATGCTCCTTTTTGTCTAGTCCTTCCGCCTTCTTCTTTTTTATGCCGGACAGGCTTAAAAGTTTCAGAAAATGTTTTTTTCCTCGAAAAAGAACTTTTGTCGAGGGGTTTCTTTGTTATAGCTCGGTGATTAATATACAAATCTGAATTTATTTTGTCGAGTAAAGTTTTCATTTTCTCTTTTATTTCTCTTAAATAATCGTCAGTGACCTACTCATTAATAATCATTTCCCGTTGAATGTTGTGTCCTCGTTTTGAATAAGTAATGTTTTTTTTTTAATATGTATGTTTGTGTGAATAAATTCAATGACAACACACTGTCACACGCGGCATGTTACGAGAGTAGATAGTCATTAGCAAGCTTTTGTTTCCACACAGATTAACTGTCAGACAGTGTTGATAAATTCGCCGCTGGCTGAAAGGACACCCGGCTGCCGCGTCCCGTTGAGCGTCGTTTAACACCGTCGTCATTATCCGCGCAGCGCACACTACACTATACTATACGCTATGCGCTGTACGCTGTACGATGTCTCCGACTCCTAGTTCACTCGCGTGTGTTCCTCCTAAAAATATTTCCCTCGTATTCCTTTCATACGTTGCCAATTTATTCGCCACCAACGCGTATTAGTTCCACGCAGAATTGTCACCGTGTCCTCCAAAACACCCAAATGGAATTTCTTTGTCCGCTTCGTCTTGAGTTTACCTTTGTCAGTTCTGTTTCATCTTTGTTCCGCGTGTCCCCGATTCCTGTAGACACCTCGCCTTTTGTATTTCCCTTTTCGGCGTCATCCAAAACCACTTTATCACTGTGTCCAAATTTACTGCACTTTGTATTCGCTTTGTTACGAGTATTTTTAGTTTACCGCATTGGTGCCAGGCGAATTTTAATGACGCTTTATCTTCGCTATTACTACTCGTTCAAGGAAACACGGTATATCAGGAAGATCTTGAACCCTAACATCTACGCCCTTTACATATATTTATTAAATAATATTCACTTTAATTCAGAATTATCTCTTCAACACGCTAAATAGTATTCCCGCTTCGGAGCATAAAATTATATTTCTATCAGCAACGTGCAATAATAATTCATATGAATCCATAATTCCGTGGGTTGGCCTTCATATGGGTATGTTTATTTGTGTACAGCGTAAAGCTGTTTGATCTGTTCACGTTCGATGTATCTCAGTTAGCTGGTGGAATGCGGGAAATCAGGTGGTCTAAAGTGATTAACGTGCCACTCATTGCGCCCCCCTCAGCCGCCAACACGTCACCTGAGCCACGAGGGTATCACCCACCCCGGGAAGTCGGCAAACGTTTCATAATAATACTAACGTCAGCATAATCTAAAGATAGCTCCATAGGTCTGGATGACCTAAGCACTGTATCGAAGAATGTGGTTGAAAGACGAATCCGAAACAGATGATGTTACATCAATTGATTGACATCGACAGGAACAGTTCCTTGGGTATATGTTACGTCTTACTTTACGCAATAATGCTACACAATATCGACTTTTTAAATAGGTTTACCTTAGCTAAAGCTTTCATATAATGGACGCTTCATGCTGAGAAAAGTAGTAGTAGGAGGTGCACCGTCAGCCCTTCTGCTAATTGACTGAAGGGATTATCGATACGAGTCCGTGCTGCGAAATGATGCATACCAACCCCCGTGTTACCGTATGGCTTGCTGCTCGCTGCTCGCTGCTCGCTGCTCGCAGCGGGGCTTTGCATAACCCCGTCTGGCATTTGAACCCGGCACAGCCTTACAAGTGCTGTTGAACTATTATTACAGTCAGTTCTATATAATAAATAAAATAGCCGAGCCGTGTTAAAGTTCTCGGCTGACACGCTCTGTGCTATTTACCCGGTGATGGTTCCCAGTCGTATCAATTAAATGTCTGTTTTATCATTGCGGGATTACCGTACGTCACTTCCCGACGCCAGATAAAGCCCGCTGAATTTATCGTGAGAAAATATATGATTTCTATATGCGAGAAAGACATGACATGGTTAATAAAATCCCATTAATATCCAATAGGTATGGAGGCCGAACGCTGGAATATTGTGTATCCAGTGATTTCAACAAACTGTTTTTTTTTGGACCTCGTATTGTAAGAGAGCCCCAGTGCCAAGATGGTAAAGACATGGCTATTAAACGAAAAATCAATATATCTCTGAAATAAAAAAAATAAAAAACTGTTATATATGCAATGTACAGATTAATGTAAAATGAATATGTTCCTTATTAATTAAGACACACTTTATTTGGTACAACCTGCAGATAAGCCGCCACGTGGTGGCAGCTTTGCATGACTACCTTTTTGTTCCTCTAGTTGTTTAGAGTAACATGTAGTCATGTTATATTCTGTAATATTTATGCCTTAAAATAATTTAAAAAAAAACTTTACGTTGACCTTGTAAAGGCGATTTTATACTTTTATACTGCCACACAACTTTGTCTTGGTACATACTCCTTGATTGATATTCATACCATATCAATAAGCTCTCTTGCGGAACAATATCATCACTGAGCGGATCCGGACGTTGGTGTGAATCCAGCTTAATGCCTCAATAACGGCGAGGACCACTACAATTCGACTGTTGCCATTGTAAGCTATAAATGGAATTGTTATCGTTTTACTCTAGTCTTACTTTACTTTGTGTACAAACTATTCCTTTTGGCTAATCGCACTCTCCTTTTGATGACCCCACCCTGAGATTAAAGCATTTCCGCGAATTCAGCCGTTAGTTATGATTCCGGAAGCGTGCCGCAAACTCAATGGAAACTTTGGACGGAGCCTACGAAAGCACGGATTTAATACTCGGCTACACAATTTGTTCTAGTTTTTTTCGCTTCCCCGATGAGATCAACCCGAGCGTGAATATCGTCTGGAAAAGCGTCATAGTCATAACCCTCGTTATTTTGAAGAACCTATTTTACTACATCTGCCTGTGAGTTAGAAGCTGTCGTCCGCTCGTTTGGTCTCCTCCAGCAGATTTCTTTGACCAGAACTAATGGCCGAATTCTGCGGGTAATCTCTCTTGCCCCTGCCACCGCCGCTGCGGGGACAGTATCACCGCGACGCGATGTTATTTTGTTCTGAAAACGTAGTACGGTCATTACGGTCGTTTTCAATAGTAATGGAAGACATTACCAGTCTCGGCCTTCGAAGAGGATAACGACTGAACGGACGGATGTTGGAATGCTAGAAGACACACGAATACAAGAGGAAGCGAACAAAGCTTCTTAGAATTATGAGTGACGTTTAAACTTTCTAAGTTATATAGAAATATTGTTAGCTCGAGTAGACAGTAGTCGTATGTCGACTGAAAATATCATTTTTCAAAATTCGTAAAAAGAAAATAATTTTACATTAAAAAAAAAAGAATAACGATGTTCAACAAGACTATCGTAAATGGCACCTTATAAACGGATACATGGTGTTATTTGAATCAATAAAATAGATTTTTCGAGTTATAATCTTATGGGCCAGTTTTCTTTTGCCAGGATGTGTTTTTGGCTATAGATCATACAATAAAGTAAAACAGTGGTGATGTATACCTGGCGCAACGAGAGTTGAAACAAACAATACATCCATAGCGTTGGGTTTATTGTGTATCGGTATACGCTCCAGTGGCGATGTATTTACGATGTGTCATAAAGAAAGAGCCTTTTGTCTTGTTTACGCCTACTTATTGTCACTAGTGGAAAAGGGACAGCGAGTGTTTATGTTGATATTGTAAATGCGTGTCCTATTCATTCAGTTCGACACGCTGTACGTAAGCTATGCATCTGTGTGAGTATTGGCCGGCACCAACTCTCGTGGTAGAACCTATACGTAAACCATTGGCTAATTCCCTTTTCACGATGGAAATGCGCGCACATTTGACTTTATCGTTTTATTCAAAAACGTTTCTAGCAGCTTCTATCGGATTGTATTATCTGTTAATTGACGATCTCGGATAATAATTGATTAGCTAAGCCGCCAGGGTGATGTCCACTATCCACGTGTGTCCTGCGCCATCTAATTCAGTGCGTGGATGAGAGATTGACAGCCGCTTTGCTTTGCCGGAAATAGCCCGCCATTTAGATTAGGATTGCCGCCGGGACGTCACCAGGATAAAAACGTTACTTTCGCAAACGAAGGAGCAGTAATTTAATAATTGTAAGCTTTGTGCTTTCTGCTCTCCCGGTAACTTGACTATCTGATTGGTTACTTGCAGGACGAAGCTGGTCGAATAAAATATTTTATTACTAGTCGAAAGCCCATCAATGCTTTTTTTTATAAATTACAACCCCAAATATGAGTTTCACTATTTTAATAGCGCCTGTTCTCAACACAGGATTTCCTAGCGAGACAGACACAGCACTATCACCCTTATATTATAATTAGGAAAAATAATAATAATAAAAGCTCCTCAAATCAATCTTCCTATTTTTGTACATATAAATAATAATAAATTGACCATATTTAACGTCTCAAAGCGATCAAGGCTAGGTGTATCGCGGCTGATAAATAGAATATTATCTTTGTATATCGAGTGTCAAAGTATAATTTTCGCAAAGTGATTACTTTTAATTTCTAATTTGCGTACATATTGCTTATGTACGTTATTTTGCGGGCCATTACTAAAAGAGACTTACGATTCTACGACTTCAACGGACGTTTTAACGGTCAAATAAAGAAAACTAAAAACCTGTACTCTTCTAAAAATCACAAAGGTATTTATGATCAGTGTTTACAATAATTGTTTTCGTAGAATATATTTGAAGAAATCCAAAGGATTTGGTTAGATTTAAAAGATTTGGAATTTTCCTTGCAGCCTCCGAGTAATTTGAATAAAAGTCTCCTTGGCAAAGACCCTTGTCGGACCTAGTTTGAGGGTGACACTAAACGCTTCTCGAGTTGGTACATTGCCAGTAGGTTGCCCACATTTTTACGTTCCTGCATACATTACATAAAGTTACATTACGGAAGCCTTTCTATAAAAGAGCCGTTCATCGTCCATGTTTCATACTTCAATGCCGATTTTTATTACATGTAGTTTGTTACAATTGCCCGAAGCCAGTGGAACTGTGGCGTCCCCGAATTGGAGAATGTCGTGGGGCTGAAGAAAGTGAGGGCGGAGGGAGAAGGATGTGTTTGGATCACTAAACATGGGATTTCTCAATATCTCTAGATTATTGTTTATTTTTTTTATTAATATATAATTAACCCCCTTTTTTAAATGAAACGCTAAAACACACACATTTATTTAAACCTACAATCTCCTGTCAAATTATGTAAATGTAAGTTATATTTTGACCGGTTAGTAGCTGAGTGGACGTAACACGTCGGATTCCCACGTGAGCTTCGTGGGTTCAATTCCTTTGCTAGCTAAGTCGGAGCTTTTCAAATATTGTCAGGTTATTCGTAACCCGGGAATGTTTGTCTTTCTTTTTAAAGAGAAAAATTCCCTTCTGCCTTTTCACAGTCGGGATTTGATATCGTACCCCTAAAATAAAGCAGTGCCTTCGCTTATTTCATTACAACGAACAGATTCAAATAAATGTGTCTAATTTACATTCAGAGCCTCGGAAGAATTGAGTTCCCCTACCCCAACCCCAACACTCCCAACGGACGCAATCTCAAATAACGTGCACAACATCGGTTGCATTCGTCGATGATAATAAGTAGTGTGCGTAATCACATCAGCGTAGGGAGAGCGGGGGGCAATGACTCGGTGGCTCGACTTGGTGCGCGCCTTGCGCCGGCTAGCCGAGCTAGTACTGAGACCGAGGCTGGTGCTAGGTGCTAGGTGCTAGGTACTAAGTAGCCGGCCTCCGCCTCCTGGATATTATGCTCCCCGGGTACGGCTGTGTACTCTATGCCTCTGCGGCTATGTGAATCTGGCTCTGTGGCGCTATGTGCATTATGTGCGGTGCACGGCTCTGGCGGTGGAGGACGCTAATAACATAATCAATTCCCCGTTGATAATGCATCTGGCATCCTGGCAATTCTGGTAATGGCCTGGCGTGGTAGCCGCCAGGTTCCTGCCCATTGCATATCCTCTAGATATGGGTGTACGTTATCTCTAAGACTCGGGTAAGTGCTTTGTGCCTACGTAGACATTTGCAAGAAACTACTCCATAATACTATGTTGTTACTTCAACGCAGATGTCTCAAATATTGTAGTTGCATCCCATTTGTAATAGTTAGTCTTTACTAAGTTTAAAGATAGTTCGTTCCTCAGAGCAAGAATATATATGTAGGGAGAGCTAAATATTTTTACCCAACCTATACAAATTTACGATAAATCACTTTCTCCGGGTTTTTACGTTGTAAACCGTGAGAGGGAAAGGGAGACAAGTTGTCACACAATATTGCACCAATTTTCGGTATGTAAACATGTTTTCCGTCTACGGCGACTCCGCCTACTACGTTTTGTTATGCGATATAACTCAACGGTTTTTGAGGTTATATCCTATATTTTGGTTGATAACAATACTGTGAAAAAGTGGTTATACAAATAAATAAAACATTATGTCGACATGTGCTATGAATGGATGTATAAATACCCTAACCCTAGCCACGCCCGAGTTAAGTAAAATCAACAATCCTGACTACATTATTTTCTTAATTTAAAATTTCCCATGTTTCGCAATATTTTTCCTGGAAGACCATTTTTGTATTGAAAACTTTACTTCTATGGTAAAACAATTTTTCATGTTATATTGATTGCCTTTGAGGTATTAAGCCATGTCATGCCGTGAATTTTTATGTGGCTTTAATATAATCTTGGTAAGCCATGGTAGTTAGTTAGGTAGGTAGCTAATCTACACCCCAAAATTAATTTTAAAAATACCAGGGAGAAAGTTAATGACAATGAAAACTGATGTTAATTAATTTAATCAAAACATTAGATGAAACTGAAATTATCATTGATTTTTTTCTGTAGCACCCTGAAAGTCAAGGTTCTGTGCGAATGCTCTTTGGATGGTAGGTAGAAAGGCACCAGGGAGTGTCCTTATGGAGGCTTTATCCTGCGGTGAGGCGAGGTGTTGTTTGCCATCGAAAGACTTGAACTCCTTGAGGTTCACTTCGCTGAATATCACCATCCACTGCCACAGGCTATGGCGTGATGAAATTGATACGCGGTCGCAATATCCACACTTTATACCGCAAAATGTATGTTCTTAGACCATTAGTTCGAAGCGTTCACATTCCTCACAAATATGGTAATTTGTAGAAACCACAAAAAACCTCAATTCTATAAAGGTGAGGTATGCCGGCTGTTGTAATGATGGCACCAATAATCCATCCTAATAAAGTCTTTACCGGTTCAATCGAGAACATTTTTTTCACGTGATTTAATATATACTCTGAGATTTTTATTTTATACACTCGTTAAAAGGTGTGAATTATTATACATTCTTTGCGTTGGTCTTTTTTTTTTAACGTATCTATTAAATATTCAGAATTTATTATTATGCAACTTTTAAAATAACATAAAATCACCGAAAAAAACATTAGAAATACTCTTATAAGCAAATACAGCCTGTATTTGTATTATTTTTTTATGATTTATAT
The DNA here is from genome assembly GCA_022651775.1 of Drusus annulatus. NCBI lineage: Eukaryota > Metazoa > Arthropoda > Insecta > Trichoptera > Limnephilidae > Drusus > Drusus annulatus. The sequence continues at coordinate 100,575 of JAGWCC010000514.1, read as the reverse complement.
CCTCATTGTATGTTATGTTCATATAATAACGGTGTTTTTTATTTGGGATTTTGGTTTTTCCTTAACATTTGCTTCCTCCAGATATGTGATAACAGAGTTACTGCAGAGTGACCTCCACAAGATCATCGTCTCCCCGCAGCATCTCTCAACAGATCACATTAAGGTCTTCCTTTATCAGATACTCAGAGGTAAGTCACTATACTTATGTTATCTTTTCAACCAAAAAAACATGTTTGTTTGGTGTGAAACATTATAAATTATTTTGTTATCTGCTTGTGTTTGACTGTAGTGCAGGTGCAGATGTTGGCGATTGCTATTTTGATAGTAGCACGCTATTTCGCGGCACAAAGTGGAAACGGGACTTCCAGCCGGTTTTGTTCTTCGATCTTCTCACCAACAACGACTCGCGACAATTTATTGCCACCTTTCTTTATAGAGGGGAGAGACATTTTTCTTTTCTGAACATGTGGCCAGTGAAGGAACGGTCCCTATGACGTATTTTACATACGTACATCTATTATAGTCTCGACCTAGTTTTCCAGTGAAAACTCCTCTATGCTCATATCATCGTAAATCAGATTGACGCACTTAACTTTGCAGCCGATCACGCTGATAGATAAAATCCACCGACGTAAAAAATAGTTCGTTTGTTCGTTAGTTTCTCATTTGGCCGCCTGCTATATTAAGTGTGTAGTTGTAAAATCAACACGTTTTTATTATTACGCGAAACAATATTACTGCGAAATTTGATATCAATTTGACCTTTATTACCGAGTTGCAATAAGAGCCAGGTCATGTAGCCCCGCGCTTTAACAATCTGTATTATTTTAGAACCATGGAATTAAATCGTTTTGAGTTTTTTCGTTGCAAATTGGAAGGAGATTTCGTGGGAAAATTATGGTATTTTCGTGACGAGAATGAACGACGATATCCAGAGTGTGATGGAGGCTATCTGCCCATCGCGGATCGCGGATCGGTTCGCTCGTTAGTTGTTTTGCAACCTACCAGTACGAGTTGCAATTAAAATTGAGGATGTGCGCGCCACGCTTAATGACTGGATACCTCACTCGCCTACGCTGTTACCAAAGGTTTAGCCTTCCAATCCTATATATGAGATTTTTAACAAGGATTTTAAAAAGCTACATTAGCACCTGTTTCAAGAGTGGAAGATCGTCTCAGTTTAAACATCGCTTGAAATGGCTTGAGCTATGTCTAGTGTCCATATCGGAATAGCCGGGTTCTTTCCTCTTTACATTTCCCAATTAAGGATGCCATAGCCCCACTGACCGTCACATAAAAATAAATTGTATTCTGGTTAATCTTAATCCCAAGAGAATAGATTTAGATATGAATATGATTTTACTTTTAGAAAAGAGCTTTTTTTGCGTTGACCAATTTCGAGATAAAATCTTACCGCTTTGGTATAAATTTCGCTGGAAAATCTGGAGCTGCGCTACAAATCACTATTTCTTTTCTCCTCGGGGAAAATTCGATCTTACGCGGTGGCGTCTGCCGTCCGGATCGGCGATAAAACATTTTACAATTTCCCGTCTCCTCGCAGCCAGGGCGGCAGGGAATCGAGGGATGAGCTCGTGTGACGTCTCGGCAGGCTGGCTTCCGCTCGGGCCCCGTCCCCCCATCTCGCCTGACGTCCCGACGCTGACGGAAAATACCGTCTCTGGCGTGTGTGCTTAACCCATTGCACTACGATTTAAATTTTCACAAAAAATTACAGTTTTTTATTGAAAATTATGGTGTACGAGTAAAATGATTTTCTGTTGTGATTTTATTCAAATAATTACATTTAGAGCACTCTCTCTCGTCCAACGTATGATCCACGGTACACGAGTGGGGCGATACACCGATTTATACATTGATAACTTTGTCTCGATATTTAGCTTTGATTTTCTTATAAAACGTCCAGTCGGTCACACCATCGAAGCGATGGTTCCCCAATCCGAATAGGAAAAGGGGAAAAATTAAATTGTTAAGTTATATAAATATAGTTATATAAAAATGAGTTGAACATGCAGTTTTTATCAGTTATTTTTTCTGCATCGAATGCTGACTCTCGTTTGATTCTGAAGACTTTTGTGGCGCTTCAGCCATTAAAAATATATTCATTTAAGAGAATGCTTGACTCAAGCGAGAGCGACAACGAAGTTTTTACTGTTACACGATAAAAAAAAAAACCAACCATAAATTAATAATAAAAAGTGAAACAAGTTTCACCCACGGAAGGGTACGTCCTGTACCTTGTAATTTTAGTTTCTCCGAGATGCATTTATTCAGATCACTTGATCATAAGTAGAAAACATCAGTTTCTGAGAAAATGTTGTTGTAGTTGGTGGATATTATTGTGACGGAAAATGTGTGTCGTGGGAAGTTAATTTCTGAATGTTGAATAGTTGGTTTGAGAGTGTTTCGTAAGGGACAGTAGACATTAACATTTGTAATTACGATTACTAACGTCAACGACAGGGGTGTTGAAGATTTTGTAAGTAAAACTGTATTCGTATAATCTTCTTTTATCTTCCGGCAGTAATTTATGTACCTAATATTACCAAGTATTTGCAGTGTTCGAAATGGTTGGCAGAACGAAAATGCAAATGTTTCAGGACCCCATTTATATTTGTTTCTACCCGTTCGCCTTACACCTGATTAATACAATGACGAATGTCACTCCCGATTTCAATGCATGGGGTTAATACATAGTATAGGCCTCTCACTAGTAAGTACCCACCCAGGGATTCTACCTTTGGGCTTCATACATAATACATCATATCGGTATCAATCTCCGCTCAGAGCCAAGCTGCAGAGCGAACCGAGCCAGGCAAATAATAGGAGGGACTTGGCAGCGGGTGGCGCGTGCAGATCGATTCTGTTTTCCAAACACGGAGAGATATCACCCGCGAGATTAAAAGCGCAAACGGCGAAATTAAATAGGATCTAACCCAATTTAAGGTTAGCGCGTGCTGTGTATCCCAAACTGAACCATTAACCCAATTTACCCACTTTACCCGCGGTGTTTGTTGCCGGTTATGAATATTCTCGAATGGAAGTATGGAATCTATTAGCTATCCCCGTGTTCTCTCCGCTAAAGTGGGCCCCGAGGAACACTTGGCAGGATTATAAAATGTCTCACACCCGACATACAAAGATACTCGAGAGAAGCACTTAAACTCTGTGCGCAACGTGCCGACCGGTTTCGGCACGGTCATGCTCTCATCGAGACTCGTGGAGTTTATAATGTCTGCCCCAGTTTATATTTGGCACAGTTGTGCTGAAAACGCGTTTTTTGTGATTACCGCACTATTATCGCCGGTTAAGACCCAACTGTCCAGAGCTGGTGGCATCCTCAATTTGGATTTGTTGTGATCCTGAAGGAAGTGAGGAGGAGAAGGAAATTGAGGAATTGAACACGACTAAAGCAACTTTTTTGATTCTGAATGTTGACCTTTCACCCCGGCGATATTGAGAATTTCGACCATTCTGTTGGCTTGTTATACATTTTAATGATTTACTGAAAATGAAATAATAACTTTGTATAAGACCACAGATTTTATTTTATTTTTTACGACATATCGGTTTCGCTTGGCCTAAGCATAATCAGGGTACAACATTAAACTAAACAAAAAATACATAGTATGTGGTTATATATACTCATACATACAGAGGAAGACCACAATATAAAATAAAATATGAGAACAGTAATAAAACAAAAGAATAACATTATAATTATAACAAAGGAACAGAGCGAAAAAACAGATAATATAAAAATGAAAGAGGCAAAATGTCAATTGCGAACGTGATAAAATAAATGATTTACGCACAAGTCGCTTTGTTTCATTAAATTAAGTAATAATCACAAAGTTATCGATTTCCAAACATCATAAATTTTAAATTATTAGAAAAAGCAAACACTTTGTGGATTGACATGATTAATTAAGTAAAAAACACACGTTTTTTAAATCCACTTTATTTTTGTATAAGTCAACTAGTTTCGACTCTGCTGAGGTCTTCATCGGGACTTAAAAATATACAGTATATTTTTAAGTCCCGATGAAGACTCAGCAGAGTCGAAACTAGTTGACTTATACAAAAATAAAGTGGATTTAAACAACGTGTGTTTCATAAATTTTAGTTTGAAAAAGTATCCCGACAGATTGCTTTAGTTTGCGTAAAATAAGGTGCTACCTTTTATTTGCAGTAATAATATTGAATCCGCCTCTAACACAGAATAGTTGTCAGTATTTCGCACAGATCCTTGATAACCAGCGCCCTTCCTTGGATCGCTCGCACCGCCCCCTGGCGCAGTGGCTCCCGCAGGCTTCCCGGAACCATAGCTTGTGTTTCACTTCGCACAACTTACTCGCAAATACGGAGAACTAACTATTTATAACCTAGACAGGAGAGCCCGGTAGTCTGGCGGCATTTTAAATATTTTTAGGATTTTTTAATGATCTCGCACACCCGGGGCCCTAGCACGAAACGTCTATATAGATTTTATCGACAATGTCGGTAATTTGGGTCGCAGTTCACAGCGACTAAATAAAGCATGTTTAGTCGACGTGAGTTGTCGTTTGTTCGTTGGCGATCTGCAGTCGGGCTCGGGAACGATTCCAAATTACCGTAATTATCGATAAAATCCATATCGATATTTCGTGCAAGGGTGCCTTCTAAGAAATTACCATCGTGCTTGCATCATTAGGACAGCCATTAGGGGCGGGTGCGTATGGTCCTTCCGCTGAGAGCTCCGTTGTTATGACTTTTACTGCTGCATGGGTCGTTAGAAGGAATTTATGATGAGAGACATTATATATATATTTTTTGGTGTGACACAAACTAGGATGAAATACATCGCATCTACTGACACCAGGTTGGAACTATTCTGCGGGTAAGACCCATATTTAGGTGGAATGACTTTCCAACATGATATAAGGTACTTTGACAAAACGTTGCAGAATTAAAGGAAATAGCTAAAGATAAACTTCGAGAGTAGACGCCAAAACTATACACTGTGCACGAGACGGATGTCATAATGAATAGGAGGAAGGAAGAAGCTAGAAGCACCATGGATAAGTAATAAACTATGAAAAAGAAACAGTGATTAATTCATGCCCATCTTTCTTTCGGGTGTGATAAATCTCCAAAGACCCGATATAGTCGACTCAATACAACATTACAAAATACAATCGAAAATAAACTGCAAGTTTTTGCGTGACTGTGTATCGATATGGATGTGGGCATGCAAAGCGAATGAACGAAGAATGGAGTGTGATAGAGTATACGATGCGAAAGTGAATGGAAGCAGAAGTCGGGGACACCCGAGGAAGACATGGCACGATCGAGGGAATCAAATATTTGAATCGGGCCACGTGAAGAGTCAGAATAACAGAAGAGTATGTATGAGACGACGTATAAATGGGAACGATGCAAGGAGTGTGTGCCAAGACAGATTTGTATGGCGGTCCGTCCTCTCCGCCTACCCCTGCGGGGAAACGGCGTGATAGTTAGTATCGATATGTTCACGATCACATTGCGCGAGCCTTAACTTTACCCAACATCCTTGTTCTTCTTTTTGATTGCCTCATTTATCCGATCACCACATACGTTATATTCTTAAAGTAACAATATATGAAGAGAGAGCAAATTATTTCTACCCACCTATTCAAATTTGGGATAAATCACTTTCTCCGGGTTTTTACGTCGTACACCATGAAAAAGAAAGAGACAACAAAATCTCCCAAATTATCACACCGCTTTAAAGTATTGTTAGAATGTTCTTCGTGTCCCGCGTCTCCGTTGACTCCGCCCACACGTTTTGATACGCGAAATAAATGAACATAACTCAACGGTTTATTAGGTTACATGCTATATTTTTGTTTATACCAATACTATGAAAAAGTGGTTATACGAATAAACAAAAACTTTATGTCGACATGTGCTATGAATGGCTGTATAAATACTCTAGCCCTAGTCCTAGCCACGTCCAGATCTAGCCGAGTCCGGCAAACCTCGTAAAAACTGAGTACAGCAGCGCTCTCTCTTGTATAATATTGCTCTATATATTGAGTTAGGTTAGATTAAGAGGAGTATGTACAGTGCGATCGTGAACATAGAGTTTTATGTAGCACTTTGTTTTCGACTGAAAGCTCTGTTCATATATTGATGCTTTTGTTCTATATTAATTGTTGGCACATTGTTTTTCCTTCTGCTCTTATTGCCCTTAAATCTCTGGGAGCTTGCAAATAAAATTTCCAATCACGGTTTCCAATTTGAAAGTTTCAATTCCAACGCGCTGGAGGATTCCATATATTTTCATTGCGAGGACATTTTGTCGTGTTTGTCCTCCCTCTGCGCCGGGCTGTTTCCGCTGTGAAAAACGAGGCAAATTACGGTACATGGTCTGCAAAATGTACATCGACGTGTACCGAGGTTGTATATAGGCGTACCGCTGATAGCTACGTTGTTACCTCTCTCTCGTTCTCATACACGACGCATGTAACAGGGTGTGAAATAGAGGTCACAATGGAGTTCTCGACGGCGGGACAATACCGAATGCAACTTCACATAGTTAACTTAGCAGGCGGCCAGAAGAAAAACTAAATTTAACATTGTTTTTATTTATTTATTTATAAATTAACGGACTAAAATCCAATTACCAAAAATACATATAAAACACATAATGGAAAAAAGAGCAACAGAGAAAGAATAGCACATAAATAATAATAAACGAAGCGATGACAAAAATAGGACAAAATAAACATCAGAGAGAACATTCAAGCAATGGTCTAGTCAAAGTTTTGGTAGAGTCGTAAAGAATGACAAAAATCATTTAGACTGCTACCAAAAATTTCAAGACCATGGCTTGAGTTAACAAGTCTTGACATTCTGGACATTGGAGAATGATGGCCATAATTAGTATAGTGATGATTGAGGTACAGCAATTCATTGTTTCTGAGTCTACGGCAAGGAATGTTGAACTGGATAAGTTGCAATTTATTATTTGGCTATCAAAATATTTTCAACTGGACTTCGCCAATTTTTTGTTGTTGTTTGTGATATAAAGCGATGCACATGGGAAAACCTAAAACCTATGAAAAATTATGCACGGAGCATGCTTTTTAACATTTATTGGCGTTGGCAAGATTAGTAAAAATGTCTCGATAGTTGCAGTATTAGGATAAGTTACAGCCAGTTCAAGTTGTATTGTCAGCTTCGCGGTAATTGAACCTGAGAATAACCTGTATTTTGATTATTTAAAAAATATGTATTTTTAACTTAATTGAATCAGAATATTTTTATAATAATTAATCGGTTAAAATAAAGTTCAGGGATTTATTTTGAACTGATATCCCCAATAACTACAGTATTGACGCTGCCAGCTGCCAAGTTAAGCATGTTGATCTGTACCTACAGTATAGGAAAATATTATGTACGTTGAGATTTCTGAAGAGATAAATCGATGGAAGTGAGCTGCGGGCGTGTCCGTGTGCCCGAAGTAAGCTCAATTTTTCCTTCTAGTGAAATTGAACAAACATTTTCAATTATCTAAATTCTTTCTTGAACAGACATTTGATTTCATTGGCCCCAGGGGCCCTAGTGTGAAACTTAGATATAGATTGTATCGACTAAATTAATTATGTTTAGTCGACGTGAGTTTTCGTTTGTTCGTTGGCGATCTGCAGTCGGGCTCGCGAACGATTTAAAATTACCAACATTGTCGGTAAAATCTATATAGATGTTTCGTGCTAGGATTCCAGGAAACAAAGGTAAATTGGCGACATCAGTTTTCTTTCAAATGTGTATTGTGATCACACTTCTAGGGATTATCTGTTCAGTGGTTGTGGTACACACTGTGCATAATGTTAAAATAATGTTCTTGGTTGGTCGAAGCCTAAAAAGCGATAGATCCTTTGGCAGACTGTACAGTGTTCACTGTTCAGACTAAACCGCAGCCCATTTTCATATTTCCAAAACTGTTTTCATTATTTATCTCCTAGTAGAATATTTATCTCCGCTCGGAATCCTCGGATTAGTTATTAGCTGTGGTTTGTTTTACAAGCTGTCAGCGTTGCCCTGGCGCTTTATTTATTCTCTACTAAGGCGGAATAGAAATTCATTCCTAATTTGTGTATGTATAAATATTATTTATTTATTCACGCCCTTATTTAGGCTATACACATTTAACATAACGACGCCGGAAAGGCAATAGGGCTGAAGCGCCATTTTAGGAAGTTTACACCAAAGCACTTTGAAGTTTTTTGAAGTATTTAGTTCCTGGTTGGATTTTGAAAAAACTGAGTTACCTGAAGCAACAAAAAGCTATAAAAAGTCCCAAACTTGTGTCGCTTGACTCAGGGCTTCTCCCGAATGGTAAATATATTTTAGATGGTTGAAGGGCCACAGAAGTCTTCAGAATCAAACGAGAGTCAGAGCATTCGATGCAGAAAAAAAAACTTAACTCATTTTTGACCAGCGTCATGAATATTTTTTACTGATTTGTAGTTAAAATATCGTTAAAAAATCGGGAACCGTTTTTTTAAAGTTAACTGGTTTATATTGACGTAAATTATCTTCCTGTAACACTAAGGGTAAACTAGTTTAGTGTAACCGAGTGAATTATCTCTCTAGACTGGGGGCATACCTCACACTCCTGCAACTACATTGCTATAAGTCAAACATCGAGTGTTTTTAGTTAATTACTATGTTTGATAGTATATCTACCTTGAGCAAAATACAAAGCATCAACTTGATTTTTTAACCTTTGTGTGACTGAAAGGGTACCTGGATACCCTTTTCGGTTTTCAATGTAGATTTTTTAATGTTCCAGTCAGTCTAACCAGCTGAAACTTCCTGACTTCTCCACAATAGTGAAAATGAACAGTTAAACATAACCGTTGGATATGTTGAGGGTGGTTTGTGAGCGGAAAACGCTTAAGTAAAACTTACACCTGATGAATACACATAAGGGTACTCTTATGTGTTTTTAAATGGTATTTGAAGCTTGTCCATATTTATTAATCATTTTATCTTATTTTAAATGATAAATATGATGTTCTGTTGTGTTGAAGTACATCACCTGTATCCTTAATACTATTTTTAATCACCTACTGAATTAAAAAACCCCAAGAAAATATGATACTGGGTGAAATTCCTATCCACTTCCCCAAGTCTTGAACTGAGTTGAAATGTATTACGTCATAAAAGTGGCCCAGCAAACTTCAACAAATGATGTACTGTAAAAGAAACCTTCATATCAATTTTTAAAATGTGTAGTTTTCTTGTCACATAAGGGTTTTTATTTTTTCATAACTGCCACAGTACACAGTTATTTAGAGCTCTGAACACTAGATAACAATACTACTTTAAAATTGTAATACACATAATAATCTTGATTCATATTTATACGAGTACATCCAAATACATAGTTTGCACGAAAAACTTCAAAGAGCATTATTTCAGTTTGACACGTTTAGAGTTAGGGCAGGGTAGTTGCAGGTGCGCGACTTACTCCGCCGTCTTGAGATATAGGGAGGTAGGATCTGGGAGGCTATTTGTCAGCCGAGACACGTGCGATCTTTTTGGCGACACGTGATCCCCGGCAGCCTTCTGCAAACACCTGATGCTCCGGCGCTGTAGGAGATAAACATTACATACGTAAAATATACCGTATCAAATGCCATTTTCTAATGTTTTTGATTTTAATATCATTACGATGATGTGTGGAAACTCAGCACATCATTGACGCTAAAGCTCTCGGAGAGTTTTGTGCGGCTTCAGAAAATGTCTCCTGCTGTTTCCCTCCAATGTATTATGCCTAAGACTGGTTTTGACCTCCACACCATCAGCCACAACACTCCTTCCTTCTGGAACTTTATTAAATCGGAGCTTCTTTCGTGAGCAGCTTTCTTCCATTCTTAATAAACCTTGTTATTGATGGCTCTTCAAACAGTTCTTATAACTCATGGTTATATTTTTACCTCACCCGCCAGATACTGTATCTTAAGATCTTCCTCAAGCAATATCAATAATATATATTTTATTTAAATACATTTTGTTTTAAAACTAATTAAGTTAGTTCATAGTATGGTACATGGTAAATAAACTAATAATTTGTACCTACTTGTTATTTGTACATTTTCGAAATATTGTATTTTTTTCTGTAAGCATAACATTTAATAATAATAATAATATTTGGACGATTTGTATAGCTTATTTAAACTAGGAATTAATATGTAATGATAGAAAATAAGATCTGTACAACGCCCTTGAGGTGATTTTTCACAAAAACGGCGCTATACAAATAGTCAAAATATTATTATTATTACTTTATTTTGCTTTAAAGGAACCGGTTCCCAGTCGGTCACTGAAACGGTCGATATCCTTTGCCCTTTGTTCTTTTTGTGTTTTTTGGGCGAGGAACCGGTTCCAGGTCTATTCGTTTTCAAATCTCTATCGACTAGTACGTTTGTTGTCGGCGAGGAAGCAGTTCCAGTTCTTTTTGTTTTTGAATCTCTTTTGCTAGTACTTTTCGAAAAAATCTCAAAGAACCGGTTCCAAAAATAACTGGACAAATAACCGGTTCCTCGCCAAATCAAATTTTTTTTTTGAGAGTTCGACTTCAAGTGAAGTGTTTACTGCGAAGGGTTCATTTTAAAGAACTCGGTTTAAACACGATCATGCCTTCGTCGGGGCGAATTAAACCAGACGAATGCACGGATGTATCGAACCGGTTGGCATGTTATAAATTAAACAGTACACCAAATTACAGTATTTTATTCACTAAACAGGGTTTATCTATATTCTATACGAATACATTGTTTGTTTTTTTTCACACGCACTAACAAAACAATTAAACACTAAAACCAAAGGGATTACCATACCAATAATTAATAACGTATTTAATTAACGTAACGATCGGAATCAATTCGGGGCTTAGGATCACAGGGACCTATCTTATATGCAAAACTTGATAGATAGGCCCTTGTGATTCTGAACCCCCGAATTGCACGATTGCATTGCGTAAAGATAAAAATCTGTATCATAAAATAATACAATATTGACAAAAGCCAAAACAATAAATTCAACAAAGGATATGGTCCTTCAGTGTGAAACGTGTCACAGTCTGTAGCCAATTTTTTAATACTTTGGTTGCCTTGACCCGTTATGTTATTTGCGGTAAGTGGCCGTCGATTCTTCGTATGTCTGCTGTCGGTAAATGTTATAAATTAATCGATCATCGACAATGCATTCCATCACCCGACATGTACTCGTATGCTACTCGTGATAAGGTATCGCATTTCTATCACGCTTGCATCATTGGCTGATTGCATTTATCTTCTTTGGTTGTCTTCGTAATTTTCAATGCCGTTAAGTTATTCTATATTATAATCAAACGAACTGTTGAAGCCTTGCAAAAACTAACTACGTTCCTACCTTAATGTATACTGAATATTGCTTGCATACGTTCTTCATCTGCCGTGTTTTGTTTTTAAACAAATATAATAAATATTACATGATTTTCTCTTAATTCTAATGGTTTGGAATTAACTAATTCTAGGAAAGATAAGTCATTAGATATTCATTCAAACAAGAAACCTACATTATTTTGTATATGTACATATTATATAAAAAAGAAACATTTATGTCTCACATTTTTTAATCTATTATTTGTTATTGCACGCTTAAGTTTAATTGATGTTTAATTTGTGAATGTATTCTTAATACGTCCATTTAGTAATATGATCGTGTTTTGTGCAGATATATAAATATGTCCCTCATCTAGAATATGCCAGTGTAATTTGGTCCCCTTTCTATACCGTTCATATTCATCAGATTGAATCCGTACAACATCGCTTCTTACGCGGTATTGCATGGAGATTGGGGCGAGAAAGAGGCGATTATTTATATGATGAAATTGAACAATTATTGAAAATGTCTTCATTAGAAAAGCGCAGGAAAGACTTCGATTTAATTTTCATTTACAAAATCATTAATTGTTTTATTGACTCACCTTCTCTGTTGCAACTTATCCAGTTCAACATTCCTTGCCGTAGACTCAGAAACAATGAATTGCTGTTCCTCAATCATCACAATACTAACTATGGGTATAATTCTCCAATGTCCAGAATGTCAAGACTTGTTAACTCAAGCCATGGTCTTGAATTTTTTGGTAGCAGTCTAAATGATTTTTGTCATTCTTTAAGACTCTACCAAAACTTTGACTAGACCATGGCTTGAATGTTCTCTCTTATGTTTATTTTGCCTTATTTTTGTTCATCGCTCCATTTATTTTAATGTATATGCTATCCCTTCTCTGTTACTCTTTTTTCTATTTCGTGTTTAATATGTATTTTTGTAATTGGACTTTAGTCCGTTAATTTATAAATAAATAAATGTCGAATTCAAAGACGTTTGCGTAAGTCGTCTTTCGGAATAATATAGGGTCCGCCAAATAACTTTTTTTTTTTCAACTAGTGCTTATTTCGTGAATGGTAACACTTAGCTCATGTCTGATTTGACAGATAATTAGTTTTATCCTTCCGCTGAGCGAATATGGTTGTGTATACGCTTGAACAACGCTGGGAAATATTGCGACATTACTTTGAAAATCATGGTAATGTTGCAGAATGTGTGCGAAAATTGCGTACGGTTTTTGGAAGAAGAGAAGCACCGTCAGCTCCGTATGTTCGTTATCTTGTGAAAAAACAAAAGAAAGAAACTGGCATCCTCATCGATAAACCAAAGCGTGAAAAGCCAAAAACAGTGCGTACACCCGAGAATATCGATGCTGTGGCAGAAAGTGTGCGTGAAGCGCCATCAACATCAATTCACCGTCGTTCTCAACAATTGAACATTTCGGAGACATCATTGAGACGAATTTTGCATAAAGACCTTGGTATGACGCCATACAAAGTCCAATTGGTTCAGGAGTTGAAGCCAACTGACCATCCAATGCGTTTTCGCTTCGCTGAGTGGGCCTGCGATCGACTTACAGAAGATGCCGATTTTGCCAAAAAATCATCTTTTCGGATGAAGCTCATTTTGATCTTGGCGGGTATGTAAACAAGCAAAATTGTCGTATTTGGGGCACAGAAAACCCGCACGCATACATTGAAAAGCCGGTACACCCAAAACGAGTCACTGTTTGGTGCGGATTTTTGGTCCAGAGGCATAATTGGGCCATTTTTCTTTGAAAATGAGCAAGGAGTGGCCGTTACAGTCAATGGCGATCGTTATCGGGCCATGTTGAACGAATTTTTGTTCACAAAATTGAAGAGGAGGATATTGGCAACATTTGGTTTCAACAGGACGGCGCTACGTGCCACACAGCCGAAGCTACACTCGATGTTTTGCGCCCTGTTTTTGAAGATCGCATTATCAGCCGCAGAGCTGATGTCGTTTGGCCACCTCGGAGCTGCGATTTGACACCGTTGGACTATTATTTGTGGGGTGCCCTCAAAGATAAATGTTACGCCGACAAGCCAGAGACAATTGACGCTTTAAAGGACAATATTCGTGAAGCCATTGGTGAAATACAGCTGCACACAATCGATAATGTGCTTAAAAATTGGACCGATCGTGTAGGCTACTGCATGGCCAGCCGAGGCAGCCATTTGAATGAAATTATTTTCCATTATTAACCGGAAGGATTGTACTTATAAATAAAAAAAGAAATTTGAGAAAATATTCAGTAGTTTTTTTTTTATAGCATTTTCAAAAAAAAAAGTTATTTGGCGGACCCTTTATTAGGTGTTAACTCAGTTATCTGTGCGAGTTAATTATGTGAAAAGGTCTTTACGTTTAGTAAGTTTATTTTAATTCCTATGTGCGATATGTAAATCTATGCCACCGAGGAAGAAAATGGTCAGGAATTTAAAACACGCATAAATGACACATTATGAACATTTTAACCTTCCGCTGTTTTATGCACAGTGTTGACTAGAACACCAACTGCCGTAGTAGGTCCGAGGTCACATTGCTCACTCATTTTCTAGCGTATTTATTGTCACTCGCGCTTTTTTTTTTTGCAATACTGCCGATGTGGTTTTGTAACCCAAGGTCTTGGAAACATACCGTTTATTGTTCCGCAAACCGCCTTCAAGAATGCCTCTCAGTATTGCCCAATACCGTTGGGCTACATTCGCAAGTGACTACGCAATTCGTCTCAATTCAGATGTCGAGCTTTTCACAGCCAGCCGGGTATTTATCGCGGCGATAAACTAAATCTTTCAAATATGGAACGATAACATCGGCCCGTTAGATGTGTTCTGATAACATCGGGGCCAGGAGTGAACACAAATGTGTGATGAAGCAATGGGCAACTAGCCGAAACCTCCTGGCTTGCCGCTGGTCACTATGTGATTTTTTTGATTTCCATTTATCCCATTTTCACCTGAATTTCTGTACATGGATTTAGAATTTATTTGATTCTGTGCACTAGTTATTATTTCATGAGGTATTCAATATTAATTGGAAACTAATAGTTTTGGGGAGAAAAACAATTAGTACACGTCTTTTAATGTCCCTTTTTGCGTTCTTAAGCTTAACTCCGGTAAAGCCAATTGTACGGGACGTGTTCTGTAAACACACGTCCGCGTCAGAAGAGAGTGTGTGCTGGACCTGCTTCGGCTTGTTTCAGTTGTACTGGGACCAATCGACTTTTCCTGAGTACAAAGTATGCGCTCGAAAGGCGACTTTTTGTATGGAGTATTTGTTTGTCCGCCGGTCTGGCGATCGCTGCCGGTCCTTCCGCTTCGAAGTCTGGAGTCGTGTGGCAGGAGAGAGGGCCAAGGTTGCAGAATAAAACTCCAGATTCTCAGTAGAAGGCGGGCGAGGCAGCGAGGCAGCGGAGACGCAGAGGCGGGCAAGTCCAAGAAGGAGTCGATGGAGCGGTGAAGACAACTTAGTAGGGGCCGGAAATTTTGGCTTTAACTCCTCAGCGGTACCATGCCGCCGACGGCAGAGGGTTGCCTTTGTTTGGCCCGCGGTGTTTTCCGCGGCCCGCTGAGGGTTCAAATATTTTTGCATCGCGAAATACAAAAAATTAGGTTCTTGCCCGCCTCTTTCTCCTTCGTTCAAACTACCTCGCAGCTCGCCTGATTTTTTATTTTATACAGGAGAAAATGTTCAATGGGTACAAGGTTGCTGCAAAGACCTACATTCTGGCCTTTGCAGCTTCATATCTTTTTTACATGTTAAAGTATACACATAATTTTTAACACATTGGATTCCGTGAATGCAGGCGAGTAGGCTTGCATAATTCATTTATTGGAGCCTCTCCCTGCATTCACGGTAATCGACATACAAGAGTAACATAGGCTCACCGTTTACAGAAAATCTGCCTCACTTCGGCGGGTTTTTGGTCTCAGCCAATCAGAGCATGGCTGAGCTCAGCGACCGGCGTGAGGCAGGGGTGAGCGAGCGGGGCCTGGGACGGGCGGCCGCGACGGGCGGCCGCGACGCAGGAACCCGTGCGAACGAGATGGTGTCTTTCGGTGGCGTAAAAGGAGAGGTCTGTTCGCGCAGGCCGTCATTCTCCTTCTACGCCCCTAGGGACCATGTCTTCCGCACAGGCAAACATATATGAAAATACACAATGCAAATTAATGACATGAGAAATCACAAGAAATATTTTAACAGAACACTCATGGTTTTGAAGGAGCCATAAAAAGCCACTGACACGTCCGATACACCAATATCACCGGAAAACATCACTGTGACCGGAGGAAGGTTGTTTGAATCATTTACACAAAAACCTAGATCGATACCTGCTTCATAAAACAACCTTTGAGCAACGATGATCAAACGGACATAATAGTTGAAGTTTGTTTTTAATAAATGCACATAGTTTGGATGTATATTTAATACGCTGAACTTGACACTTGTTGAGAAAAGGTTAAGTAAACCAAAACTCCTGTCCAAGCCGATACCTTACAAAATAATCAATTTAACTAACCCAGCGAACGAATTTTTATACATAAGAAGTCGGCAGATATCCGATATAATAAAATTACGAAAATTGTATATCACCAAATTGACATAGGCATATACGAATCAGAATCTATTATTAGTATACTCAGTAAGATGAATGGTTTATAATACAAAAGTTCTCGATCGCGTCGGTTTGGAGGGTGATCCCCTCCCCCTTCTAGCCCCCCCCCCTCTCCGGGCCCGCGGCACAGCCTCTGTGAATTTTAATTCCTCTCACCCTCTTCCAGTCTGGAGGGCATTTTTAGTGCCCGGGGGGGAAGGGGGCTTCTCTCAAATATCTTTATTCCCAACCCCACAGGCCCAGGTCTGTGAGAGTTGTCTTTAGTGAAACTTTTAATAAAAAGTATACAGCTCGTCCCATTTTGCCTCTGCGGAGTTTAAATTTTACACGTTCGTGGCTTGTGAGATAGTGATATCGAGATGTATATTTCGAAATTAACTTAATATTTGAACTATCAAACGTTTATAACGTTTCTAAAAATATTCGATTGACATTCATCTGGAACATCTCAATTAAAAATCATTCGAAAGTTTTCGTTTCTAATCGATCTAATTTAATCAATCTCCAAAACGTATAGGGGCCTATTTTTTAACTGATTATTATTATCCTCCTTAAAAGGTTTTTTTATGGGAAATTCTAGAAGCTGATATTGCTTGGTTATGGTGCACTCATAAAAAATCACCTATGACTATATTTTATGGTTTCCTTTTCTCTAATTTCACCATGAACGGATGCTCCGAGGTTTATTCTGTTTTCACACGTTGACAAATATAACGAAAAGTTATTGCGACTAGGGACTGCGGACTGCGGACTCTATTTGCGCCTAAAGTTTGGTTGGCTATCCATTCACACAACTGTGTCGACGGTTGAAAATTGTTCCGGCAAAATATTATATATAATTCCGTTCGCGTTTACATTAGCGGCGTGACGTGCCCAAAAGTCGCAGAATTGATTTTTCCGGGCAAATATTTGAGCTATAAATGCCGAGACCTTGCCGTTGCTCCCCCCACGCGACACGTATTTGCTGTAGTCCAAGTATACGGTTTTGCCACCGAGAGCTCCTCTGTAACATCTCTTTCTATCGCATGGGTGGTTAACGTTAAAGAGGGATAGGTTACCATGGAGCTATCAGCGGTACGCTTATCAATGGTTCCTTACCAATTCAATCGTTACCCAACCGGGGTCGAAGTGATTTGTATCTTCTTTCAAATTGACAATCACAATACATATGCAATCAAACATCCAAAGGTACGGTATTGTGCTAATGTCGGTGTTTGAAAGTTCCAGGTAGCCTAGGTACTGCCGAGACCCCCACAGTTGTACAGCAACATTACTACTTTGTGCTCCCTTGCTAAGGGTTCCGTCTGTTCTCTGATGGCATAAATCAGCAGTGATTAATGATACCACTGCAGTTTTAATGCCAGTTATCCCCGGCAGATGGTGCCAGTGAATTGGATGAATAATCCTCCACCCTTTGTACTGCGTGGTCCATCGGCGTGGTTCTGCATCGTGGTGATTGCATTTTTGGACGAATTCGAAACCGTTGGGGGTGGATTGGATTATTTCCCTTTCCGTGGTCAAAACGAGCCATCAGGGGAGTTGGGAGTTTAAGCTGTCAATGAAGTAGCAACGCAATCTATCGCGCGTGGAAATTCGTTTGTAGGTAAATATAATGTGTATTCATGTTTTGGCTCTTGTCAAGCAAGGTCTGTTTTCAATGCCCTATCCCATTAATTGCTATCGTAAAATATCCTACTTCAACATGTACAAGTTTATTTATCGTTGAAGGTCCTGTGAAGGTTATGCTTCTTCATTCGCTTCTGGTTTCTAAGTTCTCAGATTTATAGATGAAACAAAGGGCATGACATATTTCCTAATGCGCGTATGGAATAATAAAGATTTCTTAGTAAGTAAACAGAAGCTTCCCTTCATAACATACAATACGATTAACCAACGATTTAACTTTTATGTTTTAGAAATTAGAATCATCAATGTAATATAATTCTCGGCCGATGTTTAGAATACATCATATTGACAGCTTCTAGCAAACTTTTATAAAAATGTCACCATATGTGTTAGTTAACAATAATAAATGAATGTGTGGGAATATGGAAGTCAGTGACTTATCTGTAAGGTGCTTCGAGAAACTCCTTAGGTAATAATACCTACACTGGTTGATTGCCGTTATATTATATATATATATTTTAAGTGCGTTAGTTGTACACCTGCGGGGAAAAGAATCTGAATTAAGCTGGATTCACACCAACGTCCGGATCCGCTCAGTGACGATATTGTTCCGCATGAGAGCTTATTGATATGGTATGAATATCAATCAAGGAGTATGTGCCAAGACAAAGTTGTGTGGCAGTATATCCTTCTGCCCACCCTTGTGATATTTAACTACTTAGTTAGTTAAATAATTATTTTGATGTGTAAAAATACTTACATCGCAATTTTTTTTAAAATTAAAAACCATTTTTTTATCACTAAATAATATTTTTTATAATTAATAGTTATTAAAAATATTATTTAGTGATAAAAAAATGTTTTTTTACTAAAAAATCTGCGATGTAAGTGACACTTCAAAAAATAATTATTTAACTAACTAAGTAGTTACATCACAAGGGTGGGCAGAAGGATATACTGCCACAAATTTGTCTTGGCACATACACTCAGATTGATATTCATCCAATAAGCTCTCATGCGGAACAATATCGTCACTGAGCGGATCCGGACGTTGGTGTGAATCCAGCTTTACAACGGAAAAGCATACCTTGGGCGTTGCTGTACTAACGTAGCCTTTCCCTCATTTGATATAAGAAGAATAAGACAAGTTTACTTTTCAGTTACGATAGTTACTAGTGTCTGGACACCTAAAAAAAACTACTAAAAACTACTGAAAACTACAGTGGAACTATTATAATACTTTATATCGGAGGAGTGAAATCATGTTTCCCATTTTATACATCGATTGTCAATATCGAACTAATAAAAATGGCATTTTCACAGCTTCGGAAAGTATCGTTGTGAATAATTCGATTTGTTTTTGTCTATAATCCACACCGGCTGGCGGGATTTAGTTAACCCTTGTACAGCCGGGGCCGTACTGAACTTCGGTTAACCCCGTGTACGATAAAAAGGACTGATTTATTCAACGCGACTAGGTACTAGCGAACGTATTTGAGAGGATAAATGTTATTTTTGCCGGTTTTTATTCAAAGCGCCCGCTGCCACCAGTGCCACCAGTGCCGCCAGCGCACCCTGT
This sequence comes from Drusus annulatus, assembly GCA_022651775.1. Lineage (NCBI taxonomy): Eukaryota > Metazoa > Arthropoda > Insecta > Trichoptera > Limnephilidae > Drusus > Drusus annulatus. The sequence goes on along the minus strand of JAGWCC010000514.1, from coordinate 81,310 downwards.
TGTCCGCCTGCGAACATTATTTATGGTCAACCGTAAAGCTCTCTAATCGTTCCCGGGAATTAAATAATATCGTGGAATTGTGTTTTCAGCTGAATGTGCTTTATATAAAGATTGACGCGATCGCTCTATCACGATCGATTAACAATATTTCTATGTATTGTGATACGCACCTCGGGCATTTCAGAGTAATTTCCTTACTACTTTGAGAAGGTACCAGCTTACTTCTGCAGAGCTAGCCAACAACTGTATAGGTACGGTTAAACTTCTAACCGTTCCTTGGGTAGATTACTATCAATCGAAACAACAGTGCATATATGCGAACAGATATCATTATTTTCTATCAGAGACAAACTTTTGTTGTATTTAAGAAAGCGAATTATTTTTTTAGCTAAATTCATGTCAAATATTGCAAAAATATTGGCGATAGCAAAACATGTATTGTATGTCGTTTTATATTGAATATTTTTGGCTTTTATTCAACTTTTGCGTTATATTTTGAATGTGGTTAAATCCAACTCCGCCTACACAATCTTATGTTTTTTCCGGAAAATCTACTATTTAATTGAACTATTTTTCCACACACCAGTCAAAGACCTCATTAAAATTATAAATATAGATTTATAATAAAGAACAAATAAAGACATTGATGAATTCAGTTCGATTCACGTAAGTAATTTAGTGACTATTGGCTAGTGGCAGTACCTACTAGAGTTCCTGGTCCTGACTTACAATGTAGAGAATGCTTACAAGAAGGTGACCTAAGGTCCGGTGCACGCGTCGGGGTTTTTTCCGCTGCGGCCCCGCAATTACGGCGCGGGGTCCTATACTCGTGCGTTAGATGGGAAGCTGCACACAGACCGCACGGCGCCGCCCGACGTTTGCATCGGTCCTACGATCGTCAGGAGCATAGTTCTACATTCAGGAAATCGTTCCACTTTTAAAGTAATATAAATTGCTATAAGGTTATTTATTTCGAAGTAGGTACTCGTATTCGGATCTAATGCAATCTGTGACAGGATTGTTTTAAATTGAAAATATTGCTTTAATTATTAAAATTCCTATCCGCCTTGCTGCACGTTATTGTGTTCCTTCCGACTTGCGTGAATACTTTCCCTCGTATTTCATCTTCCCTTCCCCCCTCCCCCTACCGTTCCCTCCGCCTACCCAGAGCCTTACCATTACATTTTCCTGACACAATTTTCGTTCAGTAATTCTGAATTTGGCATGTAGCATTAAAGCTTCGGGTAGAACGGTACACGCTATTATTTGGTACGTACGCAATGCCGATATTCCAGATTTACCCTTTTTAAATTGCCTCTCAATTTAGTAAAAGTATTCTTGTACTGTATAAAACCCGGCCGTTTCGCCGATGCGGTATTAGGGTAACCGAGGGGGAGGGATGATATTCCTAGGGATTCTCCCAGACAACATTCAAAGAGCTGTAGGCGATTTTCTTGAAATGTTGATGTACATAGATACGCAATGCTTTCCCGTTTCATACTTTCCTCATTTCTTATGACGGAATGAGAATAAAGAACTACGCAGAAACTGAAACATGAAAAGTATTTCGTTTTTCCTTTCCTGTCGGAAATTCCGTGTATCGGGTGGCTTACGTAAACAAACACGTTAACAATGCCATTGTTTAATTATGATCTGGTCGTTATTGCAAGTTAATTGGATAGTTACTACTCACTGAATCGCATGTTCGTGTTGAATGTTTAAATGTTATTATGGCGGGTAATGGTGGCGGCGCCTGGAATTTCAGATGCTCGGTGCCTACACATTGCTTTGTCTTAAACCTTATGATAATCACGTTTCCACTTTTAAGATATCCTTTTTGCTCTTCGGTATTGACTCGATTGAACAGATTATTATGTATTCGGTAGGTCCTTTGTAGTATTTTCTCCATTTTTTCAAGATTTGAGTGCATGCCCATGATCATGGATACCGGCTTGGAATTCAGACAACAATCGCTCAATTATTTGATATGATTATGCGGCCGAGATTTTGGAGCTGGCTCTTTTGTATTCAGGGGGCGTAGTCTCGCTTCCTGGGGCTCTCGTAGCCCGTCACTTGATAGGCGCACCGGCATCTCCGCCGCCATGTTTGTTCATCCTTTGTTTTTTCCCCCACTCTTATGGTGCGGTTTATAGTTTGTACTGTCTGTACCACGGACTCACAAATAGACCGTAAGAGCACGAACTTCCTTCGCCCGTATGCTATGGGTGAAAATAATACCAGCGCCACTTGATTTCTCTTGTGAACGATCCCAATTGTGCAACGGTTCTACCACTCTGCTAATAAATTGATTCACTCGATTCATTGCGAAATTTCAAGTGGCAAATAGCAGACCATCGAATAGCCCTCGAGTCGGAGGGTCTGCTTTTTTTCTCAATCGTAGGCCGTGGATTTGAAAATGCGGTCTCTGAAAATGACGGATCGTTTATTATTTTGCGAACCGAAATGACGGTGTAACAAGTTGTGTAGCTGATTCTTGTTACCTGAAAGCATTGTAGCAGTCGTCTGATGGTTTTACGTCGAATGAATTGTTTAATCAGATACGAAATACGGCGAAGTTGTACTTTAAACCTGCGTTCCAACTTCCAAGCGTGTTTTCGTTTATTGTGTTAATATTGTGTGTATGTAATTTACACTCGGGAGCGGGTGTGTGCGTGCAGGAAACATAATGCATCAAATAACCCGTTTTGTTTTTCGTATCGGCTTCCGGCTATTGTAATCAATGCGGCCTCAACTGCAGCTAGCTACTAAAACAATATCTCCAAGATGAAGGCAGAAGACGACGCGTGTTCTTTTCTACTTCAAGGCGATCGTTAAACACACACTTAACTGTAAATACTGGCTCTCTCCGCCAGAATGATCGTGGAATCCTTGTTTGCCAAGAAGCGGAGACGGTTTTACTGCTATCTCGGGTCCAGGTTAGGTTAGCTCGGCTCCAGTCACGACACGGCCATAGCCAGTCCCACCACCCACCACCCACTGCCTAGTTGTGCGCCGGGCCGGAGCACATCGGCCTGGGGAGGGCTCTAAGAATGGCGTGTATAATTTGCACCGTCCAGTTCGGGTCGTGCGATGCGATGGTAGCGATGGCCGTCGATAGGAGAGTGTGATGAGAGGTTTCTCCCTCCTCGCCACTTATAATCCGTGGACGGATGTTGCGACCCCCTCCCTCCTCATTTCAAGTGGAGTAATTCGCGGTTCGCGTGAATGTTTTATCGCGGTGCTGGGCATTTCGAGGTTACGGCTCATTTGGCGACTTCCTGGTGGAGAGCGAGCGGTATGGTATTTATCGAAATAAATAAGTCTTAATATCCATTTAATCATTTATACACGGTACATTTTTGCAAAAAAGCTTCAAAATCTTTACTTATATTTTTAATTTAATCTGCGAAGTAACTTTATTACTTCAGAATATTATAATTACGCCCAACACAAAGGAATTGAAAACTTTTCGAACATTTGCTAAGGACTGAGAACTGTCCGGAGGGAATACGAGTTTGCTAATTCGGCGAAAGTCTCGAATAGCGTCTCTATGGTCTCAGTTATTATTATTATAAAAAGTCACCAGTCACCATGCATTCCGCAGTAAAATACAACAAAGTGTCAGATCTCGTCATAAACACTAGGTTAAATATAGTCATTCGTTCTGCGTTCGATACTACTCGAGGAGAATAGGTTACTTAAATCAAGCTGGCAAGCTTAACCGACAGGCTATGAGGATTCATTTCATTTGAGCGTTAATCCTGTGAGTGATGATGTCTCCCAACTGCTAAACCATTAAATCCTCCCTCTTCCTTGTCCTGCCTCCGCCCTTCCCCTTTCCCATCCCCGAGGCAACGCAGAACAATGTGAATAAAACATCGATAGCCGAATGTTCAGGTTGAAGAACGAGCCTCATTCTACATTGGGAGTGGTGCGGCTGGTAGCCAATAGGGCGAGGGACGGAGCGGCCGATGACGTCCTGATGGCCGATGGCCGATGTCCGTTGGGGAGCAGAGAGACGCGATGTCTGAGGCTATTTGCGTGCGCGCGTTGAAAAAAATATGACAGGAGACACAGAGTTCAAAGACGTTCAACTCCATTCGCAGTGTGCTTTTCTACTTTGGCGTAACAGAAATAAATCTAACACTACGCAAAGGTCGTAAAATGTACCCGCCGCGCCCGTCGTGACTTGGCCAGATTTATGTTTCGGGCCTTTTTGGCCGGCGGGGCGGGGGAGCCGGAATCCGACGTAGTTCGGGAGGAGCAGCGCTCTTGGCAGGTGGACTGATGACCCGCTCGCTTTGTTTGCGTTTCTCTCATATATTTGCAGATTTAATCAAACGCCTTACTTATAATTAGGATTTTCCTAGGGATTCAGAAGCATTTCAAAATTCACTATGAAAAATAAGGTTACAAATATTATATTAAGTTAACTTAGATTGTAATGGTGCTACCAAATAAAAAGTAACCTTTATTCTAGCCACTTCTGGCTGTGGTCATTGTTCATTCATCTATAATGTATTTTGCGGCAGTAGGCAATAGTTGTTCCTAGCACCTATTAACCGCTATTGGCTCCCTAAATGCGAAACAAAATAATTACAATGTTATCAATGAAGCCCGCACGACCTCGTAAAACTATGCCCAGCTAGAGTTACTGCTTTATGTTGCTCCTAGATTATTTTATTGCTTTCGCTGTGTGGAACTTTTCCAAGCGACTAATTGAAATCTATTGCGGCGACATTTATAATTTTTGTGAATGTAGTCGGCCAGTGAATGGATTCATCGGCGCTCTCAAGCTCGCTCGTAGGCCCAGTTCGTGTTTGAAGGTACAATGATTATTTTTGTTGAATACCAAAAAGAAAACATAGAATTCACTTTGTAAGGTCCGAGTAATTTGTAAAGGCATTTACGAGCCGTCTTTGAACCGAAACTGGTTTAGGACTTGAAGAATAAACTGGCTCGCTTGGCTGGATCTCCCTTCCTTGGCAGCAGTTGGTCTGGGCTCAATTAAAGTCGGATTACGGCGGCTGGTCGGGCGGAGGCTGCGCGGAGGCAGAGATCGGCTTAGGAACTAACGCTGACGATAATGGCTGCTTTGGGAGGTGACACAAACAGGTGTACGAGTGACGAGACTGGCGAGGCGTTAACGCATTTCCTACCTCGGGCTTTTTTCGATTATGTTTGTCTTTGATAATAATGGTCACGGCATGTTTTCAGCGACATTTCGCAAGCTTTTGCGTTATCTCATTTGATCTTCGAGACGCGATGTACTCGTATGTCGTGGCAAGCTGGCGCCATCTGGCAGCCGTGGTTCCCTCCGAAGGACATCGTCATTGTTTGTAATATATTTTTTCACGGATGGTCGCCGGATGGAAATCCCGTGTTGATGAGATTGATGCAGCCAGGAGCTAGGGGATAATTGAAGAATACACGATAGTTTAATATATTATACCATATACCCGTGAATAATTATGGGATGTAACTTGAGTTGTCGAGAAAACATATAACTTGCTTTAATCCACCCATTTCAAATATAGGATAATGTCTGCTATATTATAGGTACCTTGGAATAAGAATATAAATGGAGAGGTACCTTTGCGAAACAGTGAAGTCAGTATTCTTGACGTTAAACTGACTCGATAGAAAAGGACAAATATATATTAAAGGATGTCGGATACCCTATTAGTTACCGCCCACATGAAATTCGGACATTTTTAATAAATATATTTGAACACATTAAACAAAACAATATCAATACACCATTAAAATGAACACTAATAACAGAAGGTTTGCCTAAATAATGATGAAAGTTTTTTGTTGATTTTAAGTCTTTATATCATTAAAAATGTGACAATTCTAAAGTTCGGTCAAAAATATTTAAAACTGTTGAAATACCTCTGAAAAGTGATGTTTTATAATCTTTGTTTGGCCAACCACTGCAAATTTTTTAATCAACACAAATATATGAAATGACCTCGAAATCCGTTAAAAGTTATACGACTCGATGATGTGATTTCGCGCGGACGGAGAACATTCTTACATACTTAGAAGTGTTGCAATATTATGTGAAGACTTTTATTGTATCATTCTCTCTCATGGTGTACGACGTAATAACCCGGAGAAAACAATTTATTGCAAATTTGTATAGGTTGTGTAAAAATATTTAGCTCTCTCTCTATGTAAATTTTTACTCCAAGGTAGGTACTTTATTAGGTAGGTAGGTATTAGAAAAGACTTCAATTAACATCAGTTTCAAATTCTGTAAAGTTACTCGTACTTATTCGCAATGGAAAAAATATATTGCGTAATGATAATTTGGGAATCTTGGATTATTTATGCAATATTATTACCGAATTGTTACAACTTTATGTTTTAGTTACCTTCCATTCCTTACACAACATGCCGATAGATAGATGCCGTTGTAACCTTTCCCTATTTCTCATAAACCACTCGTGTAACGGAGAAGTTACAGCAGAGCTCTCAGTGGCAAGAGCATAACCCAATGTTTGTATCACCCGAATCAAAGCAGAAATTAATGTTTGAGAGCAAAAGCTTATTAGTGCGGTCGATCTAAGATTTGTGCCGGCTTATACGGTTTTGTAATTGAATTCCCTAATTGTTATATTCGAATGTGTTCACTAACGACTCAACCTTTCTTTGCAGGTCTAAAATATTTACATTCTGCGCGGATCCTGCACAGAGACATCAAGCCGGGAAACCTCCTGGTGAACAGCAATTGCGTCCTGAAGATCTGCGACTTCGGCCTGGCCAGGGTGGAGGAGCCGGACCACACCAAGAACATGACGCAGGAGGTGGTCACGCAGTACTACAGGTAACATACCATACGTTCACACTCTTCTCTGATCACCATCTCACTTGTAGTGGATAGTGGTCTTCCTGTGATACTGATTCCTAGGAGCGAAATTATAATGAACCTTTGAAAGTAGCTAATAGCTCTGGCTAGTTGCTAGAAGACATCAGCAACAAAAGACACCTAACCAACGATCTTGTTATAAAGACTAACAGGTTGTTACTACATAACATAGTAACATTCATAGAGTAAGAATTTACTTTAATTTGAAGGTTATTTTATTTTTAATAATAAATATTAATATTATATAAATTAAACAGCTGTTCCGACCTCCTACGACAGTTTGACAATGCCTTTGGAAGGCGAAACAGCTGTCATGCGTAAAATAATTACATAGCAGGACTTTTTTATTAAAAAAAATCGTTTTCTAATTTTTATGATACAAAATGAAATACAAATTCTTTGCAGAAATACAAAAATTAGTAGACTGATTCACCCCCTACTAAATATTCATCCTGATAGAACAAGTTGAGGGGGGGCAGCTAGCGATATCTGCATGTTATAATGCAGATCGGAATATCATTATTTAAAGTAGAACATGATAATTTCGGGGCTTTCCTTCTCTCTCATCAGAGGTATCATGCTATTGTTTCCTTTTCTGAAAAATCAACGCTGCAATGTTCCGTGTCCACAGAGCCCCCGAGATCCTGATGGGCGCGCGGCACTACACGGCAGCAGTGGACGTCTGGTCCGTTGGCTGCATATTCGGAGAGCTGCTCAGTCGGAGGATTCTCTTCCAGGCGCAGAGTCCTGTTCAACAGGTAATTGTCCTTCCATTTACAAGAAGAAAAAAAATATTTTTAACAAAATCTTAACATCAAATGTATTTCATTCATCCTTATCCTTATGGAATCCTAATTGTTTTTACCGAATTAATAATACAGTACGAAAAGGATTTGTACATCTTGGTGTGATTAGCAAATATATGCTTCATGTTCCGCTCTTATTGGAGGTTGGATAACACTATTGACACCTGAACCCTTGACACTTACTTCTTAGATAAAACCTTGTGCTGCCATATATCCAGTCACTGAGATCCTTTAGCCTTGAGGTTTTCACATTCTACCAGTGTGTCTTTATTTCTTATTTTATTTACAAAGTGCTGTAGTTTGCACTTGTATTTGTGTTGACAATTTCTTTGTCTTTAAACGTTCTTGTGCTGACCTCTACAACACTACTAGGTCTGTCAGGAACATGCAACAGTATATTTAATTCTTTGTTTTCTGTTTCTCTCACATTCAGGTTCGTAGTGGCCACTAGGTAGTTTCAGAAATGTTGGAATACAGAATATTTAATTTTCATTCAAACAAGCACTAATAAACATTCTCCTCTAGCTGGAGCTGATCATCGACCTGCTGGGAACGCCCTCGCTCGAAGACATGCGCCGAGCGTGCGGCCGAGCACGCGCGCACCTCCTGCGGCGTCAGCCCCGGCCGCGCGCACTTCACGCACTCTACTCTCTGTCCTCCACGCAGGCCACGCACGAGGCGGTACACCTCCTCTGCCAGATGCTGGTGTTCAATCCCGTTAGTAACGTACCACCTATTATAACTTAATAATATTTTTTAAGATACCTCTTTCATTGTTGGTATATTATATGTTCCCGCTATCCGCATTACTAGACAAAATCTATTCTAAGACATCTATAAATCCTAGCATTTCTAGTGCAAACCTTTTCCATAACTGGTGTTGAAAACGGAGAAGGTCGGTCCCACTGCTGTCAAGTGTCTACGCACTGGGCTGTCGATCCCCTCTAATATCTCACATTTACTATAACATTATGTTTGTTTATTCATCTTATGTTAAATCACATCATTGTGTGCATATGCAATCTTATAATATGCAAATAAATTCATGTTTATTGCTTACACATTCATGTTTATTGTAATTTACTTAGGTTTGTTCGATCTTACATAAATGGTTATACAGCTGTGGTAAATAATATTTATAAATATATATATTTATATATATATATTTATTTTATATATATTTATAAATATATAGATAAAAATCGACCTGCTCTGAGCTTAAGTCATGCAGAAATTACGTCTTCCCCCCTTTTGAATTATAAAAAGGCTACCTAATGAAATTTTATTTAAAGATTCTGGCTCACTACATATTTAAAATAAGTTTATGATATGGAATGTAAAAGTGGTTAAAAAGCAGGTAACATAGTTACATTTTTTATTTAAAATATACATAATAATAGAAAATAATCTGTACAGCGCCCTTGAGGTGATTTTTCACAAAAAACGGCCCTATACAAATCATCCAAATACATATTATTATTATTGTACCACTAATTACAAAAATAACAACAAGGTAAATTGGCCTGTCTGTTAAAAAGGTTGTGCATCACTGGTGTAAATAATACTACTATATTTGTTTGTTATCTGTAATTTAACCATGTCTAAATAACCAATATTGATTTTTCTTCATAAATTCTATCTACGCATAATTTAAAATTGAATTTGTTGAATCTGCTCCTCAAGATTGGCTTTAACATATCACCCGAAATGTTAGAATATCGGGGAATTTTTTCGTTTTCATCTTATTTTATCAGTGAAGAGGACAGAAACCTCTATATTATTACTTAATTAATTAAATGCACAAAATACTGCATAATTCTATTTATTTATTCCTGGGAATACTTGTCTTTTATTAAAAAGAAAGACAAACATTCCTGAGTAACGAATAACCTGCCAATATTTGATAAACTCCTGCCACCATCACATAATAAGCTGAAAGTGTTGCTTGTGCAATCTTGGAGGATTTAGCTAGCAGAGGAATTCAACCAACCCACGATGCCTGGGTGGAAACCCGACAGATTTGTCGACTCGACTACCAAACGGTCGATAACTTATCAGTCTTATGCTCCTGCTGGGTATTTCTGCAATGATTAAAGATAGTGATGAGTTTGTCCACCAATTCGGCGAAAAATACACAAAAATGTACACCACACTGTAAAGATCTCTTTAATAAAAAAATAAAATAAAATTATACCATAAGACAGAGTTTTAGGATCTTGTATGTAAAATAAGCAATAGGCTACTGTGATCTGAAGTCTTTGATAACTGTGTGAATTAATATTAAGTAGAAATTAAGATTTGTACAGCGCCCTTGAGGTGATTTTTCACAAAAACGGCGCTATACAAATTATCCAAATATTATTATTATTATTATTGTGTGCAAAGACATATAGAAATCATAATAAATTATGATTTCATTTCATTCTAGGACAAGCGCATCAACGTGGTGGACGCCCTGGCGCACTCTTACCTGGACGAGGGGCGCCTGCGTTACCACTCGTGTATGTGCAAGTGCTGCTACTATTCCAACGGAGGCGCGGGAGCAGGTGGCGCGGGGGCGGGCGGCGCGGCTGTTGGGGGCCAGGGGGGCGCTGCTAGTGCCCCCGCCATGCGTCAGTACACGCTCGAGTTTGAACCTGTCACCACCACGCCTTTTACGGACACATGGGAGAAGAAACTCACCTCAGTGCATCAGGTCAAAGGTACTATTATGTGAAAATATGCTTTTCGGCTTTACATTTCTGATTATTTCAGAAACCTTTATCAGTCAATTAAAATTCAATTTCATAGCTCCTATACAAAATGTGATCCATTCATCAGTATTGACAGGGTTTTCCCTTTTAAGCAAAATTCCAAGAAACTTTGAATTGATTTTTTTGTATTTTGAATAAATGAATTACTTATATGTTTCTTGGAATGCTGCTTAAAAAGGAAAATATAATATCAATATTGACAAACGGGTTATTCAGTTAAAATTATATATCGTCTGTTAAGAGTGAAAAATGGCTAACTCCCAGTTCATCATTCTGAGATACCAGATTGAATCAATGCATAATTAAGATATGAAAACAATAAATAAGAATAATAAAGTAAATGTTTCGTTATGTATTACACTAATTCTGTTTTTACACGGGGAATTCGTTCCACAGAAAGATATGTAAAAATAAGTGTGTAAAGGAAAATGGTTGTTATACGGGATGTCCAGGAGATTATCTACAAGGGAATTTTTAAAGGGAGGCATTTATACTTGATATATTTTCGTACTTCAATAGCAAAAAGGTTGCTGGACCAGTCAGTGGTAGGGAAATGCTAAGAATGGATTACACTTCCTAGACCGTATTTTATCAGAATACTGTAAATACAGAATCGACTGTATTTAGAATGATGCAATTGCAGTTAGCCACTTTTCGCCGTTTCCCGGAACTATTATGAGTAATACAACTTTTAAAATGAATTTATCTGAAAACACTAGTGAAAACTCATTATTTTTATACACCTGCCTGGTGATCAAATTTAATGAACTGGAAGCAAAATATTTGTAGTGTGAAATCATTATTGAATTACAAATAAAAAGACATAATATTCTTTCTGTGAAGAAAGTAAATGTTGTTGAATAATCCCTTCATGGCACATTCCGTTCTGCTCCGTGCTTCCAGAGGAAATGCACAAGTTCATCGCGGAGCAGCTGCAGACCAGCAGAGTGCCGCTGTGCATCAACCCGCAGTCGGCGGCCTTCAAGAGCTTCGCAAGGTAAGCGGTACCACAACCACCAGCCAACCAACAACCACCAACAACCAACAACCAACAACCACCGGCCACCGATATAGGTGAATAATCCCTTAAAGAGAATCAACCGTTTATTCGAGTCTTTGATTCCGATGCGCGAGCCCACTCCGGAATATCTCCCGAGTGTTCAAACAGTTTTGGTCATTCTTTTGTGGTGTGACAATATTTGCTCGAAATTTTATATTGGAGCTAAAATGCATAAACTCATCAATTTAAATTTTGATAAAACTTTTTAAAACCTTTCAAGGATAGGGTTATAAAAAGTGAGACTCAAAACTGACCCTAAAATTTCGATAATTTTGATAACTGAAGGCTTTAATTTTTTTGATTTCACACAACGTAGTTGGCGTAAATGCAAATACTGTTCTGACCTCTAAGGCTTACACTAAACTGTACGACACAGTGGAAGATACTTCCGGAGTGCGCTTCGTGTCTGTGAATCTTTCTGCCCTTGTGTTAATTGTGTAATCAATTTAATTTTCACAGATCACGGAGAGCTTGTGTACTGCACAAACACGTGGCTTCTTACTTATAGTGATAAAGTTCAATGTTTCTTCATACTTGCGATGTGACTGGATGCTTGCTGTATGTCTTGTCCTCACTCGGGGGAGGCTTTCTGACAGGCACAAGGCTCAGGCTGCTCAGCTGCCTGTCTGCCTGTCTGCCTGTTTACCTGTCTGTTCTAGTGACTCAGAACTAGAGTCGGCCAATTCTGTCGATAGTAGTTTCTCTCTCGCATCTCTGCTTGAGCTGCCTCCTCTTGGCTAGACCTAGCGCCCAGAGGTCTGTTAGACACCTAATGTAATAGTGAATGGACTCTAGCCCAGATCCATGTTGGTTCTCTGATCCTGGCAGTGTAGGGACTGATCCATCCTCCCCTCCTCTCCCCACTTGTAGTTAGTTGAATTATATGTTTGGTATCGTCAGTTGTGATTTGTACAGTAGATAGTTGCAATAAATAGCATTTATTTCTTTCATTATTTGTAATTAGCTCCGGGCGCAAGGCCCGTCCGTTGCATGGAACTTTGTTCTTCTCGCTTACATCACTTCTTCACTGGTCCACACATTGTTTTTTTTATTAATTTTCCGTGGCTGTGTTGGCATTGTTGTTTAATGTACATTTTTCTTGCATATTGAGTGATCGATCAACCCTCTTGAAATGCTTGGCAACCGTAACAATGTGATACTACATCGGGTGTGTTCCCCTTGGGCAGTTTCAGGGCGCAACCGAAACCAAAAGTTTGTTCCCCCTTCAAGACCGCAGCCAAAGTTCTGTTTTCCCCCGTGATCTTTCTGTGCGCCGCGTGACAGGTTAGTCTCTCTCTCTAGTCCTGGGTAGCCAGCCTTCTCCCTTCCTTCGGTAGGTAGTCTAATACAACGTCCCATGAATGCCTGTTTCAGAAGGGTTGATGTACTAATAGTCTAATAGCCTAATAGTCCTGTCCAGTTTCGCTGCTCTGTAGCAGTGCTGCGCCACTTATTTTACTCTCCTAGTATGTAGTACTCTTCACACCTATACCGCATGACGTAATGGGACTGCCTGAGGTTTACTGTTTACTGTTTGCTGTTGTTTTGGTTTCTTCTTGTCGTTGTTCCATTGTGTTCCGGAGCTGTATCTTCTGTCACTATTATTCTACAAATATTTTTGCTGTTTTTTTTACAGATACAATAATGTTGTTGGTGTTTGATTGAAACTAAATTTTCTTGAGAAATACTAAAATGCACCCGTAATTTAATTTCATATACACAATCTTATGGATAAGAAATAAATAAGATTGTTTAGTGCGCTTGTGTGTTTTTCATTTTATTAAAAAAGTACATTACAAGTGTCACAGTTATTACATTATTTTCATAGTTGATTTATTAAGTTTTGTTGAACAGCATGCCTTTTTGTGTACAGCCAACATTCACATGCATCACTTATTTGCTGTCGATTGAATACCAACATAAGTTGTTACTTTTTGACTCATGTCTTAGATAGTTGACCGTATATAAAGGCCTTATGTATTTTATTTAATTTTTTTACGTATTCAATATGTGACCCCTCTGTGGTCAAATGTACTTTTATGTTCATCTATTAATCTTATGTAGGTAAAATTAATTTGTTTTCCAAATTTTCATGTTTCTTTAATTCTCTTTTTTTTCAGTTCACTGGTATCGAAAAGTTAGTTGAAACATAATATTTATAATAATTAATTATACCTACAGAAAATAATATCCACCATTTGATCTTATTTACCTTTCTGTAACATTGGTTGTATTTGGCATGTTAACATCGCCAATCTGCTATCCAAGTAACAAACACTTAACAAACATCGCTTTTCCTTTCCAAAGTCTGCTAATCATCTTACATATTATATTTATTGTATGAACATATCTGGTATAAAGGAGACAACACCAGAGCTGCTATCAATGGATCTAATTTTTTACTTCTACACATTATTTTTCTGTTTTTAAAATACAATGAGCCGTAAATAATTCATCTTTTACATATTTTAAATATTAACAGTGTTTAGGTCAAAGGCGTTATTCCACATTTTTTGCAAGGAAATTTAGGCCTTAGTGATAACATAACGGTCATGTTGTTATGCTTGATACCTGATCATTATTTGATCAAATGCTGAAGTGGACCGAAAATCAATGGTTAACGGGGCGATTATTTGAAATATTAAAGGTAAAAAATTCATATGGCGCTAATCATCGATTTGCGACAGTGAAAAATGTAATATTGGTTCAAACCAATATGTATTACATTTTTCAAACTAAGTTTGCTTGTAAAAAAAATGTGGAATAACGCATTTTGACTCAAACACAGTTGATACATACTCGTATTTTAATTTATCTATTTCTGAAGCCTTTGAAAGCTGCTGCAATAATTGACTATTTTAAAAAGTTTATGATTCTGTAAAGTTTTTGCTTCCCTGTTTGATGCATAATTAATAAAAATTCTGACACCTCAATTTCTGTGTTGTTGTTGCGATAACAGATTGCCATGTTTTGTGATTGATTAAAGTAAATGCATTGTATCTCTGTATCATTGTATGCGTGTAATAGAGGAGAGGGAGTGATGTTTGGTGTTGTTGTGTTACAGCTCCACAGTGGCGCACCCCTCGGAGCTGCCCCCTCCCCCACACCAGTGGGACTGACCCAACAAGCAGCGCCAACACCACAACAACCATCACAACCACCACAACCACCACAACCACCACAACCACTCTCCAAACAACAACACCACAACCGCCAGCTCAAGCGGGGCCGGCCTGTGCGACTGCGTCTTATGAACCTGCGGAGGACGACCACTAAGGTTCACCACTTGTCTGCCGCTGCCGGTGCCCTGTTAACACGTGCAACACAAGTTACGGACATATTTAGACATTTACTTATGAACGTGCCTGACAAAGTGGACTCTATGGAGATTTAAATGTTAGACATTTACAATACCACATCTTACCTCATCACGTAGTGTTAAGAACAGTGTTTTTGAATTTTCAGTGATTTTTCAATTATAATTTAAAGTGAAGTGCGTGCGACGATAAACGAGTAATTATTATTGTATGACTCTAAAAACATTTTTTATATTTAGTTTTAACAAACATCGTGATGTGATGCAATTGTCTGTTTACTGGCAAGCACAGACCCATGTGTTATTCATTGTAATCAGTGGTCGTGCAAAGAGATTTCCATTAGTTAGGTAGTGAGCATATTGCGTAAGTGTAGTTTAGGGAAGTCCATCACTGCCCGCTTCACCTGCGATCGAAGCGTAGCCTTAAGGAAGCAACCGATGTCTCATTTAGTATCTTGTATTTACTTTCATCCATAGACTGATCGAGACAAACATGAATCGAGCATTTAGTTTGGACTGTACAAATTATATGCCCTTAGAGTATGTATGAGCGCGTGTTTGTAGTCTCGGAGATTCTCACGTCACAGAGTTTGTAGACGATATCAATAATGTACATTTAGCGAGCTAACCTCGGGGCAGCGCATATCCTCGGAACTCTGTGATTTGACAATCTTAGAGCGGGTGTCTGTGTCAACCACTGATCCAAGCAATCGTGTGAGTGTGGTTTGATCAGGAAGCTGAGTGGTTGTGTGTATGAATATGAATTAGTTAGGTGTTCAGATAGATAGTGATACAATGGAGGTGAGAAGTTGAAATGTAAGTTTATCAAATCACTAATGTTTTCTTTAGTTTCCCACCTTAGAGAAACCATCTTATGTATACAGTTTGTCTCGTATACATAACAAGTAATATTGTTTGTGATGTTACGTAAATGTGTGTTCAAATATGTATATTTAGGCTGTGCTCTGTGACAACTTGCAATGATCATTATTATAATTTCGTAAATGAATAATTAGCAATCAAAAGTATATTTTTCCCGCTAAGACTAAATAGCGTTAGTTGGCTCAATCAAAGATAATGAATGATGGTATGAATTGAGGTATTAGGAAATGTGTACAAGATGAGACCCACAGCCTATGCGGATAGATTAAGGTGTGCACTTTTGAATGTACAAAAGATTAGTTGTAAGTATAAACAATGTGAATATTGTGATCAGGTCGCTGTGTTTTGTTTAGTGAAATGCCGGTCGTAGCGGTTCCCGAGCGTTGGCCATCTTGTCTATAGGATCCTTGTAACATTAGTCAGTAACGTAGACAAATGGTAACAACACTTTCATACTTCCAGAGATCTCTTAAATAATTAAGTTCACTCGACAGAGGAGTTATTTTACTTTGTGACACTGCCCTGCTCGTGAGAGGGAGGGAGTTCAGGGCATTGTATATTGGTTGGGAGCTCAGAACGTGGTCGCCGACTCCTGACTGGCTCCAACTAGACATATTGATAGTCGCGGGGGCGCCGCCAAGCCTAGGGGGCCCCGCGTACCACTGCCCCCCGCACCCTTTTATATGTGCTTTTTGTAAACAAACTGATCTGGACTCACCAGTCTAAACACACCAACAAACAAACTTAACAATAAAATATATGCATAATACATCATTTGGCTTTTTTTTTTTTTCTTTCTTTGCTGTCTTTATTTGTATTTAGTGTGCTTCATTTTATGTTTCTTGGCAAGGTTACTGCAACTGCAAGGGTGGGCGTTGTCTTTACAGATAGAATGCGGTGAAGAGTTGATTTAGTTTCACTACATATTCCTTCAGAAGATATTTTCTGATGTTATAATCTGTTGAAATAGAATTTAAGTCACATAAAGTGTCTTGCCACATACTGCCAAATAAGCTAGGAATTGTGTTTCCGTTACAACTGTATCCTTTATGTAATATAAGGTAAGCACAGTAGAGCTGAGCGTATAATGTGTATGGAGACCAAGCCTCAGAGAGTGAGGGGTAGAAAGTTGCAATAAGTCGTACCTTCACGTAGCCTTAGGATCTAGGAAGAGTTGAATGTGTATATAAATAAGAGGCCTTATGATAGACAAACAGACAAACAAACAAACTCTAATGCCTGCAATAATTGCTGTTTTTTTTATTCCCCCGAGAGTCTCTATAGCAACATTCCGTGTAGATCTTAGCATTTTTAAAGTAACGTGTAATAAGGAGAATTAATCGAGATTAAAGATATCTAGATTGTTGGAACTCTAATTAGTTACATAATATGTGTCTAAAAATATATTTAGAGAATGGGTAAAAAAAGTAATATTTGTCGTGTTTCTGTGTATTTATATCCTTTTCAAAATCTGTCTTCAATTTGCATTACATCTTAACGTTGCATGTTTTAAAAATTCATTTTCTCGCTAAGCTAAATGTGCATAATTATCCCTGAGGAATTACTTCCAGCTGCATGTATTCGTTAGCTTATGCATTTTACTAAAATAAGCAAAAATATTTTGAAAATTTTTTTAAGTTTTTCAAGAAATTTGAGGCCCAATTATTTTGTAGTTCCAATATTTATTGGTTTAGAGAAACGGTTTTTTTAGATCAACAACATACACAATTAACAATGCTTTAAAAAACAGTGAAAACATTATATTATACATTCACCGAGAAGAAATCGATCTAAGAAGTAATCTTACAAATTGTTATGTACAGAATTTTTATTTCTATGTGTTGCATATTCAGTGCAATTTTACTGTCCACCCCCCACTGAGTAGAATAATCTAGTGGCACATTTAATTCCTGTGGGCCGTTGGTAATCAAAAATGAATACAGACTATGTAATACTAAATTGTTTAAACTGGAATACCCCAACGTTGAAGAGCAATTTAAGCATTTATTTTCTTAAATTATTACTTCTCACTGAACAATGTACAGATGCTACTGTTTTTAAATCTAATGAAACAATGAAAACATTAAAAAAAACTTAAAAGACATTATGTCAAAAAAAAAAAAAATACATCACATCACCTTGTCTCGCCCCAGGTATGCTAGTTCTTTTTCAATAGAATAAATACAGATGATCAAAAATACAATAAAGGATATATGATTATTCAAATAATTACAGATATTGAATAAAATTTTAAACTGAAAATGATAGAAATTTGTTTTAAACAATATATTTTATTTTAAAAATGAATTCAGTAAGAAATATCTTAGAAATGTTTTCATTTGATAAGTATAGATTTCAATAACGTACTGTGCGTGTAAAGATGTACTGATATGCTGAAGTAAAACAATGTTAGCATTGCCAGCGGTCACTTAATTGCGTTCATTGGCGATATCAAAATCAGTGACTTATATTTTTTTTGAATAATTTAGACAAATTGCGATTAAAATATCCTTTGATTCTTGTAAATCGAGGTTACTGTGCATTGATAATTTAATTGTAATCATTCCGTAATAAAATAAAAAATTGCTGGAGTAACCACAAACTCTTGTAGTTATCGATTGTAGGGGATGGAATTGTTAAAAATCTGGCATCAAACTTTCATCGAAAACTTGGTTATATATTTATGAATAAAATTTGAATGGATCATCATTCATCCTGATAGTTGCGGGCCTTGAAGAGGTATCTGGTTTTCACCATGATTTTTACCGATTGAATCAATAGATTGCCTTCCTTATTCAGTAGCCACTCGCATGCTTACTTCAGAGTACCGCTACACGGAACCAGCATGTCAGCTGTCTTGCATGGTAGATCAGTAAATAATCTGAATCGTATTTTCGATTTGAGTAAGGATGGAACTACACATACATTGCAAATAATGCAGCACTAACTGCTGTAAATCTGCATATTGTTAATTTCCCAACAGACTTGGATTCCATTTCATCTGTTTTGATTATTATTAAAAGCAAACATTTTATTATTCCTTTTATATAATTTCCGAAGGTTTAGAAAGTACGATAATGGTCAGCAAATATAATGTTGGGCTCTGTTGAATATTTTATATTAGGTACATTGTAAGTCTCTTGTATGGAAAATTGTGCTAGATTGCACCGATACAGCGCCTTGTTGAGAAAATCCCTCGTCTCTAACTTAGTTCATTTAGGAATACAACCATTTATGTGATGTTTGTTGTATGGACAAATGAATTATGTAGTAGCTTTGTGTGTTTGTGTAATAAATGGACATGGCTGGTGAATGTGGGAAGTGGGAGCTACCATTTAGTGGCCACCAGATAATAATTCATGTAAATATTTGTATGATAAAGTGTGTATAGGTAGGAGAAAATAAATATTTGAAACAGTGCCTTGTTGTTTTGTTATTCACGTCTGAACTTATCACGATGCCTATTTACTATCGCATTTTCACGACCAGAACTCCTGCACGCTAGACTGGTGTGGTAATGGTCTACACAGACTTTCAGCTTTCAGTAGCGAGGTTGTGGCTCGATTCCCGTCACAGTGCAAAAAAATTCTATTTATTTTACAACAACTCAATAATGTAGTTATTATATTTTGTATTAGCGAGGTAATGTAAAGTGTGCATACTTGAATTATGTAAATTAAATATAGCAAAAAGTTTAAATTACAAGGAAATTAACAGTCAGCTCACGAAAATGGCGCTATATAAAGTAAATATTCATCTATTATTGCTATTTTGTTACTCTGTGTCAAGGGATGATCACAAACTGTATTATGTACTCGCATCTAAAAGATTAATGTAGTTGCAGCTTAATGATACATATCATACTAAGGCCTCACACCATTATATTTATTTGGAACAATCAAGTTGATCTCTTTCAGTATATCAACTTGGCTTATAATTACTACAAAATATCAACTTTTTAAAAGGTTTGCCCCCTCTACTAGTCTCCCGGAGAAACATCTGTGATGTCAAAAATGATTTCAAACATGTGACTTCTGATGCCGTTTACTGGCTGAATAATTTCAGCTTTTTACTATAACTTCCCCCGTATGAAGAAGAAGAACGTCAAGCATTCCAATCAGACACCTAGAAAGAAAATAATCGAAATGGCTGTAGGAACACTATAATATCTGTACCTTAGAATCAAACGTCAAATCCAAAAAAAATGAGAAATGTGTTTTATTATGCAAATGTAATCTCTATCAAAAACTCTACATGTGTCTTTTTTTTTAAATGGTTAAATCGTTCTATTTTAACTAAAAAGCAAGATAAAACTTTTGTTTAACTTTCAAAAGTGGTCAAATCCCACTGATTTTAGTTTCAAAAGTGGTCATATTTCGCTTTCGACCAATGAGAGTGCAGTATTTGGTCACCTGATCAATTATGCCGCCATCTTTGTTTCATAATCCCCACACTAAAAAGTGAGGTTTGTTGTTATTTTGTTCCCAATATTTTTATGTTTTTATCGATAATTACAACTATTTTGTGCCATAATAATAGAAAAAAATGTAGAAGAAGTTCAAGGGAACAAAACAAGAAAGAATTCAATGCAAATAAAGACTTCCAAGATAGCTAAAGCGAAGCAGAAAATGTAGGTCGATTTGTTCAAATTTTACTACTGAGGGTGAAGAACTTTCTGAGGACATATTAAATATTATATTTAAATGTCAATAACTCTTGTTGGAGTTCAAAACTGTTTATCTATTTAATAAATTTAAAAAACTTAAAGATAGCACAATTGGGATATAACTGGGTTTTTATAACTGGATGTTTTCACGTAAGTGAGAACATCTGTTAAAACCTATGGTTAAAACCCAGTATAAATAAATCTATTAAACCCATGACACTTTTTGTTGTTTTCTCAATCTTTTTCTGAGACGGATTTGACCACGTTTGATTCTAAGGTCCAGATATGTTTTGACATTTGATATAATGTAGGGTTCTTAATCTCATTTTACCGGCACTGGTATTAGCTGAACTGGGCTACGGTTGGTCAAACAGCAGAACAACGGAGAAGAAAAGATGAAGGTTGGTGGACCTGACCATTTAAATTTTGTTATTCATTTAGAAAAGCCGTTATCACTTTTGATATAAATGAGGTTTTTCACCAGGACAAGGATCTGTGCAGTGAATGCTTAAACCATATTTTTTTTAAATACATCGAAAAGTAGTTTGTGTATGTACGATTTACCATAAAAAAAACATATAACTCACTTAAATGAACCACTACATAACAAATTGTCATTTTATGTGTACTTGTAAAGTGTTCATGAAATAAAAATCAAGAAGTTTATCTACATGTGAAACCTGCAAAAAATATAATGTTTAAAATGTTGGGGCATGTTGGAAAAAACTATTTAACAGTTATTTGCGCACTTATTCAATGTTGCTGTGTTATGGGTGAAGTGTTATTTTTAACGGTTTTCATTGCGTAATGGTATACAAATTTCATTTTGTGGTTTGGGTTCAATTCTCGTAGAGCAAAAATATATTGACAAGGATGTTTTCCTTTTCTATGTTATAATAATAATGTGATGTTGTTGATTTTTAAAGATGATAAAGTTAATGAAAACGACTATGAGCATCGAAAAATAAATAAATAAAATTTCATGAAAAGCTCAGTTAATGAGCATTTGCCAGCTTCCACTGGAATTGAAATGCTGTAGGTAGGCACCTACTACGCCCAGTAATCAACCTTGGCAGGCTCTTGAATTTTTTCGTGAAACTCCTAGTTTTTTCTAGAAGTCTAGAAAACAACTGCTAAACGAAGAACGCGAAATAATATCAGCAATTCTTTGAAATCAGTCGCATCACAGTCAATTTAATAGGTTGGATATTAGTCAATTGAATTGAATTGAATTGCAATAGAATACCAACCCCACATTAGCGATGTTAATTTTAAAACTAAATTTCACAGTTAGAGGCCTTCGTAATATTAGTTGATTTTCGACAAAGACGATGATTTTCATTTTCATTTTCGGGGAGACATAAAAGCTTTTCAATCGCTGCTATTTTTTAAATCTTGGGATGTAGTTATGAGATACAATTTGCTTTCTAATGTCACCGGAGGGAAGCTTGTATCCGAGGAATTTTAATTCGATCATTAAAATAAAACATCGATTACGCGCGTCTCTGCCTCTGCCCTGCGTACCTAGCGAAAAATCTGAATAAGATAAAACAATACGTCATCGCATGGGAAGCTTATGGCGCAGACAACGTTAATCCAAGAATACCATAATTATTACTGCCTGGATGAAATCCCTCTAGATGAACCTCTGTAAACAGGAGACCGTCTAATATCCCCCATTAACGATTATTTTATTTTATGAATTTAAATTTTTCTTTGTTATTTTGCCATGTATTACAATTTTTACTTTTATTTTATTGTAAGTACTGTTATTTCAATTATGGAATGTGTTGCATTGCAATACCTCTGCAATCTGTATACCTTTTGGAATAAATTATTATTATCAAAATTATTGAAATATTCTAGAACACTGTTTTTGTTGGTTGTCTTTCGAGGCGTTGAACCGTGTTTCGCTACCTTCTTCGTCTTGAAGCAAAGTTTCGGAGTTCTCGAAACTTGCAGTGTCCATCATCGGGGCAGATGTCTAAGATGTGTTATACAAAATTATCTTGATTTTCAACTATTTTCCTATTCGTAAAACACACAAATATTTCCCTTTTTTGATTTCATGGGGTTTCGTAGGCAGCGATATCTAAGGGGAAACCCCGTCAAATCAACCCCTCTTCACTGCCGCTCTTAGCACATTTTGTGAGAATGATACTTAAGACACAGGTAAGTTTTTAAATATTATGATCTCCGATATTTATAAGTCAATATATCACAAAAATGTGAATCAACGGACGGATTGCTATTCCGCTACATAATTTATTGTAAGAATAATTTCTTAAATCAAAATACAACGAGATGCGAAAATTCCCTTCAGAAAACTTGTTTAGCAAATGAATCGGCGCAAAGCAGCCTTATACGGCCTTAACCCAACCGGAAACTGCTCTAAATATGTGGCCAGGTAAGAGGCGCCCACGCGCCCCCGCCCTCGGACCGACCAACTCGCTCCAGCCTTCGCTCTCCGTCCCTGTCTCCGTCTCCAACAGTCACCAACACTCGCACTTCGCAGTCTCAAGTCTCTACAGTTTCTCGCCTCGTGCGTTCCCAACTCACATCGCACGGTAGTTAACGGTGCCATCGCCTCAGATTTACCTGTCTAATTGGCGCAGGTACAATTGCGGAGACGCGCCGCGTGCAGCGCACACTGCATCGGATGGAATCTCTCTCCGGCGCCCGCGGATAATCCCGTCTGCTCTGCCTTCCACCGGCGGAGAAAGTTCATCCGCTGGGAGAGCCGCAGCCGCGCGGCATTCTTACTGCGTGCGAGTGCTCGCACATGAAGCGAATGCCAGAACACTATCACACTCGGGTGTATGGCGAATCGATCGGACGCGATAACTTTGCGCCGCTAATCTTACAATTTAAACTTCAGTGTTTAGTTTAGTGTATCGATTACAAGTTTGGAATTCCACAAGAGCAGTGAATTACGACGGCGACTATGGTCTGTCAACAAGTTGCCGATCTGATACCGGCGCTAAAATGCACGGATATCGGATCGGATCTGACGTCCTCGCTATCGATACCTCTGCAAGTTGGAGGTAATACAAATATCATGTGAACTATGGGATATGATACGGTTTGAAGTGTCAGATTGCAAATTTATGGGAGTAAAAGCCAGCGAAATCGGACAACTGGTGTTAGTTGCTCGGTGTTCTCGCTCTGTGTCCGTTTCTGTATTTCTATTCAATTACCCATTGTGTAAAGCGCAGTTATACCGAGTTTAACAGGCGTTCGACGTTGTATTGGCAGCCAGTCAGGCCTCTGGAGTAGGTCACATTTCCGAGCCTTTAAATTCTTGTAGTCTACACAAGCGGTGTTCACAGTTTCATCAAGATTAAGCACTACCATTTGAAAAGTCATCAGAGCACAATGCGGAAAAGAATGCTAGATAATCCCAAAGTCAACCCGAAGCCCTGGGGGCGAGGGAAGCCCAGGGCAGGCCAGGAGACCCTGAGGAGTTTCTCCGCTCCTCACGCCGTGCAGAGCAGCCCCGCCCCGGCCCGGGCGCGCCCCCCGGCCAGGAGCCTGTCGGCCACGGAGCAGCCGGTCTACCGGCGCGAGCCAGAGGCGAGGCAACTGGAAGATAAATACGACTTCGCTTACTGCGACGTCACTTCTCCCAGCGAGGAAGAATCCGAGAAGGAAGACACTAAGATGTCCGAAGAAGGCGGTGAGATTTTGGAGCCAGGCTCTGTATCGGTAGGGCCCCCCAGGAAGGTGGTGGCGGCCCTGTTGCCGGGCAGCGGGCTGCAGAGGGCGCACCTCCGCCCCGCCGTGAAGAGCTTCAACACGCGCGTGCGGGACCTGGCCTCCGTGCTGCCCGCCCCGCGTCAGTTCGTGCCTGGGGCCGCTGCGCCCACCCCCGCCCCCCCCGCGGGGCAATCTGCTCTGCCCCGGGCGCCCCCCTCGAGCTGGCTGGATGATGACTTTAAAAGTAAGACTCATTTTCAATATAATACTCACATTATTCGTGTAATTTTACCTACAATGTTCGGTACTTTCCCTTGGAAACCGTTAAGAATAATTAGGGAAACATTTTTATTGTATGCTGCTATTATTTTTAAGAGTTGAGTATTATTATTTAATGTAGCGGGTAGAATTTTCTAAGATGCTGTTTCATTTTCAACAACAAAAATCTCATCAACCCAAAGTTTCCCATCTTGAAATATGACCTAAACTTTAGGTTTCGATCCACATAATTGACCTAATATAGAAGTTCGTAAGTTAATAGAAGCTTATAGACTTTCCTAATAGAAATAAAAACTGCCAAAAGCGGGCTCTAGATGCTTGGTACATATCGGCCAGCGACAACTCTGAGGACGAATTGTAGTTTCTGGAGTATTCATATTAGAGTTTAAAAGTGTGTAGAAATTACACCCTCAAAACAGTATCCATTACAACTGGCTAAAAAAGCAGTCACTCGGTTCTTTGAGAGCTTTTTGCTCCCAATATAAACAGCAAACAATTATAATGCTTATTTTATGTTTCGACCGTAGAAAAAAAAAATCCAGAAATAGGGAGAGTGGATTTTTCTGAATTCGAGGCACGAAAATCGTGAGCTTTTTGTTTTGGCGGAGTTATTGTTCATATTAATTTCAAAATGAACGTCATAAAACGAAATTTCACGAAGTTGCTAAGATTTCGAAAGCAACGAGTTTAGCTAAAGACACTTTCTTGTCGTTCGACGCTTACTGTAGGTAACCGTATTGAGTTTCTTTGAACCTTTGAAGTAGAGAAGAACCGTAAAAGGAGCTACAATTAATTTTATTATTGCATTCCAATTAACCAGCTAAATTGTACCATTTTATGAATGCTACGCGATTATTCGTATACTCCGACCACCGAGAGCTTACGGACGGTATGAAAAATGAACGTAAGTATATCCTGATTTGACAACAATTATTCTTAGCGGAATTATTTTATTGTAATATTTTTACACAGAATCTTAATAATTTACAACTTTGTAAATAAAACAATTTAATATACATTCTTAAAATAGGTATCTACTTAGTCAAATAAATTCCCTTTGGAGTTCAACTTATCGATATGAAAACGTGTTTTACACCTTAATGTAATACCTACGGAGAAATGCAAAGTCAGAAATTGACGGCCTCTGTAGTCTAGTGGTAAGACGCTCGATTACGAGTCCAGAGGTCGCGGGTTTAAACCCGGCGTGCACAAATACATATTTGCGGCACGTGCCAGTGTGGTAGATACTCTAAATATTGCCCTGGTGAAAGACCACCATTCAGAATTAAAACGTTGCTTGAAATGTCTTTAGTCGTATTTAGTGACCAGATCTGAATAGCCAGGTACTTCTCAATCTTCATCTTCCCTATCTCCTTTCCCTGTCCACTACCTTCAACCTCACAACATACCCCAATAGGGGATGCTATAGTCTCACTGGCTCTATGATGCTATAGTCTCAATGGCTCACTGGCTCTAGACGGTTGGTAGCAGTTGAGGCTCTTGTGCGGTATTCACTATAATATTTAAAAAAAACGTAATAACACTAATAAGGTAATAAGCAAAACACACAAACAATTACTTAAGGAACCCAAATTATGCCAAATGATTTCTTCAGCAAGGGAATTTCAAAGACCAAGACCTCATTCTAAAATAATGCTGGCTGTAGGTAATATAAATATGTATTATATAAATAAACATGCATGCAGTTAATTATGTCATTTCATTTAATTTGGCAGACGAGCGAATTATTATGAAAATCTATAAAAAAATTCAAACTAAACAAATGAAAATTACATAAGTCATAGAGATAATACTTTTTACAAATACGAAATATTGTACATACTTTTATTTTTAAATTAGAATTAACGTATTAAAGCTTTACGTGTCATTTTTTATTATTATTATTATCTCGGTCATGGTCTCAACCTAATCTGTTGGTTTCAGTCTCGTTCTTAACATAATCTGTTGTTCTCGGTCTCGCTCTTAACCTAATCTACAGGTCTCAGTCTCGCTCTCAACCTAATCGTTGGTCTCAATCTCGCTCTCAACATAATGTGTTGGTATCAGTCTCGATCTCAACATAATCTGTTGGTCTCAGTCTCGCTCTCAATCTAATCTGTTGGTCTCAGTCTCGCTCTCAATCTAATCTGATGGTATCAGTCTCGCTCTCAATATAATCTGTTAGTCTCAGTCTCGCTCTCAATCTAATCTGTTGGTCTCAGTCTCGCTCTCAATCTGATCTGCTGGTATCATTCTCGCTCTCAATCTAATCTGTTGGTCTCAGTCGCGCTCTCAATCTAATCTGTTGGTCTCAGTCTCGGTCTCAACCTAATCTGTTGGTCTCAGTCTCGGTCTCATCTTTGTCTTTTTATTTTCTGTGTCTTTTTCTATTTCATATTATTTGAATATTATCGATGTGGTTTCAATAATAAATTTAAAACTTTTAGTTTAAAAAAACTACAACCTACAGTGACTTATGCAGATATTATTATGACTTATGCTTGTAGTACTAGTATCTTTCTTCACGAATCTTCTCTCAAATTTCACATACAATAAATTTATGACGCGATGGTTTCTTACTTTTATGGAGTGATATCACTATTCTTCTCGAAGTGAATATTTCCGCCTGGCTGCCATGGCACCGAGTACCTACCCACTGAGTCACTCACATATGTGTTTATCGATGAATATCCTAAGAAACGTCAGAGGTAATCAACATAACCTATATCGGATGACACGGTGGGTGGTGGGTGGTGATGGTAAAACACTGGATCTATTCGTTTCTAATTTACATACACGGAGTACTGCAGTATGATGAATGTATTTGCACATTATTCCATACAGTACCTAGTACCTACAGCACGTGTGTTCAACCTTTTGACTTACGCGGGCCACATTGACTGAAGAATAAAATTGTTTTGGGCCACACATTACATAATATGTGATCCACAAAATAAATATAAATAACGGTAAAACTATGTTTTTTTTATTAACGCGAAAACTATTTTTTTTGTGTGGACAACGCATCAATGTCTGGTTCTATTTGATCTGCATTTTATGGAACAATGCTTGGCAAATGATAAAATATTTTAAATATTTTCCGACTTAAGTTGACTTCTTTCAAACATTCGTCTGAAAAGGCGCCATTTTTTAAATTATTTTTTTTACATTGATGCGGTTGCCGTTAAATGTCGATTTCCGGTCCGTTTCAGCTTTTGAACAACATTTGATCAGCTACAAAGCATAAAGGTTATGTTGTCACGCCTGTCAGCCAATTGCGATTTGTTTAAAAACTGAAACGGGTCCAGAATCTACGTTTAAAGTGGACCATTCAAATTTAAAATAAAAAAAAAAACAAAATGGCGCTTATCGAAACACACCTTAGCCACCTAACTTCAAAAAAGCAAACGATCGATTTCCATTGTATGCATCTTTACCTACTTAAGCATCTCTTGGTATTTCAATGATGCAATCCCTTGCCCCTTTTGAAATTTACTGCTTTAATTGTCATTTGCACGACTTTGCGCACACATTTTTTTGATGTAAGATTTAAAAAAATATATTTTATTCCGTGAAAAATAAGGTCGTTACAATATTTGAAGTATTTTTTCATCCACTATGCTACAGAAATGTCCTTGTGCTATGGCGGACGAAACTGACAGTTTATTTGGTTGGAACTTACAAAAGTAGTAAATACCTATTATACTCCGTAGTAGTAAATACCATGTCCACTCAGCTACCGGCTAGTAGCTGAGTGGAAAAACGCGTCGCGCGGGCGTCGTGGGTTCAATTCCTCCGCTGGCTAAGTCCCCCAACATTGCACAAGCAACATCTTCGGCTTCTTATGATGGCAGTAGGAGTTTTTCAAATATTGTCAGGTTATTCGTAACCCTGGAATGTTTGTCTTTCTTTTTTAAGAAGATTTTTTTTTGTGAGAACGATAAATTATATTAAAGGGAAAAAAAAAACTTACACAAATGAAAGCTAAAAAATAAAAATACACGAAAAATCAATTTAAAAATCTGATTAAAATAGTTAATGAGTAGAACGTATGGGTAGTATGATGTGTTGCGGATTTAAGAATCATTTGTAAATGTGAGGTTGAGTTTCGGTTTTTAAGAAATTAGGCAGATAGTTGAAGATTTTAAGAGCTAGGTAGATAATTGTCTTTGGGCTGACGTAGTGCGTAATGAGGTACTGTGTGGGGTTTGTTGGTTTATGGTTCTGGTAGAGTAATTATGTTGTAAGAAAGTTTTATTGTTGTATTTGTATAAAAAATGTGTTAGCATAATTTTTAAATATAGTCGACGTGTGTTTGAGACGGTTAAGAGTTGTATCGAGCATAATATCATGTCGGTCACTTGTTGATAACACGTTTTACCGTTTTTTTTGGTTTGTGAAGTGCAACAACATGCAACGATGCAATGCTACCTCATTAAACGTGGGTTGCTGGCGACCCTTACATCGTCTTCTATCGATTTTGTAAGTCCCTATTTTTTACCAACCATCTATCAGCGCATGCATCAGATCCAGGAATTATGTTATTAACGGCTAAATAAATAGCTTTAATATCTTGTTAACTGCTTCGTACACATCCAGAGATTTAGATGTGTCTTTAGATGGCATCAAATAAACCATTTTTCCAATAGTTTTGCGAAACAGTGTAGTCAGGATTGTTAGGGTTTTCATGGACACACCTTTTTACATCCATTCATAGCACATGTCGACATAATGTTTCGTTTATTTGTATAACCACTTTTTCCAAGTATTGTTATCAACAAAAATATACGATATAACCTCAAAAACCGTTGAGTTATGTCGCATAACAAAACGTAGTGGACGGAGTCGCTGGAGACGCGGTAGACGGAAAACATGCTTATATACCTAAAATTGGTGCGATGTTATGTGACAACTTGTCTTGTCTCTTTCTCTCTCACGGTTTCAGACGTTGAAACCCGGAGAAAGTGATTTATCGTAAATTTGTATAGGTTGGGTAACAACATTTAGCTCTCTCTCTATATATATTCTTACTCCAAGGTACTTTTATCGCCAAAACATACAATTTGAAATTACTAGATTTATTCTCTAAAAATATTTCGATAAATTTCCCTATTTCTTCAATTCGCCTGGCTATAGGCTGGGGAGACAAACTTATTTTAGAAAAATCGTTTGGGCCGCATTACTTGCTGTTTCGGACCGCGGGCGCGGGTTGGACACGCCTGAGCTACAATGTCTTGAGCAACCCGCCCACGTTGGTTGGTCTGCAATACGTTAAACTGCTTAGGTCAACATAACCTTGATTACAAATAATGATAGATAACTTATTTTATAATGGCCTGCTTAGAAATACTAGCAGAGTAGAATGCATTATACGCACAAAGCTATGACACAGAAATAATGTTGCAATTCTTTTTTTAAATAAGGCCATCGAATAAAAACTTCATAATTTTATTATTAGCAATATTTTTACACGATTCGCTTATCATTTTTTAAAACTTTTCTGTTAATACTCGAGCAGGAAAGTTCATTCAGTTCAAATCAATTATTCAACTTTTATTAAATTTTTGTTTATAATCACATATTTCCCAGCTGTTGAGCGTAGGTACTGAGCGGCGATTCTATCCGAAGATTTCAGGTGTGATTAAAAAGAAGTGGGAGTGATAAACGTGTTTAGTTATCTGTAAAAGTACACAACATAATAGTTTAAAATATGATGTTTGTGAATTGGCAATACTGGTTGGTTATATAATGCGGTGAAATACTCACACGCAACGGCCTCCGGGGGCGAGTGGTTAAGACTACGACTACAGAGTAGAGATGGTCGATATTCCTGTCCCGGTTAAAAGGAACCGGTTCCAAGCCGGTCACTGGAGCCGTCGATATTATTTCTCTGAGGAGCCGGTTCCTTTTTTTGCCAAATAAAAATCGATGTACTTTTCGATTTGAAATCTACACCGACTAGTGTTTTTTTTCGGAGGAATTATTGTTGATTTGATAGTACTTTTCGATTTCAAATCTCTACCAAATAGTCCTTTTTTTTTAGGGGAGGAACTTTTGTCAATTTGCTAGTACTTTTAGATTAGAATATACAAAATCTCCTTCGTGGAACTTTTTTGGCACCAGGAACCGGTTCCAAAAAGAACTGGATAAATAACCGGTTTCTCACCGGTAACTGGAACCGCAGGTACACCCAATTCTTATATCGACCATCTCTACTCCAGAGGTCGCGGGTTCAAATCTCGGCGCGCGCATATTTATTTAATTTATTTAGTATGTGTTATTTCAAATTTAATGAAATAATACGTAGTATGTGTGCGGCACGTTCCAGAGTGGTGGATACTTTAAATATTGCCCTGGTGAAAGACCACCATTCAGAATCGAACCGTGGCTTGAAATGGCTTTAGCCGTGTTTTGTGACCAGATCTGAATAACCAGGTACTTTCAAACCTTCATCTTCCCCATCTCATTTTTCCCCCCACTACCTTCAGCCTCACTACATACCCAGATTCGGGATGCCATAGTCTCACTGGCTCTAGACGGCTGGGACTCTTGTGCGGTATTCACTATAGTGAATACCGCACAAGAGTCCCAACTGTTCCCAACCGTCTAGAGCCAGTGGGACTATGGCAACCTCAATCGGGGTATATTGTGAGGCTGACCGTAGTGGGGAGGGGAAGGAGATGGGGAAGAGGAAGGTTGGAAAGTACCGGGCTATTCAGATCTGGTCGCAAGCGGCTAAAGCCATTTCAATCAAGCAACGTTTCGATTCTGAATGGTGGTCTTTCACCAGGGCGATACTAGAGTATCTACCACTCTGTAACGTGCCGCAAATATACTTTACATTATTTTTATATGAATTAAACATGTTATGACACATATTAATTAAATAAAAGTTATTGGCGCACGCCGGGTTTGAACCCGCGATCTTTGGATTCGTAGTCGAGCGTCTTACCACTCGACCATGGATGCCTTAAAAAAATACTAGTTTTAAATATTTCCAGAAGCAAAAAATGAAGGTAGATATGTTTTAAAGCGTAAAAAAGAAAATCCAATCAAGTACCTATGGCCCCCTTTTTATTTATTTTTTTACAGCGAATACCGCACAAGAGTCTCAACTGCTCCCAACCGTCTAGAGCCAGTGGGAGTATGGCATCCCCATTTGGGGTATGCCGTGAGGCTGAAGGTAGTGGGGAGAGGAAGGAGATGAGGAAGGGGAAGATTAGGAATTACCTGGATATTCAGATCTGGTCATCAAATACGGCTTCGAGGTTACTACCTTATTATATTTGTTTTGTTTTCTTGGCGACAATGACCTTACGCTATTAGTTTGCGTCAGACGTCTGCGTCTGTAACTGTGGGAACATGCTTACATTTTGGGTATTCTGCATTTTCTATGAGTTTTCGCGTCAGCAGTATTTGGGCAAATTTTGGTGTTACCGTTTGCTATATTTTAAGGTTGAACTTGCATTCGTGTACGTTAAATTTGAACCGCAAAATGTAACAAACTACCACCGAATTAAAATAAATAAATTGCAGCGAAGTGATCTCACCGGTAAAAATCAAACAGTGTTATAAGTTTTATAAACTTTGAAATTATATTAACGTCTTTGACGGCCTGCATGGTCGAGTGGTAAGACGCTCGACTACGAATCCAGAGGTCGCCGGTTCGAACCCGGCGTGCGCAAATAAATTTTATTCAATTAACATGTGTCATAACACATTTAATCGATATAAAATATAACATAGTAGATTTGCGGCACGTTACAGAGTAGTAGATACTCCAAGTATCGCCCTAGCGAAAGACCACCATTCAGAATTGAAACGTTGCTTAAAATGGCTTTAACCGTGTTTGGTGACCAGATCTGAATAGCCAGGTACATCCCAACCTTTCCCTTCCTCATCTCTTTCCCTACCCCGCTACTTTTAGCCTCACAACATTCCCCTATTGGGGATGCCATAGTCTCACTGGCTCTAGACGGTTGGGAGCAGTTGAGACTCTCGTGCGGTATTCACGTAAAAAAAAAGAAAAACAATGAATATTTTTGGCGTATATTTTGCCTGCCATAATGTATTCGTGTTATAGATACATTACATAAATCGCAAGTTTTATTTGAATATTACTTTTCTCCATTATGTGTCCTTGCATATGCATTAAGAATGCTGAATTTTTTTATATAAATCACATAGGTACGAAAATTATACCAGCTGGTACCTACATCATTTAAACATATCCTCTTCGGGCCCAATGATATGGGAAATAACCAGTAAGGCAAACCTAACTAGCTTAAGAAAATCAACCTTTATTCAAATAAATAAAATTCTATTTGAAAATTTAGTATTTCTAGTTTGACGTTTTAATTTGGCGATCGCAATATCGTCGCCGGAAAGGCAAAAATGCTGAAGCGCCATTTTGGGAAATTTACACCAGAGCACTTTAAAGTTGTTTTTTGTTTTACATTAAAATATATAAGTACCTGGTTGGATTTTGAAAAAAAAGCTAACTCAATGGTCTCACTGAGTTGCCTGAAGCGACAAAAAGCTCAAAAAATCCCCAACTTGTGTCGCTTAAGTCAAGCCTTCTCCCAAATGGTACATATATTTAAGGTGGCTGAAAAGCCACAAAAGTCTTCAGAATCAAACGAGAGTCAGAGCATTCCATGAAAAAAAAAAACTGATTAAAGTTGCATATTTAATTCATTTTTGACCAAAGTGTCTCTTAAGCCTTTTTGCCTTTCAGCGAATGTATGTTTGTTATCTATTTGTATTTTTATTCATATTTTAGAACCAAAGGTAACATAATATATTATATTCAATGACCTTACACACGTATTTGTAACGTCATTGATTATGTTATATTTATTTCGTATATCACATAAAGTGTTATTTCACAAGTTATTAGTTTCTATTTCATAACATACAAATAAAGCGTTAATAATAATAACAGTGAACTTATATAGCGCAGTTTTGTGATATTTCACCTCAAGTGCGCTTCATACTAAATTATTTAATCTAATAAGACTAAGTACAAGCAGAAAATAATATATAATATGTTTACAAATAAAAACTTTCTAAAATCATGATTGTCATCATAAGAGATAAAAAGGTTCATATGGGTATAACAGTGCATAAGTACATTAACAGATTAAAAAAAAAACAATTTATTAGAAGCTAAGGGTATAAAAATCCAGATGAAACGTATGAATTCATTGTTAAATCAAAGTAACGCAAAGCCGGGATTCCCCACAAAGTTTAGTTTTAGACTTATTAGGTCGTGGGAAAGCAACGACTAGCCAAAATGTTAAACCCGAATTTCACTGACGAAATGCTCAACGCATCGGAGCAAAATTAAAGCTTACTCGGCAAAGACGGCCTAGGCGTGTGGAAGCGTCTGTTGGCCTTATTAGAGTCAAGTGGAAACACAGCCAAAATGTCACCGCTAATCGGTGCATTTTTGTCGTTTGTGCAAAATTACGATTTAAACGGGACAGCAAATGGACAAAGTATTAGTCGGCGATAGGTCGCGCCGCGGATTGCAATCGCCGTTGGACCGATTCGATTACCACTCGGTAAACATTTGGCGATGGGCTTAGGGGCTGTGTCTCGGTTGTGGAATTTTTAAAAAAAGACTTACCATGTTGATGAAGAAAATGAAATTAACGCACCATTGTCACTGCTTCTGTTCGTTCTACCACCGCCGTCGCCGGGGAGACGGTATGGACGAGGTGCTTGTCGTTAGGGATAAAGTGTTCTATCGCAGTTCTAGTTGTGTCCTGGAGCTTTTACAGCCACGTAAGTTACTGTGTTGTTACATTTGAATGATTATGGGAGAGAACCATTAAAAAATTACAATAAAGTAGACAGATACATTTTTGACAAGTTTATTGAATTAATTTACAATATGCACGATTATTATGATATATATTGCACTATGATTTGACGGCCTCCGTAGTCGAGTGGTGAGACCCTCGAATACAAATCGAGAGGTCGCGGGTTCAAACCGGCGTGCGCAAATAACTTCATTAATATGTGTCATAACACATTTGAATTCGTGTGAAATAATATTTATTATATTCACGGCA
Organism: Drusus annulatus; assembly: GCA_022651775.1. Lineage (NCBI taxonomy): Eukaryota > Metazoa > Arthropoda > Insecta > Trichoptera > Limnephilidae > Drusus > Drusus annulatus. The sequence continues at coordinate 46,899 of JAGWCC010000514.1, read as the reverse complement.
CGTTCCAGAGTGATAGATACTCATAGTATCGCCCTGGTGAAAGACCACCATTCAGAATTGAAACGTTGCTTGAAATTGCTTTAGCCGTGTTTGGTGACCAGATCTGAATATCCAGGTGCTTTCTAACCTTCATCATATCCTTCTCCTCCCCACTACCATCAACCTCACAACATACCCCGATTAGGGATACCAAAGTCTCACTGGCTCTAGACGGTTGGGAGCAGTTAAAACTCTTGTGATATTTGCTATAAAAAAATGTAATATTTACATTTGTAGATATGGAATTTTAAAATTATTTATTTCTTGAAATCTGATTCCGGGAAGATGAGACTATTATGCGATAGATATTCCATCAATAGATTATTTAATTTTCCCCGCACTTTTGTCGTACGTGTCTAATTTGTTAGTTTTGAAAATGATTTATATTCGGTGGACAGAGCAACAGGGTATAGGCAGAAAGAGGTATTCTATCAATTTGGCTTCTTAATATTTTAGGCATATCGATCAATTGTTCACAAAGTTGATACGTAGGCATGGTAAAGTAATAATTATAATTTAAATTCCTTTCGTAAAATTTTAGATGACAGATTCATCTAATAAACTCGTTCATCGTGAACTCAAATTTCACTTGTCAGCCGGCACGTAGGCACTTTTGGCATAAAACAATACATTTTATGAATAGGTAAATGTTTAAATAGTCTAGACTAGACACATGGAACTAGACCAAAGCAATATCTTTTTTAAACCGCTTTGTGAAATTGACGTGTACTTACATAGATATAAAGATTTATCGGTTACAAAAGGAAATTACACAGGCGGGAGATTTCACATATCAAAATTACATATGGAAGGAATTAAACTTTTTTTTTTTAATTGCACACGTAATTTAAATATTATTTTTCAATCATTATAGTGTTTAAATTGTGTGCTAAATATGTTCGTATGGATAAAAAAACATAAGTGACGTTTGGTTGTCGTAAATATTCTACTAGATGAGTAATTTTTAATGTCGTTGAGTGTGGTGATTTTGAAATTTTTCATTTACAAAAGTAAATTTGTGGTTTGTTTTCAGTGATGTAAGGATGTTCTGTGCTAAATTTCAGAATTATACATATTCTCAGTATCGCCCTTGTGAAGGACAACCATTCAGATTTTTTTTTTATAAAAAATAATATTTACGTTCATTTTCACTAAATCGAAAGGAATTTCTTAGATAATTATTAAATTATTGTAACAGAATTGTGGTAATAGAATCTTCATAAAATATACTAATGAGTATATTACAATCTGTAAAAACATACGCATCAAAATATTGAATATATTATTATGCAATTGCTCCAACTGACCTTGATTTTAATAAAATACATTTTATAAAAGCTCTACTGGGTACCTGCAGATATTATGTGCGCGACTACTTCTCGTACTTCCGTAGGTATTGTCGAACTCTAATATTGTATTTATCAAATAAATAAAACTGTAAATAAAGTTATGATTTAAACATAAAAATGTATTAAGAAAAATCGCGGACGTAGGATTGTCATTTTTCAACACGTAGTAGATAATTTATCCATTCAAATGTGTGTTTTAACTTAAGCGCCCCACTGAGCGCAAACTTCGCTGAGCCGTGTGGATAAACCTCGTAATTGTGCGTATAAGTCAAATGTTATCATAGCGGTTGCTCAGTTTGATTGGCGAGAGCGGTCGCGAGAGAACGGCAATCAAAGAGCTATATCAATTTCTACTCTATGTAATACTTGTATTAGGTCATATTTACGTGTGCGAAATAGTTAATTAGCTTATATATTATACACAATATTATAATAAGTAGAAAACGAACTTCATCCTTATAAATATAAGGTAAAACCCAAGATAATACGCGAAGAATGCTAAAATATGTTTCTATTTTTAGATGGAATCATCAATGAAGATTCTCCTGACCTGGCTGACATGGACGAAGTGGGATCATCTCTTCAACGCGAAGAAGAAAATCTCAAACTTGATCATATGGAAAGGATGGAGCAACTCATGGATGATTCCATGAACACTACCAGAAACATGGAAAAATCAAAGATCGGAGATAAATTTGATCCCATGAAGATAGAGGAACATCTCAAGAGTTTGAAGTTGGGAGAGCATATGAAAAAGATGAAGATTGGAAACAGATTGAAGAACATGAACATGGAGAAGCAATTGAAACTGGTTTTGGGAGCGGGGAGAAAGATGACGCCTGGAGCGGGGATGCTGGCTGTGGAGGAGGATTATGATGATGAGGTATGTGACTTTTTTATATGTAAAGATCATCCAAAAGGCAAGAGTCCCAACTGCTTGGAGTCAGTAGGACATGTATTATTATGAAGCTAGTTCTTTACTGTACAGTGGGACGTGGAAACTTTGTGGGCAAATGGGTTGAATAGAAGGAGAATAATCATTCAGGATAACCTGGAAAATGTACTTTAGTTCTGGTCTGGTCAAACGATTTTCACAGAACGTCCTGCTCATTTATGTATTACATTTCTAACATTTGTTTTTTCCATTCCGAGCTATGATGCTTTGAAGCTTCGATTGGAAAAATTCAACTTCCCCTATATTTAAAAAATAGATGTGTGCTGTAAACGTCTACAAATAAATAGGCAATTTAAAATATTATTCAAGGAAGAAATTATCCAAGTGACTGGAATAAAATATCGAAACCAGTGGAATTAAGTTTTTCAATTTTGAAATTGCTTTCCTTAATTCGTTTCAATTTTAAGTTTAAAAATTACGTTTAATTACTAAACTAACATTTAAAAAATAAAAATTAGATGTGGTTGATGTTCTCACGACCAAAAACCAATCAACAATATAAAGTAGGTATGTTTTATTAGTGCTTTTCCTCACTATTAAAATTGTTTAACAGAAAAAATGCAGTTGTCGGATTAAATTAACGGACGAAGCTGGGTGCGAAAGACAGTATATTTGTATGCATAAATAACACAGCATATTACCGCCTATCTAATATCAATACTTGTTTATGCAAACGTTAGACTAGTGGATTAGTTGCATATTATGTTAAACACTTAGCAGGAGTTTAGACGCAGGTGTCCAATAAAATAGTAATCACGCTGAAAGTTATTTATGATAAGTGAGGAGTTCCAATATTCATTTTATTTGCCGTTTTAACCACTACTCGAGAGAGAAATTGTTAATCTCCAGATGACTGACGCATTTTTCGGTCGTCAAAATGTATCACGCGTTTGTACATAAACAGGTTTACACGACAATATTTTCTCTGCCACGCCTTTGAAGTTTAGTGACCTAATCGGATATAATTTATTCGCACAAAAAATGACTCGGGTTAATACGTTTTTAAAACTCACGTGCAAACTTTTGCCGGATTTTGAAATCACGAAGCAGCCGCTTTCGCCAATCAAATTCTCAAGCACTGAGATGATTTCTGGCTTAATCTCGGTGTCATCAACGTGACTGGGCGTAATTTTCGCTATGCGGTACCTACACTTGAAGATAAAGCGATTTATTTGCATGATTTAAACTCTAAACTCATTGAACTGTGAAAATGACGTGCGCGTGCAAACTTGTTTTCACGAATAGTATAAAAGGTTTCTGTTAATTAAATTATTCAAAGATTAACTTTGATAAAACTTCTGTTGGCATTAGGCGAACGATCAGTAATAAAATGTTGATATCTCTTTTGAGGAGATTTCTCGAGATGATTTTTAACACACGCAATATAAAAATGATCCACCTTGCAATAATGATGCTACAGGTTGTTTTGAAAATTAAGAAAATGTGGGTCGGTACCATTTACTTATTATTATTGTCGAAAAATAGCAGAGCAACTTCCAAGCCTCGAGGCAGATTGTCGATCCAGATTCAGCTCAGAGAGGTTTTTGAAAAAAATCAAGAAATAAAATACCAAAAACTAAAAACAAATTGACCATTATTTTGTTGTGTTCATTTTTTGTCTTTGCACGGGCCCCATTGTTACCTGACCCTGCAAGCGTAAGTGGTCGATACGCCACTGATTAGTGCCTCACGCAACAATTTAAAGAATCTACACACATGCTGTTTGCGTCTTTTCAAACAATTAATGTTTCAGTTCAGAGGTGAAAATCCCTTGATTTGATTAATTGTAACTGTTACGGACACCACTGTTTCTTACGTCAGATTTATTATCGTAATAAAACAGTCGATTTGAGATGAAATGAAGTCATCAATCAATTTAGCTTCTTGTTTCTGTTGATTTATGCATGATCTCTGGGCGATGGCTATCTTGGAATTCATTGACATAGTATTGTGCAGTAGCATCAGCCGTGAATAATGTTAATTAATAAAGTTAACAAGCCACTCGAACGTGTGAAGGTGGGTACAAATACAAATAAACTGCTTTTAAAGGATGTCTGCTCAGTAAAATGACCGTTTGAGAGAATATATACGTTGATGGTTAAAAAAATGGAGAGGGGAGTCTCAGAAGAATGGCGCGTTAAAATGGATAGAAAAAGCTTTTGAAGGCCTAAAAAGACACGGAACGATCAAGTGAATCAAAAACCCGTGCTGGACCATGTCTTCTGCATAACCACGGGGAGAAATAGCGTATTTTTATTTATTAAGTTAGCAGATTATACCTAACTATATATTCCCCTAAACGAAATAGCTGCAATATTTGGTAGCAGTGTATAAATGAAAAAATCTCATTCGATGTACAGTACTCGTAAGTACACACAAGAACCGATGAGACGAAAAGGAAGGAAAATATTATTAAATAAAAAAATTAAAAAAAAGTAACTTTGTTTTAAGACCACTTTATTTGACACATATACCAACCGGTTTCGGCTCTACCTGAACCTTCTTCAGGGTTGAATAAATATATATACTAAATTAAAAAGCATTTGTTTTTGTGTTTTCCCCAAGTTTTATAATTCTGTTTTAATTTAGTGTATATTTATTCAACCCTGAAGAAGGTTCAGGTGGAGCCGAAACCGGTTGGTAAAATACAATAAAAAGCTTGGGAAAAAACATTTTATGTTTTACCCAAACTTTTATTTCTGTTTTAATTTAGTATATATTTATTCAACCCTGAAGAAGGTTCAGGTAGAGCCGAAACCGGTTGGTATATGTATCCAATAAAGTGGTCTTAAAACAAAGTTACTTTTATTTTTAATTATATCTTACCACAAAGTGAGTGCTTCGTGTCAAAGAAAATATTTTTATATTATTTACGAAATACTCTGCAATTTCCAAGAGAAAATTCATAGATTACATCTCAAGAGATTTATGCCTCGGTTAATTATCACTCATAGAGAATATTTAAATCACTGAAATTTCACTTTCACAACAGGCGCCGCGACGGCGTTTATTAATACCCCCGCAAACAGCCAGCATTTCTAAGAAGTTCCGCAAAAAATGTACGTATTATTTTTAATTCAGTATTGTCAAATTGGAAGGATTCCAATATAACTTCTGGGTCAAAGACTCGACGAAGATCGCGCGAGGAATTAAATGGCTCGTAGCACAGAGGCTGTTAGATATTTAACTATTGAAGCATCCAACCGTATTTTAAGGAGCTTCTTAATTAGTGACGCAACGATTCTTAGTTTGACTGTTATTTAATAGCTTCGTCCAGACTCAGCGCGGCGAGCATTCAAGGTAGAACCGAATAATAAAAATATATTTTAGCAATCAAAAGGGCTAAATAAAAAAATATGAAATCATTTGTGACAGAAGTAATATATCCGAGCCTTTCCACCAATGTTCAACTATTGTTTGATACTTGATACCTTAGAGTATATAGAGTGGTATCTATCCAAGGCAGTGTAGTCAGTTTTTGATGATTTTTACCTGACTCGGCGGACCTGGGCGTGGCTAAGACTAAGGCTAGGATATTTATACATCCATTCAAATCACATATCGACATAATGTTTTTGTTCATTCGTAAAACCACTTTTTGACAGTATTGTTATCAACATAAATATAGCATATAACCTAAAAAACTGTTTAGTTGTGTCAAGTTTAGTGGCATAATAAAAATGTGGGCGGAGTCCCGCGGTGACCCAGGAGCCCAAGATCATCGTGACAGTACACAGAAGCGGTGTATTATATTTGTTGTCTCTTTCTCTCTCATGGTGTACGACGTTAAAACCCGGAGAATGTGATTTATCGCAAGTTTGTATCGGTTGGGTAAAATTAATTAGCTCTCTCTCCATACATTGTTACTCCAAGCTTGATACAAAAGTAATCAATACTAGTAAGTCACGATCATTGAATAGAAATGCTGAAAGTAAAATGTATTTGGTATATTTTAATCAAGGAAAATAGTTGTGATAAGGCTAAGTGATAAACTCCAGTGAAAAATATGTTGACTTGACAAATATATTCGACCTCCGCAGCAGAGCAGTTAAGGTCCTCTGCTACGAATTCAGAGGTCGCGGGCTCGTATCACCGAGTGCGCAAGATAATTTTATTTAATAAGTATGCGTTTTTGCACATATTATTTACCAAACTAATATATAGCATATTTACGACACGTTCCAGAGCGGTAGATACACTGAGTATCGCTCTGGTGAAATATCACCATTCAGAATCGTAATGAACCTTCATCCTCCTCATCTCCTTCCCTGCCCCACTCCCTTTAGCCTCACAATATGTCCCAATATGCCACACACCTACTGGCTTCGGACGGTTAGGACTCTTGTGCAGTATTTATATTAAAAAAACAAATAGAAATATACAAGACGTTTCTATTTACTGTAAATATATTTTTCGTAAAATGAAAAAATTTACTTAATGAAAAAAAAAAAACCACAAATCAAAACGCGCCTGACGTCATTATATCCCATTCTCAGCGCCATTGCGGTGCACTGTGGAGAGATTGTCAACTATTATTACGTCATCTGATTTGAATTCGTATGGAGTTCTCTTAACACTTAAAATCGGGCCCGTCTTTACAAGGCAAATAAAGTCTTAGAAAAAAAAATCTACCAAGACTACTAAAAAAATACTGGGATTTAAGTTAGACGATGAATATTGTAAAAAATATGACTGAAGTACCTCATTTAATGAATTAACGGATTTATGGGTACAACAAATGTATCTATCTAAAACAATAATCAAACAGAACTAGTATTAGAAAAGAAAATTCCTAGCAAATTACCATCATTCAAATGATTGCATTCGTCACCCTGAATTTATCTGACGCCGATAAAAGGCTTTCCGGTGAATCAAATGAGGATTTACTTGCTCTGCAAAGCTGACATATATCATATTTGGATAATCACGGTACCTACGATTTTACGACCGTACAGATAATCGGCAATTACGATTACCTTGCAGTTTTTTACAACTGGCGGTTACGATGTATCGGAATCGCAATCGTTGCATCACTAGTCTGAATAAAATTAATTAAATCCGCGCCTTGGCCTTTAAAATCGTACTTTATTACCGCCATTAAAATTATCGTCTGGTTTATTTAATTTTTTTTTTATTCCCGGCTGAATTGTTTGAGATGTCTCAACAAACAGTTTGATGAAAATTCTGTTCAGAAATAGAAGTAACGACGCGTTTCAAGGTGTAATTTAGGCGTCTCTGGTTTTTTTTTACTTTGAACAAATATATGTGACACATCACATGTGCTCCTCGCTGAGCTTCCCTGTTTTTCTCAGAGTTACTCGCTGGTGCACCGGTGCTCAGTGGAACAATGCTGCTATTTCCAATCAACAAAATTAGATGATACCATGATTAAAGTTCTCTCAACCGAATCTTATATCCAGCTATTCTTTTTCAGTTCCTGACCTTCCTATCATACTCCAGCATCGATTTTAAACACTCTTGGTTGATGTGCTCCAGTTTCGAACCTTATAGCTCATCCTTTTCTTTGTACCTATGCCTCTAGATTATTTTAGGTGTCAATTTACAATTATTTCAATTAAGTTAGTCCATCGCAGCTTTTTGGATCTTCAGAATCTTTCACTTTTTCTTAGTATTTTTCGCTCCATCACAGCAATTTTAACTTAAAGAAATTAAAAAAATAACTTTGTATAAGATCATGGATATTATTTTATTTTTTTATAACTGACCGGTTTCGCTTAGCCTAAGAATCATCAAGGTACAAAATTAAACTAAAGAAAAAATACAAAGTGTGCAGTATGTAAATATATATATATACAGAGTGCGAACAAAATATAAAATAAAATAACAAAATAATGAAAAAAAAATAGAACAACATTTGAATTATAACAAAGGAACAGAGAGAAAGAGACAGATAATATGAAATGAACGAGACAAAATAATAATAATTTCTTTGAATATGTCAAACCACAAAGTCATTGCCTTCTACGAAACTATAATTTTTAACTTTCTCCAAAAATACTTCTCTAATCATACTGTTTGAACCATCCAAACACAGTTTTCCTTCAATAATTTAGCTGTCAATGCGAATCATCCTTTTCGGTAGGTATTTAACTTTGCAATCTGTGGCGTCGCTATTGTGGATTTTGTGAATTTAAAAAATCATGGCTTTAAAAATTAGTTCGATCGTTAGTTGTTTCCCCCTCTGGCCGCCTGCAAAAGTTTAATACCTTGACGGATGTGTTATAATACACCTATTGACATGGAACACATTGAAATATTGAATGAATCCTACAAAGAAGTATTTTACAAAAATTTACAGGTCTTTCCAATTAGAGTTTTTGAATTTTCCTTGAATATTATAATTACCATTGATTCAACGAACCCAGTTAATGGCGATGGCCGTTACTTAGTTGGTATCAGGGTATGGAATACGTCCGGATTGCCTCATAAAGCCGTACTACGTGATAAACTATTACCAAATATGAGCACTTTTGCCTAGCTACGCAGTTACCTACATAATATTAATGTAAGTAACGGCACCATTCTAGCACTTAAATATTACATAGACAATGGCTGTATTCTTCGAACACGATTTCATCACATGACACGACAACCTTGTGTTTTGAATGAGTGCCTATTTTAATAATTAATAATCCAATCAGGGAAAGGGTTTACACACAGTGGAGTAGCGATTAAACGCAGGTCCCACTGGCAAAGTTTTCTAAATAATATTAGCTCACAACAAATAGTGTTTGTGGAAAATCACTTCAATGTAACAATTGTCAAAACATAAATTAGTACATGGTGTTTGAGAAACACTAAACCTCTAAAGTTTTTTTTATTATTCATAAAATAACCTATAAACCCTAAAATTAACATTGTACTCGTACAGATACCTTTTACCTAAGCTTAACCCAAAATTTTAAAAATAACTCAAACACGATATACTATTTTATATTTATAAATTAAATTATTTTTCTCTAAAATAAGGCCATGTTTTTGCCACAAGAATACGGGTCCCACTAATTAATTATTCCCATTAATTATCAATCAAGGTATTATAGGATTAAGCATTTTAGATTTAAATTGGACCAAAAAAAAACACATTATATTTTTAATTGAAAACATCGCACTATTAAAAATATTAGAACTTGTAATTGTGTGTATTGGTGCATTTGTATATTCTTCCGACAGTGATGTTCTTGCCAAACGTCGTTGAGAAACTGCGTTTATCTTACTTACTCGTGCTTACTATTATTAGCGAGGAAGGAAAAACAAGCTTACATTTTGATCAAATTTAAATATTCGAATTTTATAGAAAGCTCTTTTTATTTTATTAAAATGTAAACTTCCTTTTTTTAAATTTTCACTGGACTTTAATTTAAGTCCAATAACATTGACCCGTGCTGTATGCAAGTAATCCATCTCTGTGAGAGTATTGTGTTCACCTCGACTCTGGTTGCGATTGCTATAAGAATGACGACACAAACTGCAAAGTAAAATATATTTACGTACGTTTCAAAAAGTTCTTATTTGTCTTTATAACTGTTGTAAGGAATGTTGTTAAATCAATAAACTTATGTAATCCCGTGGAAGTATCATTAGTATCATTATGGCATGCATAATTTAGTATTTACGTGATATAACGAAACAATATTAGTCATCATAATAAATTAATTCGTTCGTCCTCACCGCCGGCATTTCCTACGGCATGGCAGTTGATTGCCTCCACTGTAGTAAAACGGTCCTCCACTAATGTTCAAAATGTGACTATGTTGGTTTCCCCAATTACGTAAGCGGCGAGTCTAGTGTGGATTATGCCATTCGCGGCTGGTTTATCAATCGGAGTATAGAAATAATAAATGGTTACCTTAATTTATTTATGAATTCGCCTTAATAGCGTACAAAATCGTGTAATAGTATTGAACGATCTGAAATTCTATCTTGGCAAAAAAATAAAAATGCAGCTTTGCTATCCTAACATTAATACATTTTTTTTTATTAATTTCCATTTTTTTTTATTTCCATTTTTTATTGATTTCCATTTTTTATTGATTTCCATTTTTTTTATTGATTTCCATTTATTTTATTTTATTGATTTCCATTTTATTTATTGATTGCCTTGGCCGACTGAATTCGGTCAATGTTAATTTTAAGATGTAAATTTGAAATTAAATATGGAAATCAATAAGAAAATTTACTTTTGTTAGTAAGTTTTTGCGATTTATAGCTTAGATTTTAGATTACGCAATACTTTTGCAGTATTTGTTCGCTAGTAAGGAGGGCCGCTAAGAAGTGGCTTACAGTGAAATAATCTTTCGCATAGTGGTGAAGCGCTGAGTTTGAACTTGTCAAAGTCACAGTATCTTAATTTGATTTTAAGAATGGAATAATAATAATTTCAGAAAAATATTTTCCTGTATTATCCTAAGCATTGTCTCTTTGTCAAATGGATAGACTTTTCTTATCGAAAATTATGCACTTTTGAACAAATTTCGTTGTTGTACTTCTATAAATACACAAATAAAGCAATTCATATTTTTTTTTACGATTCGTATTGTATTATACATTCCTATACATTATCATACAATCGTGATATTAACCGCTATCGTACGTTTATTTATTGCATAATTGCATTCGTAATCGTTAAAACAATATGACCAGCCACTTATTATTAGTGATTACTAGCTGTCATAATGCAATAAACAATTCGATTTAGACCCGTTTTACTAAATGTGCCTGAGCAATTTAATACTGTACAAGTTTTATCAGTCAGAAAATTTGAAATATGCTTGTAATATTCATTTCAGAAAGTTTTCTAATACTATAAAATAATACTTAGTACTTAATTGCTTCATCCAGCTTATCTAAAAACATTATTATTAATACGTGTGGGTTATCGTACCTAGTACCGATTAATTCGATTATCATTATTAACTGCCGATAACGCACTGTTTATCAAGTCAATGTATCGGGTTGAGATTAGCTTTCTTATAAACATGTCGCCATGTTATACCAAGAAATTATTTAGATTGATAAAGGGGCGTTGCTTTCATAATATGGTCGCCGGAAAGGCAAAAGGGCTGAAGCGCCATTTTGGGAAGTTTACATCAGACCACTTTAAAGTTTTTTTTGTTTTATAATAAAATTCATAAGTCTTCAGTACCTGCTTGGATTTTGAAAAAACAAGAGTTTACTCAATGCTTTTACTGAGTTACCCGAACCGACAAAAAGCTAAAAAAAGTCCCAAACTTTTGTCGCTTGAGTCAAGCCTTTTTCAAATGGTTATTTAATTTTAGATGACTAAAGGGCCACAAAAGTCTTCAGAAACTTCCATTAAACGAACGAGAGTCAGAGCATTCGATGCAGAAAAAAACTGATCAAAACTGCATATTTAACTCACTTTTGACTAAAGTTTCGATTAAGTCCTTTCCCTTTCCAGCGACGATATGACCTCGTTGGAAAATAAACTCGAGACCAGAGTAAAAAATCTCACCTTTGTATCAGTCAATCAGTCAGGCAGTCGATGTGTTTATTTGAAAAAAAAAATGATATCCGTGGTAAATAATAAAACAAGATCAATCGAAATATTGAGCAAATACTAACTAACGAATTCTAGCCAACTTACTAACTCACTATGACGCCTTGGAGACAGAGAGTTTGGAACTTCGTACACCTCCCTCCACGTGATCCGTCTCTTGTATCTGATTCTCTTGATCTGCTTGGTCATACCATGTATTTAGGGATATACTCCTTCAATTCACTCGCACAGCATTTATTCTCTTAACACTTCTATGTTGGTTCACCCGTTGTATGAAAGCATGCTCTTCAGTTCGAAATGTGATATTTAAAAAAATATTCTAGTTTTTATTATTATTCTTCATTGAAAATCCAACCTTATGTTTTATTTCCATGACGCACGGAAGGGACATCTCTGTGACTTTGGTACAACGTGCAATAGATAAACACTGTAAACAATGATTTTTATATTTTACTGCAACTTGTATAATTTCAATTATTTGTATCAACGTTATTTTGATTCATTTTCTACATTTTTCAATCTAAGTTTATTAATTACTATCTTATAAAGTAGCTGAATATACGAAAAACTCAAATGTCTCTGACCTTTTAATTTTTCTTGTATCTCAAATTACCGTGAATATAATATGTTAATTGTAAAAAAAATATATTTTACTCAAGAAATTGAAATAAATCAAGTGAAAATTGAGTCGTATTTTTATCATACATCATCGACAGTTTTAAGTTAAGAAACATTTAAAAAAAACACACTTTTAATGTGAGAAGTAATAAAATAAAATGTTCATGCAGCGCGGCTCCGACAGCGCGAGCGTTAGCAAAGGAATATAAATACGTTTATGAGATATTCATTACGCTGTAAAATTAATAAGGCTCTAGTAAAAAAATATTGTTTATAAAAAATAGATACGCACGTACCTATATGATACGTGATGATAATACGTGCTTTCATAGATCACCAATATTATTTAATGAAGTGTTACTTACATACTTCATGGTCGTTGGCATGTAATTATTATTTTCGATTAATGAATATAACAAGTTTTAAGTAACATAATTATACGTTGTTGTTAGGTTTTTAAACAATGCTATCTTACAAGGTACCCCTAAAAGACTACCATTCAGAATAGGAACGTCGCTTGCAATGGCTTTAACCATGTTTAGTGACTGATTTTTTTCTATATATTTTTTAAAGAAACACAAACATTCCCGGGTTACGAATTATATGAAAATATAACTCCTACTACCGCAATAATAAATGGATGTTGCTTGTGCAATGATGGAGGACTTAGCTAACATAGGAATTAGACCCTCGACGTCCGGGTGGGAATTCGACGCGTCTGTCCACTCAGCTACTAGTCGGTCTTGATTAGCCAAATAGATCCAAAATTACCTCCTCTCCTTCCCCTTCTCAGCTTTATACAAAATAAAATAAATTTGTTAATAAATAAGGTAAATTTGCTGCCTATAGAAGATATGCAAAAAAACTGCTTTTTAGAGTTATAATGTTTGTTGAAGTGAGTGAAAATTGAGAATAATTACGTTTCAACTGGTTTAACTTTTAAATACGTTTTTAACTGGTATAATTACGTTTTTTGCGTTGTTGTTTGGGTGTGCAATTGATACACAACCCGCCATATCATGTCAAAAAATACAGAGCAAATACAATATTAGGTTTAAAAAACGAAACAAATAGATACATAAAAATACAGTTAAAATCGCGTAAAATAGTATGATAACTTCGCTTAAAAGACAATGAGTAAACAAAATTAACTCGTTTTTGAAAGTGGAACGCGTAAAAATAAAACAAAGTTTCTTTTCATTCGACTAAAGTTTCGTGCCCCCGCCCCTGCGGCGAGCGCCGAGCGTGGCGCGTGCGCGGTGACGCCACGCGCGGCGGCCGCGGGCACGGCGCGCACCGCTCCGTGCCCGGACCCGAGACCGCCGGTGGCCGGCGGCCAGTCCTCCGCGCGATCTCCGCCAATCCCACGCGCGCCTCTCGAGCCGGGCCCGCGCGCCGGACACGAACGAACCCGAACACACACGAACACGCACGAACGCGACAAGGGCGCGAAAAGGTTTGACGTTAGAGCAGACACCCTTACAGCTGTCGACAATTACACCCGCGAAACAAACTCAAGTGATGATTAATATTTTTATTCAAATTTTCAGTCGTGATCATATTTTTAATAAAAGTTTTTAACACAGTTTAAATTACATCGCAAAAGTTTGAAAACTGAACCATAACACCTATTAAAGTACCTACCTAGTGTTCTAACATAAAAAAATTTCTGCGTTTTAGACTCGTTTCAAATAATGGTGGCCTGTGTTATTGGTGCTTCGAATCAAAGTGCACGTCATAAATAAATTACTAGTGAGTTTGACGGTTTTTTAAGCACTTGTTCTCGATGAAAATATCACTGTTTCAGTGTACTTAGAGGAGAAGTGTCGGTACGTCGTCTTCTTGTGAGTGAGGCGTAATGTTTCAGTTTTTTTTAAACTCTCTGAGGGTTTTTATATTTCGCGACACAACTATTTCATAATAGTCTGCGCAGAGTGCAATTTGTGCAGTTTATTAAAGAATAATTACAACAATGTGTAGTGAAACAAATAATTTCAGCAGTTTATTTTCAGTGCGAATGGATACAGATGGTTGGAGTGAAATGTTTCAGAGAGATGGTCATATAAAGCATTATTCTCAAATCATAAATTTTTTTTTTTATGAATTAATTAGGTGTAAGAACAAGTTTTTTTTCAAAATGAGTTTCTGTCAAAACATCTGTTTGTAAAACTTTATTTATTGGAGTTTATAGCTTTATTTACCAGCGGAAACGGAATATTCCGCAATACTCGTAAACACACTTCAAAAAGCGTTGCGAAAACAATTAATTTCCTATCGAGAATATCTCTTTTCATTTTTAGTATAGTCCGCCATATTATAATTATTTTTGTCACAGCACTGTTGGCAACGTTAGATTTTATCGTTTTTATTGTTCATTTAAAAAATGTATGTGTGTTATACGTGTCTTACGCTTTCTCCACTTTAAATGCTGTTCTACGTAAGACGACATTGCTTTCTTTTGTTTTTTAACCCAGTTTATTATTTTGAAAACTAAAATCACTGTTATTATTTCTTGTTTAAAAAAAAATTGTGTAAGGTACCTTTTTTTGCTCGTAGGTAGGTAGGTACTTAAGTTGTTCATATCATTCGTAACTTTATCTGCTCCTAAGGCTGTTTGAAATAAACACTGTACAATGATTATAAATAACATCGTTTTATATAGAAGCTTGTTGGTAGAATATTTTTAATCTAGTCCCACGATTATTTCAACTACAAATCCATGATAAGTTTTAAGATTTGACGGAATGTTTGGTCAACCTTTTTGCTAGCTTATTTTGAACTTATAATAATTAGGACCCGAATTCTTGTCCCAAAAACAGAGCCTCTCCTCGGAAAAAATATTAAAACATTTAAATTTTTAATGAAACATTCGATACACTTTTTTTAAAATGAGACGAAGTGTTTGAGAAAGACAAAATCTCTTTGAGTTTTTTTAAATTATTTAAGAAGAAAGCTATAAACCTTTAGAAATAGTAATAATAATATTAGTATAACTCCAGAGTGTGGTCCATTTGACCAAGCTTAACTTAACATTTAAAAAACAAAACAAAACCCATAAAGGTTTGGTATTTTTTTAAACAAACATGAAATACATATCAAAAATCATTGTTTTATATGAATTATTTTCTCATATTTTTAAATGAAATTATTTTCTCTAAAATCCAGGTCCTATTTATAAATAGTTACTATTATCAATTATCGTAAATAGCAACTTTGTAAAAGCCGCTTTATTTATGTTTAAAGCCATCTAGTTAATTCTGAGATGTACTAAGACCAGTTGAATGACATTTGACCGGTGTGTAAAAGGCGATTTCTGGATGTATTTTTAGTTGCGCATATTATTATTATTATCAACGAATTAGGTACCCAAACAAAATAGTAAATTTACGTTTCTCACGCTCGTCACAACATTTTGACATGTAGACAGCACGGTGAAGTGACAATGACCGTTTATTAGTAAGTCAGCTAATTTCGTCGATCAAAAATCATCAGAAAATTTAAAAAATCATTAGTTGAATTAACAGAGTATCAAAGGTCATTGTTTCATTCAAATATATTCGGTATGTATAGTAGCGCAGTTAGTCGACTTGCACATGGCACTCACACTGATGCATTGCTTGCATACAACATGTTTTCAGCTTGTTATTCGGTTTCAGAAAAGAAAATTCCAGCTTTAAAAAAAGATTATTTATAATATAATTTAAAAAAAAAACACTGGAATTTTTTTAATAACTGTAAAAACTTTTCGAATATTCAAATTTTAACAACGACTCTTGTTGTCCCTTTTTCACTAAAAACAATAAGTAGACGTAAAAATACAAGCTGCTGCATCTCAGTGACGTTTGACATGGACATCACGGTCGGAAGTGCATACATATTGCGTACAAATACAAATGATCTTTAGTATGTGTTGTTTAAGTCAACTCTAGTTGGTCGATCTGTACATAGCATTGCCTATGTACCTGGACCTGTATATTCAAAGTATAAATACATACTTAATTTCAGTCGGTTTTGGACATTGATATAAATACTGCCCATTGAAAGTTCAGTAGCTGAGGGACAAATTGGTCGGGTGTTCCCACCCAGGTGTTGGTGTAGTGGGTTCAATTATTATGCTTATTAAGTCCTTCATCATTGTAAGCTACATTTTTCGCTCATTATGATGGTAGTAGGAGTTTTTGTAATATTGTCAGGCTATTTGTAACCCTTAGATGTTTACCTTTCTGTAATTTTTATTTTATTAAAATCATTACAACTGAAACAAAATACATACATCGTTCTGTTATTTTATTTTATATTCTGTTCTCCCTCTGAATGTATACATGACCGCACACTTTGTATTTTTTTGTTTAGTTTCATTTTGTGCCCTGATGATGCGTAGGCTTAGTGAATCCGGTCGGTCTCAAAAATTAAAATAATATCCGTGGTTTTATACAAAGTTATTTTTTCCTTTCTTTAAAATATAGACAAATTTTTTTTTTCGTGTGATCATTTTGTAGAACTCCATAATATTTGATTTTTAATTACCTACTGTTATTTGAATTGAATTTTAGGTAAATTTTAAAACGCGATATCTTTTTCGCCTTCCAGGGGAATCGTTCAAGTGTATTTTTGCGAAGGCATTGTCAAATTGTTCAACTGTTAGCATTTTGAAAAGTCGAATCGGCTCTAAGCATAAACTTAAAGTTTCATACCTTTCGATAAAAAAAGAAACAACAAGTCTGTCGACTGTTTGCCAGCAGAGTAAAATAAACACTAAAGATAAGTCAAATGATGAAAACACGCTTTGGGGAAATTAAAATCGAGATAAGAATTGCCCTTCAGCATGTGTGCCGGCACTATGCAAATTGGAATTATTGCTCATTGTGATGACATTTCATTTTAAAATGCATACAAATCAAACCGTTTTATTTTATTAAATGGCGAGTTGAGATTGTAAAAACGCATATTGTTCAAGTGTCGATGCTATTTTGAGATAAGCAGAAAAGTAAGTCGTTGACTCCCAAACATAAACTGTATTAACCTGACATTTATGAGGCACAGTCAGATGAAAGGAAAGTAATGGATGTTATTGGGAACGTGGTGGAAAGGATGAAAAGATAAGACATGGATAGGAAGGCTTACGTAAATAGTTTTTTGTAAATCCATGTGTTGAAATAGTGGTCAATATCTCAAATAATCGATATCAAAATATTGGAATTGAAAGTAGTAATAAAACATGTATTTTCGAAATAGATCTGTCTTAATCCGACCGCCTGTTAGAGAATTCAGTATAATTTATAAATGCAATCGAAAGGCAATACAGCTGTCACATATAAAAATAAGAACCTATATCTGCCCACCAGATCTTTAAAATCATATTTGATTTAGATAATTATTTTGACGGTGAAAATGTGTAAACTTGTGATGAATCCTCATAATGAAATACTAGGTATCTACAATTTGGTGTTCCATTTTGTAATACTTAGGTATTGTAATATAAATTTAATTGGAGTTCTACATAGTAAACACATACATAATTAAATTTTAATTGGAGTTGTACAAAAGAAGCACAAATTTTGAATATCGAAAAATACAAACACTATTCTCGGAGTGTTCAAGTGTTATTCATATGAAGCTCCTTAATGTGCCAGTTCACTGGTTTTTCTAGTTGTAGTTTGTAAAATGATGAACTCCATTAAGCGCAATGTGACGGTACAGTGACACTGTTCCGCGTGGCTGCCCAGGAATTAGACTAGTCCAAACATCCCGCACAATGGGCTCGTGATTAACTCAGATCTGTCTTGCTTAGCTGCCTCTGCCTCCGCCCCAGCCTCTAGCTACCTCCGTCAGACCCCGTCTGGCCCCTCGGTCTAGCCTAGAGTCTGGACCGGGAGCCGACGAAAATGTCTGAGAATGTGTTATAGTTGACATGGACCATGTAGCTATCATCATTTGTTATTAATCTGTGACTTCCTCAGCCGTTTTTGATCAACTTAATGGTGCGTTGGTTTATTATTTCTGCTTTACCAACGAATCGAGAAAACAAAACCACATAAAAAGCACAAAAAATGATAGTCAGAGTATAATTAGCTAGTTTCAGACAATGAAGGCTTGTTAATGTCACCTTTAGCTGACCACAAGATTCAATAAAATAACTAAATGTAATAAACATGTTTTATAATAAGGACACCAACCATAGATTTGTCAAACTTGAACGTTTTTCAGAATTTTTATTTGATTTTAACTTTTTTTTATTATAATAGGCCATCATTTACAAAAGCAGTCTTCATAATTAATTTGTTACCGACAGAAATAAACAGACATTTAGTGGTCAGTGTTTTAAAACTAAGTCTATAAACAGTTAGTTGTAGTTGTTTAAGATATCCTGGTCTATATTGGATCGATTGGAGATAGCGGACATCATCCCTTAAGCTGTTGCGCGCCAAGAGAAGGAAAGCGCGAAGGGCGGAAAGGGAGATGGGGAACCAGTGGTGTACCGGCCGACCGCCCAAGGCTACACAAACTTCGCGCAACGAAGACCCCTACACCCCTGGTAGCCAAGAAACACCCCTCAACAATAATAAAGAAGAAACACTCCCCTTCAAAGAAGTAAGCCATGAATTGGAAGCTATCAACGAGTCTACAGAATCCAGACTTGATGAAGACGCAAAAGATGTATCGAATAATAATCTGAATAGACTTGCAAAGAGCCCCGAAAAATTAGGTTCAAGAGATGAAGTAGACACAGTAGAACAAACCCCAATCATTTTAAGCAAAGCAACTCCAGTCAAAGTGGAAAGAAACACATCTTGTGAAGAGTTTCCTCAAGTGGTGACGGTCGTGAAATCCATCCTCGACGAGCCGAAAAATATTGCAGAAGAGCAAGGGTCGGCGAGGTCAAAGTTGAATGATGCAACACCTGTTCTCGGCTATGGATTACCTGCTAATGGAAGACCCTTACGTCATCTGATGACCAACCAATACAAGTACTCCAAGGTATGATTTTATATCTTACTTACTTTTACTATGTGTTAATGCAATTATAAGTTCAGATTTGTTTGCAAGCTACTAACAACCATATATATTAATATTATTGATAAATGTGGTTTTACTGTAATATGTTTAAAGCCAGCTTTGTACGGGTGCAAAATTAGCCTAAATATATTTAGGGCTACCCGATATCCAATACCGAAATTCGCATTTGTAATATGAGGATTGAGAAACAATCCACGTGGGTTTTTGAAATATTTGTCTAATTGCATTTAAGCAGTTGTGAAAGTAAAAAATAAAATAGTCTTTTTATCGGCATCTACCTGTAAAATTGAAATACCATTTATTTTATACTTAGTTGCATTCAAAATCTTTTATTTATTTATCGGTATGTATGAATAAACAAAAAGAAATTACAAGATTAAAAAAAAAAAGTTAAAAAATAATATAAAATCAGAAAGAATTAGGTACAACAATTAACGATCAAACTACATACATTGATTCTATTTAATATTTGACTACGTTTCTACACATTCTACTCATTGATTCATTGCAATAATCATACATTCATATAGTAGACTTGACAGAGTGCATTCGATATTCTCTTTTAAAACTAAGATATACATTTAAAAAAAACATGTGCCTTGTATGACGTAATAGTACGTAGATAAAAAAAATAATATTTCAAGCAACTCCGAACTGTCAATTATTATGCAATTCAAGATTCTATACAGATAAATCATAAGGTCAGAAATAATATAATAAAAATACAGAGAACTTAGAATAAACTTATAGTTTTTAGTTATTCGGAATCCTTATGAACGAGTGAGTACCTACCGATTTTATTTATAAAGCGTAGAAAGTTCTTTTTAACTCTTTCAATTGATTTTACATGAATATTGTAATTTGGAGAATTTATTGTATTCAGGTTAACTTTATACAAATAAGAAGCATAACAACAACTTAAAATTCATAGTTAATAGATTTATGTGACCTCGTATAATCAGCGTTTAAATGAACTTTTTAACACCATCTAAAAAATGGATTATTTTCTTAACCACGGGACTTTTTTCTCACGCAGATCACATAATAATCTTTTTATGATTTTTTTTTAAACCATTTTTTTATCACTAAATAATATTTTTAATAATTGATAATTAGTAAAAATATTATTTAGTGATAAAAAAATGGTTTTTGATAAAAAAAAATCTGCGATGTTAGTATTTTTACAATTCAAAATAATTATTTAACTAACTAAGTAGTTAAATATCACAAGGGTGGGCAGAAGGATTATACTGCCACACAACTTTGTCTTGGCACATACTCCTTGATTGATATTCATCCCATATCAATAAGCTCTTTTGCGGAACAATATCGGCACTGAGCGGATCCGGACGTTGGTGTGAATCAGCCTTAATAGTGTCAACAAGTCTTGACTCGCCAAGAAAAAAAAGTTGCTTTAATTAACTCATTTCAAATTTAGAATAATGTTAGCTATAATACATTATAGGTGGGTACTTTACTAGGTAGGTAGGGATTTGAAAAGATTTTTTTTTAATATCATAATTTGAATTAACATCAGTGCGAAATTGAAATTAGTTTTTGTAGTTGTTTTAGAGTGTTCTGCCTCGATGAAGCAGAAATTGGGGAATGCAACATGGTCCTACACCCAAAAAAGGCAAACAAATAAAAAAATATACATAAATAAAATACATAAACTTTGTTTATAACCACTTTATAATTTAATATTACGTCTACCGGTTTCGAAAGTACCTTTTCATCATCAGGACAATATTAAAATAAACATAAAAAATAAAATGCTGAGATATATATACATATTTAGGAGTTGGAATGGGAAGGAGAAGGGGTAATTGAGGGGATTATGGGAATAACAGAGCGGCTTACTGGAAATATATCTAGGATAGGACTATAAGATAAATTGATTTGATTATTCAAAATACTAGATTTATTACTTAATGATTTTCTAATTTCTAATGCTTCTAAGTTATCTAATTTTTTCATTTATTACAACGGTGAAGAATTTTGAATATGTAAAAATATATACACACACACACACACACACACACACATATATAGTATTAAAACCAATTTGCCTACTTAAATGCGAAAGAATATTAATGTATTTAAACAGAAAACTTTATTGTTTTCTTTCACTTATTGGACTTGAGGACTAAACCGTTTTGCAACGCGCTCTTGGCGAAACCGGTCCGCTTCCATAAAAATAAGTGGAACAAAGTCATAAAAGTTTTTTTTATCACTAAATTACTTGTTGATAAATTTCGAAATTTTACTAGCTATGGCGCTATAAAACACCTTTCTACCTTGCACCAAGGTCTTTCTTCAAATTTCTTTGATCAAATAATGACTGTGTATATTGTACACGAAGGCGTCCAGGTGTAGAATCGGCAAGATTTAATCATCGAGCGTGAATTGTTCATTGTCCTTATCGCAAATTGTATTTACAAAGTGCATTACACAATACATACGAGACGTAAACTCGTATATATGTGTAAAACCTCCGAGGCACTTCTTTCAAGTTATTTAAAGTTCAGCAGTCAACAACCTCTTATTATTTTTAAGTGTTGTTCTCTGACTTTAAACAATGTCAGGCTCTGCATTCAAATGATTGGACTGTTTTTTTTACTAACTCACACAAGTGTGGAACGTGTAACTGTAGTGTTGTGATTGTTTTGAAAAGAAGGAAGGTGGATTTTGATTGATTTGTAAAATGATAAAAATACATATTAAATAAAACAATAAACTTTGTAAAACACCACTTTATTAGAGTTAATCACCAACCAGGTTTCGCTTTTCTCAAGCTTCTTCAGGGCTTTTACATCAACTGATGTAAAAGCCCTGAAGAAGCTTGAGAAAAGCGAAACCTGGTTGGTGATTAACTCTAATAAAGTGGTGTTTTACAAAGTTTATTGTTTTATTTAATATACAATGTCACACCCCCAAGTTTTTGCTTCCTTCGAAAAAAAAAAAAAGTATAAAAAATACAGTTATTATATTAACAGTAAAAATATTATATAACGTAAAATATAACACGTTTCGCGGTGGTAACATTTTACCGTCAATTTAATAAAAAAAAATAATTAAATTACAACTCATTTATTAGACCTGATATAATATTTTACCAGTTAGTAACTGAGTGGACAGACGCGTCAGTTCTCCACCCTGACTTTATTATGATGGCAGTAGGAGTTTTTTTTTAAATAATAAATATATATTTTTATGGCCTGTTCTAAAGAAAAGGTGAATTTGGAATTTTCGCGGGCTGTGTACATTCGATTATCGATTTTCAAAAAAATCGATAATCGAATGTACACAGCCCGCGAAAATTCAAGTCACATTTTCTTTTGAACAGGCCTCGTATATATATATATATATATCGTCGCTGGAAAGGCAAAAGGGCTCAAGCGACACTTTGGTAAAAAATGAGTTGAATATGCACTTTTGATCAGTTCTTTTTTCTGCATCGAATGCTCTGACTCTCGTTTGATTCTGAAGATTTTTGAGGCCCTTCAGCCATCTAAAATATATTTACCATTTGGGAGAAGGTTTGACTCAAGCGGCATAAGTTTGGAACTTTTTTAGCTTTTTGTCGCTTCGGGTAACCATTGAGAGCATTGAGTTATCTGAGTTAACTTTTTTTTTTTTTTTTAATCCAAGCAGGTACTGGAGAATTTTATTGTAACAAAAAAACTTTAAAGTTCTCTGGTGTAAACTTCTCAAAATGGCGCTTCAGCCCCTTTGCCTTTCCGGCGACGATATACATATATAATGTGCTGAATAATTATTGTCTCTTACCAGGACGATACTGGTTGTATTTTCTACTCTAAAAAGAGGTGCTAGTAGACAATAAAACATATTTGTGAAAAAGCCACTTGTCTTGTTTTGAACCGTGGTCTCTGCCAAGGAGGAATAGCGACACTTTATGGTTTGTTTGAAATGTTTCCTTTACAAACGAGCATTTAAATACTTTCCAGCGGCTCGGAGGTCAATTGAAGATCGTTTTTACCATCGTAATATGAGCTCATCGTCGTGCCTCTACCTTCATTATAACATACCTGTTTATTTGTAACTACTAACAGGTAAACATATACATATTCTATGTTTTAATAAATTGGGACTTCAAATTACTAATTATTCAAAACTCAAACAAAAATAGTATTTTTTTCCTTGTATGATAAATGATTTCCTCTGCACAAATATTTTTTATGGTTCTTACAAGATTCACGTGTATCTCCGCAGGTTTGGCAATTTGGAGCATCGCACACATGCGCAGAACTGTTTACTTTATGGTCAATTGCTACCCACCTACGCTTTAGTATTGTTATATATATATGCGTATCAAATATATATATTTTTCTTTTTAAGATAGACTAATATTTTCGGGTTACGAATAAATTGTCAATATTTGAAAATTTCCTGCTGCCATCATAATACGCGGAAAATGTTGCTTGTGCAATGGTGGAGCTAGCAGATGAATTGAACCCACGACGCTTAGATGGGAATCCGACGCGTTTGTCCACTCAACTACTAACCGGTCGATAGTTTTTAAGTTATGACTGTGGATAATACAACGTAGTTACGTTACGTTATGCTGCGTTAGCAGGCTGAGGATACTTGCCACGGAACTCACTATTCCTTGTTGCTTAAAAAAAAAAATTACCTGTTTTTGTTACCTGGAACTGACGGATGGGTTTATAAAATTACAAATTTTAAAAAGAAACTTTTCAAATGGCTGCCTACCTAATAAAGTACCTAGCCATAATGTATTTTATCGGACATTGTTCTATATTTAAAATGGGTGAAATAAAGCGTTAATTTTTTTTGGCATGTCAAGTTACATCCCGCGATTTTTCTCGGTTAACTAGTACTTATTTAATAATGATAAAACTAAAGCGAGTCCAGAATCGAATGAACAACTTATCAACACGCGCATATATTTAAATCGTAAACTTTTTCTTGTATTATACATTGTAACACCAACCTTCAAATAATGGTGACAGGATGAATGGTACAGTTCATAATAATGATTTTAATAATACCAAATTTTTAATTTTATTCCACTATTTTTTTTATTTAAGACCTGACCGGTTTCACCTTATTACAATTTTCAATTGTGCTGTTGAAATGCTAGTAAATAGCTTTTTGTTTGACAAGCCCCAAAGGGCACAGAAACTCCAATGGATCGGATGACTTTGAAACAGAGAATAGGCGGTTACCTCGAGAGTGTTTCCCGTTCGGGTAAGAATAACTTTGTTGAATTTAATGTTTCAAAGACCCAATCATTTCTGATTACGACTAAAGGGATCGAAATGACAATATAGGGTCGTTAAACTGAATCAACAAGTCTTCCATTGACATGATTGATGTAACGTTTAATATAATGGTTTAAATACTGTCAAATTTTGGCTTGATTCACACATGTTAACTCTAAATACATAAAAAAACAAAATTCCTAACTTTTAGGATAACAAGCAATCCATTACCACCACAACATAACCTCATATTGCATTGCTGTAACTCATTGTCAAATACATGTACTTGTCCTTCAGTAAATAGAGCTAAACACATAAAATACCTTGGCATATGGTATATATAGATGATCTTTGAAAATGGAAACTTTATGTCTCAAATCTAATAACGAAACTGAGGAGTCTCATTTATTTAAAAAAATGTAAGACACACATTGAATAAAAAACAACTAAGGCAAGTTCACTGTGCACTTTTGCAATCTTCTTTAGAATATGGCATTATCGGTTGGGGTAGTGCCACCAACAATTGTTTGGAGCCTTTAATAAACATCCAAAAATTATTTCTGAAAGTTATCCTTAAATACGAGCACTGGATTTGTTTTTATGAAACAAGACGTCCTAAACTTGAAACAACTATACTAAAAAAATATCCTATTGCACCAATTTAATAATGTCCATATGTTTGAAGAAAGGAAAATTTCTAGAACCTTAAGGCAGTCACACATAAAATTCTTTAATATCCCAGCCTATAAAACCGCATACGGACAAAAAAGTTTTAAGTACAACGCCATTAAGCAATTCAATTCTCTGCCCAGCACCATCAGAAACATACAAACCAAAAGCTGCTTTGAAAGCAATATCATTACTCACCTTAAAAACCAAATTTAATTTAGTTCTTAATATGTAGATTCTATATCTTAAAAATTGTCATTTACTTATATTATTTTTATTTTTGTTATGTATGTACTATATTTTCGATATTATATGTTACTATGTAGCTAAAAAAACACTTTTGCAAATTGCCATCCCAGCACAGGCATTACTTACCAACAAAAAAATGTATTGTCAAGTAAAATAATAAATAAATAAATACTGCATAAATAAATAAAAAAAATAAAATAAACCTTGAGCGACCAGCTTAGGCACGGGGCTAAATCGAAGCCAGAGTTAAGTTACCCGCTTAGAAGCTAGGGATATTGTACAGGAAACGCAGATAATATAATAGCATACCGCTGATGAATCTGTTGAAATCGCCAGTGAGCCTCACTGTTGAGTCTGGCAGCCACCCATGGTCTGGACCCCCAAGATACTCGAAAAAAAAAACCCTTGATCCTGTGCAGAAACGAACGGTTTGTTTGATAGATTCCCCCATCTGAACAAACGAGTGGCAATCTTTACTGCAGTCGGTGGGAATGCTGTCCTTGTTCTATCGGTATTTCAATGGAAGATGCTCAGAAGAACTAGCTTTATTGATACCTTCTGCATCAGCGCACAGCCGGAAAACACGCCAAACGCGCCCCCAACATTTGTATACGATTTGTACTACGATTCGTTCTTGTGTTCAACAGCTCAGCTGTGGAATGATTTGCCGGCCTCTGTGTTTCCTCTCTCCTACAATATGGGTCTCTGTAAGACCCAGATGAACTCATTCCTTTCCTTAAAAAGACCTTCAACACAGCATCTTCAAATATGATGTAGGCCCTGAGGGACATTATTTACTTTAAGATTATGTGGAGTTAATATAAAAATAAAAATCAACTTTTGGGAAAATCATGAAAAACTGAAAATTCATGAACGGAAAACTATACGGGTGTCTAACTATCTACGTATAAAAGGAATTTAGAGTAAATAATTTGAACGTTCAAACAAACACGAGCTAAGTGATTGACCTGATCATAATGGCAAGTGTTCATATTCACACGTGTAATGTATTATTATATGGGACTCGTTATAACAATATAATATACATTGTCTGCCTTATACTAAACAGGATATTAGTTTAGTGTTTGGTTTTTTGATATAAATTTGTCATGAGTATGACCGATTAATTTAATAAAGATAGGTAACGAACCAATTCATGATTTTATTTTACTATAGAATTTTGATTCTTATTTATGTTTTGTATTTTTTGCAACAGCGGGATAAATATTTTAATCATATTGACCTATGGGTAATGGCAGTTGAAGCTTTTCACCATAACCTGCCTCTTATTGAGCTACGAATCACATATAAATCGTATATTTTTTTATTAAATCCTTCTACTGTTCTACTGATTCAGAACGCCCATTATGAAATTTACTCTAGTGCCCTAAAATCGAACAATAAATCATTTAAATAAATAACTACTACCAACTAAAAAAATTCCAATATCGTGTCCTTTGAGTGCAAAACTGTATCTTTCTCCAAACTAGAAATAACTTAAATATTTGCTATGTATCTGAAATGACCTGCCAGGTAATTATGTTTCTATGTAGTTATTAAAAAGATAGAGTCTGGAAAATAAGATTTTTACAGCGCCCTTGAGGTGATTTAACACAAAAACAGCGTTGTATAAATTATCTAAATATTATTAATATTTTTATTATTAGTCACAACGGCACCAAGTTCTTAAAAAAACTTTGATTAAATATTTGAAAAAGGAAATAATAAATTTTGTTCAAAGCAGCGGTCAAAATGTGGGGCGAAGGCCTCGTTTTTATTGTTGTAATTTAGATAATAATAATATTTTCTGTATTTTTATTTGAGTAGGTACCTGGGACATTTTTTGTCCCATTCTTTCGTTGAATTTTAAAACCTAGCTTGCTAATGTTTGCAAAAAAAGGTTTGCACACAAACTCGTAAATCTCGGCGGGTCTCTGCGGGAATACACTTAAAAGTTTGAAGGGCACGGGCTGGAGAAGAGTTTTGTTTTTTTTTTCTTTGAATTGAATCCTTTTGGCAAATATACCACACTAATTGAAACCAAGAGAAACGCGTTAAGGTTTTTGATTTTTAGAGTTCAATCATAACAGTTTTTCTTTTCGTAATGTATTTTTTCTCTTGTTCTTTGTCCGCCTTCGGACTGCGTATCAAACATTGTGTTTGTTCAACATTGCACAGTCACCACTCACGTCAAATATAATCTTCCCCTCGGCGAGAATTAATATATCAACTGTCAGGTTCGTCTCTTGGGAAAGATATTTCTGAACATCGGTGATATTTCGCTTCGTGTAAACAGTTCACGGCAGTGGCGGCGCACACACGGTCGCCAAAATAAAAATGAAAGATATCTATGAAGCACCATTTTAAATTCCAATAAAAAAAAAACAGTTAAGTTTTCGGGATAAATTGCTTAGATATGAAGGGGTATTCAACGAATTCATTTTCCCACAAGTAAGCAGACTTTAATATCAATTTGGATATTTATCTATGTATATATTTTCTATGAATTATTGTAACAGCACGTGTCTCGAAGGTTGTTTTAAATAATTGATATTTTATTTAAATTCTTGTGAAAATGTTTTAGAAAAAAATGTTTCGTCAAAGTTGTGCTAGAAATATTTATCATTCAATTTCAAGATATATTTAGGGTGGAGTAGGATTTTTTTTTCAAACAAACCCGGGATCCACTCTCCAAACTCGGACCCACACTCCACCCGAAAACTCCACCCAGGGCTTATGTTATCTTTAGGCTGTGTGGAGGGTCTTTGGGGAAAGGAAGGAGTGAACTTTGTAGAAGGGAGGAACCACAGAGGTTATCAAATTATTCTACAGCCGAGTTGTTGAACGAAAGACGAGTCATAGAAGCGACCTGTTTTCGTGTGTCGAATGTCAACCGCGTACAAATGTTAGGCGCGCGTTTGACTAGTTTGCCGGCTGTGCACCGATACCAACGTTCTTCGAAGTATCTTCCACTGAAATACCGGTAGAACAAGGATAGCATTCCCACCTGATATGCTCATTTTTATACTTACCTAATCTATGTTTGTCGATTAGGTGCATCAAAACAAAATAAAATTGTAATACAGAGAAATATTTAAAGTTATGTGAATTCTGTCGCCCCAGGTGAATAATATGTAATCACATAATCACCGTGAAGTAAAAAGTAGTATTGTTCGGAGAATCAACATTTACGTATAATTGTACAATACCATGGTAATATCCAGTGTGATATGGACACATTGCGCGTCAGATACTCTTCTAGTAGTACGGGAGCTCGGCTGATATTTGCATATCGTGACAAGTTCCTAATAATAGACATTACATTACTTATTAGCCGCCGCCAAATTCACCGTTGCATGCCATGTTTTACTTTAATCGCCAGTCTGGTTTGCAAAGCTCCATTCGGCAGCAATAACTTCACGATTTCTCGAAATACATTCAACAATTAAAAATACGTAAGCATATTTTTTTTAAAACAACCTGGTTACCTTATTTCAAATCAATACATGCCACAAAATTTCCCTAAAAAACGTTTGTTTTCAGCGCCATTTTGGGATTTTTCACCAGAGAACCTAAAAAGTTTTTTTTGTTTTACAATAAAATTCACAAGTCTTCAGTACCTGGTTGGATTTAAAACAAAACGTTAACTCAGGCAACTCAATGACAAAAAGCTGAAAAAAGTCCCAAGCTAGTGTCGCTTAAGTCAAACCTTCTCCCAAATGGTGAATATCACAAATAGCCATAAAAGTCTTCAGAATTAAACAAGAGTCAGAGCATTCGATGCAAAAAAAAAAAAATGATCAAAACTGCATATTTAACTAATTTTTGACCAAAGTATTGCTAAAGCCCTTTTGCCTTTCCAGTGACGATATCACGTTTTCATTAGCAAACATGAGCGATACTTCTTGTTATGCCCTATTTTATCGGATGTTGGCTGTCATCTTGGCATATTAGGTATGTACGTAAACCCGTCACAGCTCTCTTTCTATTAAATACGTCGTTCATAAGAAAGAGGCAGAGGTTACAACGTTTCTATCAGCGGTATGTCTGTGCTACAGTTCGATACAACTATTTAGAACTGCACCCAAACCAGTCAAGCAAGTATAGAATTCATCAAGTGCGAGGTCTACCTCTATCTCTATCTCTACCTCTCATCTAATTTCATGAATCATCTCCTGGGTAGTCCTCTTGAAGTGGCTAAGATTTTGCAGTTTTCTTCTCTTTATGTTAACTACAATTTTGCAATCTTTGGCCATTCGACGAAGAACGTCTGCATTAAACTTTATACTTTATTAAAATGATAATATAATACAAAAAAAACATTCCCAAGGAGTTCCATAAAACCTATTCCGGGAAAAACAAAATTGTAAAACAAAAAAGGTATAATATTTTTACAAAGGCATACAAATTTTGAAAGGGAGTACAAAAGAGAAGGGTACAAACGGGTAAATAACCTCATAATAGTAGTATTAATTATTAAGTAACATAAATACATTACGAAATATATTCACACGAATAAAGGTTTTACAGAAAGGACATATCATAGATTTACAATTTTATCCTTGTACTTTTGTCAATATTTTTTGTTCGCAACTGGGAGTTTTAATTCATTACGCATTAAAAGCGTTAATTTGTATCTCTCTATACTTCTATAGATTTAATATCTTGAAAATTATACCTCACGCGTCAGGCTTGGTTAAGTGTCTAGGTTGTCGATCCATCAACATGTCAAAATAATTTATGATTGTGTATTTAAATGGTTAGGTATCTAAATATTAACATTACATTTATGTATAATTTTATGCATTATGTAGTCGTAATTCAAATAGCATTTAAGGCTTGACATTCGTGTAATGTTGATTTGAATGATCCATTAAACTATAAATGCGAGATCCCTCTTTACCACGTAAATGGAAATGGTCCATATCTGATAAATTATTTTGCGATGGTTTTTCTTTTATATTGACATTAAATCCTGATAAACTGTTTCTGTAGTTTGTCAGCAGGTACATATTGAAATCGTTTATATTGAATACACTTTTCTGATATTTACAAACAGGTGTATCGTCGCTGGATAGGCAAAAGGGCTTAAGCGATACTTTGATAAAAACATAGTTAAATGTGCGATTTTGATCAGTTTGATTTTCTGCGTCGAATGATCTGACTCTCATTTGTTTCTGAAGACTTTTGTGGCCCTTCAGCCATCTAAAACATGTTTATCATTTGAGAGAAGGCTTAACTCAAGCGACACAAGTTTGGGACTTTTTATTACCTTTTTGTCGCTTCAGGTAACTCAGTGAGAACATTGAGTTACCTGAGTTAACTTTTATTTCGAAATCCAACCAGGAACCTACTAAATTATAAAGACTTATGAATTTTATTATAAAACAAAAGAACTTTAAATTGCTCTGGTATAACTAACCATTATGCCGTGTCTCTGCAGGGGTAGGCGGAGAGGACGGAGCGCCATATAGCTCTGTCTTGGCACACACTCCAGTTTTAGTAATGTTGTGAGGCTGACGAAAGTATTGGAGATGATGGTTGGAAAGAACTAAAATAATCTGATCTGGTCAATAAACAAAACTAGGCTTTGAAACCAACCTTCAAATTATAAATGGTAGGCTCTCATCCACAGAGTTGGTAGAGTAGTATCTATCCAAGGCAGTGAAGTCAGTTTTTGATGATTTTAACCTGACTCGGCGCACCTGGGCGTGGCTAAGACTAAGGTTACGGTATTAATACATCAATTCATATCACATATGGACATAATGTTTTTGTTTATTCGTAAAGCCACTTTTTCACAGTATTTTTATCAACAAAAACATAGCATATAACCTAAAAAACCGTTTAGTTGTGTCAAGTTTAGTGGCATAATAAAAAATGTGGGCGGAGTCCCGCCGTGAACCAGGAGCTTATGATCACTGTGACAGTACATAGAAGCGGTATATGAAATGTGTTGTCTCTTTCTCTATCATGGTGTACGACGTAAAAACCCGGAGAAAGTGATTTATCGCAAGTTTGTGTAGGTTGGGTAAAAATAATTAGCTCTCCCTCCATATATTGTGACTTCAAGCTCTCATCTGTGTAGTAATGAGAGCTGAGAGTAGGTAACATCCACCTTGCAGCGAGGTGAAAATACACGAAACTCTAATAAATATAAATTCTTTGTATGAAAATTCTCTTTTTAATTATACCAATCAAAACAGAAAAAAACAATTCCTGCTTTAAAATATATCTTTCCCGTCTACCTCTGCATTAATATACGTTCAGTATAGTATAATGTTTTTCATTATTTTCATTATTCAAATATCTCCTGTCGTGAAATAAGTTGACACAAGTCACAGCTAACTTCTGGCTTCAGGTTGACTGAACCGAAGCTTAAAGCTCTCTGTGGCTCGTGGTCGTTCAGCGCGGGGACGAGACGCATCTGTTACTTTCATTAATCACAGTTGACGCTGGTACTATGAAAGCTGATTGGATGCTAAAAAAAACACGAGACATCTCGCCACCAAATTACTCAAATCGTTATTAACGCTCGTCCTTTTTAATTGTTATTAATCTTGTTTGCTTAATAAATTACGAGGGGGGATACCTTCCGGTTCGATT
The DNA here is from genome assembly GCA_022651775.1 of Drusus annulatus. Taxonomy (NCBI): domain Eukaryota; kingdom Metazoa; phylum Arthropoda; class Insecta; order Trichoptera; family Limnephilidae; genus Drusus; species Drusus annulatus. Next base: position 14,610 of record JAGWCC010000514.1, on the reverse strand, counting down.
ATTGTTTATAATAATAAACGCTAGTGGCTTTCATAATATGACTTAATTATTTTTTTCAAGGATTAAAACTGCAGAAAGGGAAACTAATTAACTAACCATCACGCCGTTTCCCCGTAGGGGTAGGCAGAGGGGACGGACCGCCATACAACTCTGTCTTGGCACACACTCCTTGCTTCATTCAAATTCATCTTCTCATACATACTCTTCTGTTATTTTGACTCTTCGCATGAACCGATTTAAGTATTTGATTTACTTGCTCGTGCCATGTCTTTCTCGGACGTCCTCGACTTCTTCTTCCATTCGAAACGTTTTTTTTTTTTAATTCTGCAGGACTTTCACCAGGCGATAATAAAGTATTTTTTACAATCATTATTCAATTAATGTCCCATTTAACTTAAGAAGCCTTTCTCCTACTTATTATCTATAATGAATTTGTATTTTTTTTAAATTCCATAATCAGTTCTTCATAAAAATACTAAAATTCAAATACCTGGTTATTTTATATTAAATTATCTAGATGTAAACCGTAAAAAAAATAAATATATATATATATATATATTTATAACTAGTCCTCTTTCATAGCATAATCAAGATGTAACAAGCCCAATAGAATTTCTGTTCAAACCAAGACAACTTTTCAGACTCTCATTCCTTAAATTCATTAGAAGATATTCACCATTATATTTGTCCCTTACTACGAAAAATACTTTCAATATACCATATTTTAAATTTGCTCTTATGCCCTAAAAATGAAAAATTAATAATAAAAATAATAAAAACAAATAAATAAAAATAAAATATATTTGTTAGAATCAGCAAAATTATTATGATATGGTGATTGTGTCCTGCCAGAAGTGACCTGCCAGGTAAGTATGTTGCTGTATATTTATATAAACTAAGAATTAATATTAAGTAGAAATTAAGATTTGTACAGCGCCCTTGAGGTGATTTTACACATAAACGGCGCTATACAAATTATCCAAATATTATTATTATTATTGCAAAGGCAACACTTTCCGCTTATTATGATGGTAGTGGGAGTTTTTTTTAATAAATATTGTCCGGTTTGTCGTTACCCGGAAATGTTTGTCTTTCTTTAAAAAAAAATCGCGTAGCCCTATTTTGTAGTATTGTCTGATGGTTTATTTTTCTGATTCATTGTTATAATTTCAAGCATTCACCATAACGGCATCCATCGCCAGTTTGCAATTGCATTCCATTTTGATCATTTCTTTGCCACCTCCTAATTCCTAGCACTTCCCATCATCGGTGTCACTATTGCATTCGTACGCTATCAATATCGATGACCGGCGATGTGTTCGCGTGCCACTCGATTCAACGTAAACAATTCATAAAATGCCTCTCGGCGAGAGAGATGGCACACTTTAAAAACCGGCCCGAACACTCTTTCTAACAACCGCCAAATCCAGTTTTCGGATGAATCATCGTTTGAGGGCTTATTAAAATGCGCAGTGGCTCCTGTCACTCTGCCCAGTACACGGATTATAATTCACGTTTTTTGAGTATGGAGCTTATCTTTTGTATGGATCGCCGAGAGCCGTGACTTGGTTGACGATGGCCGTATTCCTCGCGGAGGTGTGTCGAGCTGGTGCCTTTCTTTGAGCAAACGAGGGATCTATGACCTCTGGATCTTAGAATTTTCTACGTGAATCACTATACGCATCGCCATCTACATTCCAAGTATAACTGTTTATTTGTACTTATATAATAACATCGCATACTCAATGTTTACACTTGTTGAGACGATACAGAAGCAGTTTTTGTTTTATTCGTGAAACATGAAAACGCACTGCGGCATTACAAAACAAATTAGAGAAAAATTTACAATGTGCAATTCCACATTTTTAAATATATTTTTTTGTGTATTTACGGCTCGTTCCTGAGTGGTCGATACTCCCAGTATCGCCCTGGTGGAAGACCAACATTCAGAATCAAAACAATGCTTGAAATGACTTTAGCCATATTTGGTGATCAGAACTAAATAGCCAAGTATTTCTCAACCTTACTATTTCCCATCTCTTTCCCCTCCTGCTACCTTTAGCCTTACAAAATACCTCAATTGGGGATGCTATAGTCCCACTGGCCTCAGACGGTTTGGATCAGTCCTGGTCTTGTGTGGTATTCCCTATAATTTAAAAAAAAAATCGTTAAAAGTTTTTGACCGTTAAAAATTACGGGATGTAACTTGACTTACCAAGAAAAATATTAGTTGCTTTGATCCACCCATTTCAAATATAGAATAATGTCTGCTACAATACATTATAGGTAGATGGGTATTTGAAAAGATTTTTTTTTTTAAATTTGAAAATCTAATTTGAAAAGTTCCCACTCGCTGTTACGCACAAAGGAAATTATTCATAGTAATTGTTTTCTACTGCATGAAAAAGTTTTCTAAATACTCGAAACATGTAAAAGATTATATTTGTCCAACACACGTGCCAGAATGTTGGCAATAGAACCGAAACATAAACAATTTAGTTTTGATTTCGTTTCCATTAAGCCAATAAAAAATATTGAAAAGGGATTCATAATTCCGTGTTCATAAAACGATCATTGGTAATGCAAATATTTACGTCCAGTCAACCATCCTTACTATCCTGTATTATATATGGAATGAACTGGAACTTTGATGCAATTAAGTTGATAGAAAATAGGTTGTAGTTTTAAATAAAAAAAAAGAAAAAGTACAGCAAAAATAACCATTGCCTAGTAAGGGTTTTTTAAATATTATTTTTATGATAAATGCCGCATTCAAATATGATTAGTGATTAATAAAAATGAATAAAAAATATCGACTTAATTAATGGTTCTCTTTGAATATTAAAGATGGCAGCAATTTCGTTTGTAGCTAGCACGTGGACGATTCCAAAACGAGTGTGTACGACATGCGTTTTACCATATTAATACTATCAGATAATGTACCCCCGAGTAGGTACCTATTTACCCATAGGTCGACATCTGATTGAATAATACTTACCACAGGCAATCACGTACCTATTTCACAGAATGCATTGCTCGTCACTAACTTTAATATATTTTACTGTGAATCTTATATAATACTTTAAGACCTCAACCGCATAGTACAACGAGAATAGTTATTTTATAGATCGGGCGATACTTCAATTGATAGTACGGGTTATTTAAAAATATCCCACTGGCACATGATCAAACTGGAACATTGGAAGAAGGTTAATTTTTATCGGCTGTAATGAAATAAGTCATTAACATCATTTTTCATTCTAGAATGCAAACGTACCTACCCAATGATCATATTTTTTTATTGAGATGATTGTAAAATTTTTATACCTGAGTAATTCATTTTAGTTCAACTCTCCAAATGAAAAAAATATTGCGTAGCTTCCAGACGCGCGATTTATTGATAAACATTTAAGATATTGAAAAAAATATATAAACACAATAAAATAAAAATAGTTTTGAGTATTAAATTTCACCGCGATTTTTTTCTTTGATCCATTTTTTTCAAAAGTGAAAAATCGAAGAACACACAAAAACGTGACTAACCTTTCCAGTTGTCAAAAACAAACCACTAATCCAAAATGGCTGATAATGCTAACATATGATAAACATATGTGTACCAACATAACAAAAAAAACGATAATCGAATGTACACAGGCCGCGAAAATTCAAAATTCACCTTTTCTTTTGAATAGGCCATGTTTACTTTTTTTTGCGCATGCCAGGCTTGAACTAGCGACTTCTGAATTCGTAGTCGAGCGTCTTACCACTCGACCATGCAGGCCTTTAAAGCAGATGTAGGTAGGATATAATAATAATTAAGGTAGTAGAGGGCCAAAATAGACAATAACCTTTAAATGCGAAAAGATCACGTCAATATTTTCGATTCTTCAAAATATAGATTTCTAAGATTGGCTGCATGGACCGTGTCTTTTCTCTGTCTTTCGATTTACCAAGATGAGCATAAACCTTCCCTGATAATCACACCACTAGCATGTGTCCGTTTTGCGTCATATATTATGCCACAATAAGTCTACCCGGCACGTATGACTAGATACAAGCACAAGTCAATTATCAAAGTACGTGGACTTATTTCACCATTCTTGATTTATTTACTTAGCACTCAGTGAGAATAATTCAAGAAAATACTCTGGAGAAACCCACTCAGAGACAGATGCATCAAAATCTATTACAGTATTAGTTTCTCCTTTGTCAACTGTCCCCGCGGTATCTTCACTCGTCCTCGAATAAGATTTTCTAGAAGTTTTATTCAGTGATGTGAGAAAAAAACATTTTTCATATTTTATCTAAGAAATTGCAAAACAAATACAACTCTTGTTGTCCATGAGGTCAGTAGCTGAATGGCATATTTTTGTCAAACGATTTGCGAAATTTCTTACATTTTTCATAAAAGTGAGCTTTTGGGATTGCATAAACAGTGTTAACATTTTTGTAAAGTGTTTGTTTCGGTGAAATGAACATAAAATCAATCCCCGATTATTGAAATACTGATAACTTCTTGTTTGAATTTTAATTTCAACAAACATTTTCTTTAGCAAATTGTTAAATAAAGTTGAAAGTGTCAAAAAAGTTAAGCGGGCCTTGATGTGATGTTTATGACTAAACGGCACTATAAAAAATGTCTAAAAATAATAATAACTGACGGCCTCCATGGTCGAGTGGTAAAACGCTCGACTACGAATCCAAAGGTTGCAGGTTCAAACCCGGCGTGCGCCAATAACTTTAATTTAATTAATATGTGTCATAACACATTTATACTCTAAGTATCTCTAAGATACTCTAAGTATCGCCCTGGTGAAAGGCAACCATTCAGAATCGAAACGTTGCTTGGAATGGCTTTAGCTGTGTTTGGTGACCAGATCTGAATAGCCAGGTACTTCCCGACCTTCCTCTTCCCTATCTCCTTCCCCTCCATACCACATTCAGCCTCACAACATACCCTATTTCGGGATGCCATAGTCTCACTGGCTCTAGACGGATGGGAGCAGTTGAGACTCTTGTGCGGTATTCATATAAAAAAATAAAAAACTACTATTTTCGTAGAAAGTTTCACTTTGTGGTTTGAATTATTTAATGAAAATAAATTAAGAACTTTGTATAAGACCACAGATTTTATTTAAAAAAATATGACGGACCGGTTTCGCTTAGCCTAAGCATCATCAGGGTACAAAATTAAACTAAACAAAAAATACGTAGTGTGTATTTATACCAACTACATATAGTACATACAGAGGGAGAACACAGTATAGAATAAAAAAAGAGAACATTAAGAAAACAAAAGAATAACATTTAAATTATAACAGAGGAACTGTGAGAAAGAAACATTTTCATTTTCATTTAATAATAACTTCATTTAGCAATAAATGAGCAATGCGTTTAACACAAAAGTTTACAGATTTCACAATTTTTACTTCGTTTTTTCTGTTTTGAGTTTGTACGAATATTTTTTTTATTTTTCCGGGATATTAATTAACTTTACTTTTCCTTGACAACTTCGTTATTCTGATGCTCTGCTTCCTGTATCAGGTTTTATTATTGGTTTAGTTGTATGCTGTTTATTGTATGTACGTAGTACTTTATCGTGTTGTCGGGCTAAATGTGAACCTTATTGTCATATTTTGATGCATGTAAGATTATTTTATAGTATTTAGATCAAACAATTTGTTCTTGGGTTGAAGTGTATTGACTTCGGAGGCTTTTCTATGTGATACGTAGTACGAAGTGTGGCTTTCACCTCTTTGTTTGTCCTCCAGTTCCTACCTATTCCGCCTTTTCGCCATTCGATTTTGTATTCAACAACACTGTGATCGAAACAAGTGACAATAGAAGAAAAAGAGTTTTGCTTGTTGGTGCTCTCGCTTCTTCGTCAGTTTTGTTGTTGCTCTCAAAATAATTTTAAAATAAATGTGGTTTCGTAAATAAAAAAGACTTAAGTCAGTGTCGTGTTCATCAACTTAAGTCAGTGTGGTGTATTCGTGTTCATCAATAATACAAGTGTTTGAGAAGATTTCAAGAATTCCAAACATAACTTCATCGGTGAGTGAATTGGCTTAGCGAATCCTTAATCTACCCACATCTGTAATCACACTTCCATCAAGTAGTATTTTAGTTAATCGTTTTACAGCTCATTATTCAAAATTCGTCCGAAGCTGAAAACGCATTCGGTTTTTTATTGCAGCTTCGGATGCAACAGCCAGTTTTATATGAGTATTACAAGTTTCAAGTTGTTGTATAATTTTTTTAAATGCATGTACAAATAAAAAGATACAGAAACGGATTTACTTACCAGCTATTACAGTAAGACAAACAACACAGTATTCTTGGTGGAAAATTTGTGGATTTGTGTCTTTATTCTCGAGTCTCGACCGTATTAAATATGTGGATATCCGGAAAGAATGCAAGGCTGATGTGAGCGTAATGAATAGGATCAAGAAAGAGACGTCTAGATGGTTTGGGCATGTAGAGCGAATGAACGAATAAAGGAGTGTGAAAAGAATATATGATGCGAAAGTGAATGAAAGAAGAAGTCGAGGACGCCCGAGAAAGACATGGCACGATCAAGTAAATCAAATACTTGAATCGGGTCATGAGAAAAGTAAGAATAACAGAAGAGTATGTATGAGACGATGTATGATGTGAATGAAGCAAGGAGTGTGTTGCCAAGACAGAGTTATATGGCGGTCCGTCATCTCTGCCTACCCCTGCGTGGAAACGGCGTGCTGGTTAGTTAGTTAGTGTCTATATTTGCAGTATGCATCTTGTTCTAAAGCCATTTTTGAACAATCTTAAAGAATATGTTGTTATTGACCAGTGGCGGCTCGTGACTTTTTAGTGTGCTATAGTGCTAAGATTGAAAAAAAACGTCATGATTGATGTTGTTGTGGCCGAAAATGAATTAAAAAAAATACATATGTAAATATATATTGTATGAAGATTTTCAAGATTTTTCAGTTTGGGGGGTCATTGACCCACCAAAACTGAAAAATCTTCATACAAAATGTGTATTTTTTTTAATAAAATAAAAATCATTCCGTCTACACCAACATCAAAAACGTCGTATTTTTCAATCTCAGCACTCTAGCAACCTAAAAAGTCACGAGCCGCCCCTGATTGACATCTATTTACGATTGAATGATTTCCGTTTACGCCTTGTGGCACATCAATTCAATAATTGTACCAAAATGAGTAATATTACAATCCATCTCCCCCGTATAATCAACAAATCATAATGCCACGCTCTGACTCCTGTCCACAGTGGCATAATAAGTGACACGTAAAGGACGGAACACATTAGTATGATTTTATTGCTTTAGCCGTAACACGACGCGCGGCGTTGCTTCCGATTCGCAGATGATGTGTCGCCGCTCTGTTGTTTATTTATTTAAATTATCACTTGCCCAAAATGTCTTCCTCATTATAGGCAGGAAGAACGTCCATCGCCCATTTTACGTGTTGTTTTGACCTCCATTATTATTATTGACAAGGAGACGGTCTGCACAGCTCCCGTGGGCACCCAGCTTAAAAGATAACTGTGCTATTTTTTTTAAATGCGAATCCGCACAAGAGTCCCAATCTTGGAGTGACAATGTATGGAGAGAGAGCTAATTATTTTTACCCAACCTAGCCCTGGTGAAAGACGTTACTTGGAATAGCTTTAACCGTTTTTGGTGACCAGATCTGAATAGCCAGATACTTCCCAACCTTCTTCTTCCCATCTTCTTCCATTCCTAACTACCTTCAACCTCACAACATACCCCAATTGGGGATGCCATAGTCTCGCTGGCTCTAGACGAGTTGGGAGCCGTTGGAACTCTTGTGCGGTATTCACTATAAAAAATAATTCAATTTAAAAAAAGTCAGTCTGGAGATGTCACGATGGAACACAGCGAATACAACATCACACCAGAATCCAAATGGTCCGTTTATCCCAGTGAAATCCTACTGCTTAGAGGACCAGATTCTCCAGACAATTGCCGTTCGGCGATAAATACATTTAAACCTTGGAGTAACAATGTATGGAGAGAGAGTTAATTATTTTTACCCAACCTATACAAACTTGCGTTAAATCACTTTCTTCGAGTTTTTACGTCGTACACCACGAGAGAGAAAGAGACAACAAATATAATACACCGCTTCTATGTACTGTCAAGATGATCTTGGGCTCCTGGGTCACCGCGGGACTCCGCCCACATTTTTTACTATGCCACTAAACTTGACACAACTAAACGGTTTTTTAGGTTATATGCTATATTTTTTATGACAAAAATACTGTGAAAAAGTGGTTATACGAATAAACAAAAACATTATGTCGATATGTGCTATGAATGGATGTATAAATACCCTAACCTTAGTCTTAGCCACGCCCAGGTCCGCCGAGTCAGGTAAAAATCATCAAAAGCTGACTACACTGCCTTGGATAGATACCACTCTATATACTTTAAGGTCCCAACTGCTTCCAACCATCAACCAGTGGGACCATGTCATCCCCAATTGGGTTACGTTGTGAAGCTGAAGGGAGTGTAAAGGGAAAAGAGAAGAAAAAGGTGACCTCGACTTTAAAGCCAAATTAATTAGAAAATGAACAGGAATATTTTAATTTATTTTTATTAAATCTACCTATCGACGAGCTGACCATAAGATTATTTTAGTATACCATGGTTACACATGATAAATATTCATCACTTGTCCTGAAACGGTAGCAAATCGGAACTAACTGTGATATCCGATCTCGATCCCACACGATCGTTAGCTAACTTATAACCGTAAAGCGATTTTCACGCAGAGGTAGGCAGATTATGAAATACCCACCACTCTTTCTTGCCATTCAACCTCGCTTCATCATTCACATTCATCGTCTCATACATTATCTTCTGTTGTTCCAATACATGCCCCTATTTAAATATTAATTATGGGTATAATTCTCCAATGTCCAGAATGTCAAGACTTGTTAACTCAAGCCATGGTCTTGAAATTTTTGGTAGCAGTCTAAACGATTTTTGTCATTCTTTACGACTCTACCAAAACTTTGACTAGACCATGGCTTGAATGTTCTTTCTTATGTTTATTTTGCCTTATTTTTATCATCGCTTCATTTTTTTAATGTATATGCTATTCCTTTTCTGTTACTCTTTTTTCTATTTCGTGTTTTAAATGTATTTTTGTAATTGGACTTTAGTCCGTTAATTTATAAATAAATATTTAACTCGCCATGATCGTGCCTTGACGGCCTCCATGGTCGAGTGGTAAGACGCTCGACTACGAATCCAAAAGTCGCGGGCTTAAACCCGGCGTGCGCAAATAATTTTTATTTAAATAAAATGTGTCATAACACATTTAATTCGTATAAAATAATATAAAGAATATTTGCGGCACTTTCCTGACCGCTAGATACTCTAAGTATCGCCCTGGTGAAAGACCACCATTCAGAATTAAAACGATAGTTGAAATGGATTTAACCGTGTTTGGTGACCAGATCTGAATAGCCGGGTACTTCCCAACCTTCCTCTTTCCATCTCCTTTCCCTTCCCACTACCTTCAGCCTCACAACTTACCCCAATTGGAGATGCCATAGTTCCACTGGCTCTAGACGGTTGGGAGCAGTTTGGTCTCTTGTGCAGTATTCACTATATATATTTTTTTAAATGTCTTCCTGTGGCGTTCCCGACTTCTTCTTCCACCCTCCTTTTCATCATAATATATTCTCTGACATTCCTTTATCTGTCCATCGCGTATAAACTTGTTATGAAAAAATCATTAAATCTTTATACTAGCCAAGCCCCTACATATCGTTCACACGAAAAAGTAGTTACCCGTACTTTCAGACTTGATCCTGGGTCAAGGGCCATATAAACCCATCTCGCGCGGTAGCAATCTCAACTGAAATATCTGTTTATCTCCTCGGTGATTTATGCCAAGGTGTTGAACCAACCGGCTGATAGTCATCACTCTGGGAGCGGTTCTGACACACACATAAATCGCGAATTAAATCCCAGCAGACGTTTATTCAGGTGATGAGCCACATTCTTGAAGAGCTTCCACCAAGGTTTATCTGCGGCCCTTGGATCATAATGGCGCCTCGTCTGAACTTTAATTAAAATGATGTTTTCATGGAAAATTAAACAAAGTTACAAACTATCGAAATCACAGCGTGTCAAAATGTTAATTCAGTTATTGAAAAACGTTATTGAAAGATCATGTAACGCTATTTGGTAAAATTTGAAGATGAGAAAATCTCAGAAATAATATAAGGACTGAAGTTGCTGAAGTCATTTATACATCTGCCATTAATAGCACATGTCGACACTAATTAGTGTTTCGTTTATTCCGTATATCCACTTTTTCGACAGTATTGTTATGTTTTTCAAAATATATTTCAGCAAATAACCTAAAAAACGACAAAACCGTTATGTCCATTTATGTCGCATATCAAAACGTTTGGGTGGAGTCAACGGAGACGCGGGACACGAAGAATATTCTTACAATACTTTAAAGCGGTTTGATAATTTGAGAAATTTTGTTTCTCATTTTTTCTCATGGTGTACGAAGTAAAAACCCGGAGAAAGTGATTTATCTCAAGTTTGTATAGGTTGGGTAAAAATAATTAGCTCTCTCTCCATGTACTAGTTACTCCAATGTCGTAATATAAACCTAAGCATCCCAAGGGCACAAGCAGGACGAAATCTTTGATAAAGCCTCACTGTGTAGTCTACTGGATTTTGAGGCTTTGGGTTACCTAATGCAGCGTTATTATTTTTTTATGGAAGGACTAGAGGATAATAATTATGAATTCAGAGCAATAAGTCCACACATTTGTACAGGAAATATATGACGCGCATGGGAACGGAAGTAGTCAGGGACGTCCCAGAAGGACGTGACTAGATCATGTACATCAAATACCATAGTCGAGTAATGCCAAGAGTGGGAATTGAAGAAGAGTGTTTATGTTACAATGTGAATGAAGCAAGGATTGTATGCAGGGGTTGCATCCTGTATGTCTATCTACCCCGCAGGAAAATTGTGGTCGGCAAGTTGGTTATTTTGCTAAAATTAATATCTATGTTTTCTTAATATTTTTTGTTGTTGGTATTTTAACAACGATTAAAATAACTAAAGCTATCAAAAACTTCACCCGTCTCCATGAAAACTCACTAATACACGAAAGAATAAGAATTTAAACCTGTTTCAGACACACAGATGAATTTACCAATCGTTGTTTTCTAATCAGTAAATTGGACATTAGTTTTAAGTCGAATTATTTGGAGGAATGTATTTGATTGCTCTAAAGTTTTCTAGTTTCGCAGAAAAAAGTTCGCGCTGTATTATAGGCAGAACAAGCCAGGGAACATAAATTACTCAATCAGTCCATCACTGTCGCCGTCGTTAAAACAATATACTCGTATATCTCAAACTGACGGCGGGATAAGTGAAAAATAATGACGCTAAGTGAGTGGCTCGCGCCGGTCAGCGCGGTCACTGGATCTGGAACTGGTCGCTGGGAACTGTCACTGAAGCCGTGGCGTAGATAAACCACAAGCCTACGCGTTCCTTCGCCAATGAGCGTTATCCAAACAAGATCAATGGCTAGCCCGTGTAATCGATTGTAGTGCGGACAGAACGTTTAAATCTTAGAGTATATAGAGTGGTATCTATCCATGGCAGTGTAGTTAGTTTTTGATGATTTTTACCGGACTCGGCGGACCTGGGCGTGGCTAAGACTAAGGTTAGGGTATTTATACATCCATTTATAGCACATTTCGACGTAATATTTTTGTTTATTCGTATAACCACTTTTTCACAGTATTTTTGTCAGCAAAAATATAGCATATAACCTAAAAAAACGTTTAGTTGTGTCAAGTTTAGTGGCATAGTAAAAAATGTGGGCGGAGTCCCGCGGTGACCCAGGAGCCCAAGATCATCGTGACAGTACATAGAAGCGGTGTATTATATTTGTCGTCTCTTTCTCTCTCGTGGTGTACGACGTAAAAACCCGGAGAAAGTGATTTATCGCAAGTTTGTATAGGTTGGGTAAAAATAATTAGCTCTCTCTCCATACATTGTTACTCCAAGGTTTAAATGTATTTATCGCCGAACGGGAGTTGTCTGGAGAATCTGGTCCTCTAGGATTTCACTGGGATAAGCGGACCATTTGGATTCTGGTGTGATGTTGTATTCGCTGTGTTCCATCGTGACATCTCCAGACTGACTTTTTTTAAATTTAATTATTTTTTTATAGTGAATACCGCACAAGAGTTCCAACGGCTCCCAACTCGTCTAGAGCCAGCGAGACTATGGCATCCCCAATTGGGGTATGTTGTGAGGCTGAAGGTAGTTAGGAAGGGAAGGAGATGGAGAAGAAGAAGGTTGGGAAGTACCTGGCTATTCAGATTTTGTCACCAAACACGGTTAAAGCTATTCCAAGTAACGTTTCAATTTTAAATGGTGGTCTTTCACCAGGGCGATACTTAGTATCTACCACTCTGAAACGTGCCACAAATACATCATGTGTATTATTTTACATGAATCAAAATGTGTTATGACATACGAGTATATTAATTAAATAAAATTTATTTGCGCACGCCGGGTTTGAGCCCACGACCTCTGGATTCGTAGTCGAGCGTCTTACCACTCGACTACGCAGGCCGTCAAACATTATATTTTGTTATGCCCTTGTTTTTAAGCTGTACCATGTTTCATGGGATAATTTTATATAAAATGCTGACCACCAGCTGCCTACTTTTGAGGGTGGTAATATATAATATTTTTTTAAATCTGTCACCTATTCATAAATTGAAAAAATATTCAGATGTAAAAAATAAATATACATACATCAAAAAACAACCCACATCGTTGGTGACTGAGTTTTTATTTTTTACTGTACGGCAAAGTCCTTGGTTACAGTCTTGAACACCCAAATGCTTCTTTTACGACCGAATGCGGTAATAGTGTACAACCTATATGTTGTATCTATTTACGGAATAGGTTAGGATGAACTGAAAGACAGTCTGCGATCTACTGAAATTGTGCATCAGCATTAGCCAATCTACTAATTGATTTAAACAATAAATCGATCAACGACCCTGACGAAATAACGTGAAAGCTTTTTCCGCAAGGAAAGGCGCACTCTCCGCCTGGTTGCATGCAACATGCACTACACCCGAGTTCGGCCGTGCGCTTTGAAGATGATTAAATATTTCTGGCGTTTACTTACTTGAAAGAAGGAAAACATAAATGTATTTTAAAACTTTCTTTTCCGAGAAAAAATAAAATAATTATCGGAACTGCTTTGTTCGTCTAGATTTGTCATGATTTAATTGATGAGAATCTAGGATTTTTGACTTTTACAAACGTTACAAAAAATCTGTCGTATTGAGGTTTGAAGTAGCAACAGCCAACTTCATTGGAATCCGTGATCGAATTTTCTCCACCTGAAAAATAAAAACAATCCAACCTAACCTAACACGTAAAAAATGTTAGGTTTGGTGAGGTTAGATTCTGTTAGATCGCTAGACCACTTTTAAACTACTGTCTAACCGCTGAAAAAACACCGTCAAAACACTTTCAAACCACCGTCAAACCACCGTCAAACCACCGCCAAAACCCTGTCAAGGCCTCCCCGAGCAGCTTATCGGTGTCATGCTTTACGCTGCCGTAAGTTTCCGACAGTTTGTACTTATGTTTATCGGTCTAACGGGTTTTTGGGTAATTTTGATCGCTGGATTTGTCAATCAGTTGTCGATGACAATACGTTCTGCCTATTGTAATTTTTTTGACGTATTCAATAATTATTGCCGTGTACTTTTTGGATTCCTTATCGATTCCTTTATTTTACGACTTCTGGGTGCATTCTTATTTCCATTCCACATTACTAAAATTAAGCTAGAGAATTATACATTGTGTATCCAGGATTCGCATCCATATGAGATATCTGGGGCATTCTTAAAAATATCAGGGGCTCTTATTGCTGTTTGACATGCCTCAAAACTTTGTCAGTATCTCATATTATGTACCAGTAATATAATGTTTTTTTTCAATCCTTGACATTCATCCCGAAACAGATACATTTATTTAAACACATAAATACATTGAAAAAAGTGCCACTGCCTCACTCGCGGTCAACATTAAACAACCCGGCATTTTAATATGACGAAACAATAAAACCCAGTAGCTAGTTAATAGCCGGCCGACATATTTTTTACACTGACAGCCATAAAAGTTGTAATTATATTTAATTAAGCTAGTAGCGCTTCTTTATCCGCCTACAATGGTATTCGATTGGCGGTGAATCAAATAAAATGTTTAACGTTCTTCTGCTTGAGACACCCACAGATACGAGTAGACCCACGGTTCTGGGAATAAAACCAACGTGTCTTTTAATTGTAAAAAAATCTTGTGACTTATTGGTATTGTTTGATGAACTAACTGTCGCAAAGAATGAAAGGTTATTTTTGCAATTATAATTTACCTGTAGTAGGTAATTAACTTTATTTTCTTCTGACAAACAAGGAATATGGTATGATGATCATACAATTAGTTTTAAAATTATCTTTTTATATATTTTTTGATCTAAAATAAATTAATCGGTTCACCACCGAC